>JAMXBB010000001.1:92577390-92776520 GCA_024138015.1 Lumnitzera littorea | reverse complement strand
GGGGGGGGGGGGGGGGGGGAGGGGAGGTGGGGGGTTATATTATACATAAATCTTTGTATATACTTACTTTATATATGATAATAAGTTTCTTCTTTCAATTTTGAAGCATGTTGTTATTTTATAGTCTTATGTGATAAAGTCGGAGATTTAAAGAGTTTTTTTGTTCAAATATATACAAAACATTAAAGTAGATGATGACTTAATATCCGAAAGCAATTTAGTTGTTATTCAAACCAATGTGATAAAAGATAATATGTAATTCCTTCTTTCTTTTCATCTTGAATTTATAAGTGCTAACAAACTTCTTTCCCTTATTTATTTCTTAGTTCCTTACTTTTCTTTTCATTTACATTTGCAACACTTCACTACTTAATACTACCTTCACATTTACTATAACTATTGATTACTAACTTCTTTTTCATTCACATTAACTACTCCACCATTGTTAAGTATATTACTGCCTCCCCTACTACTAATAAATTTGTTTTTTTATTCGTATTAACTACTCTACTACTATTCTAGCCAAAAGGAGGGAAAAAAAAAAAAACCCTCAACCATTGTTAAGTTTCTTATTTATTAATTTATGATCCCACTACATCCTTACTTCCATAACGCTTGAGTTCTCCTTAAATAAAACATGACATACCAAGTGATAGAATTTACTAGCAACCTGAAGAAGGAAAAAAACAAGAAAAAAAATTAGAAAACAATACCATAATCACTAACCAGCAAGTTAATTGAGAAAAGAAAGAATGATATTGTTTCAATAACTATCGTATTTACAATGCACTTAGATCACAAAATGAGAATCATGTATAAAGATACACACATACATACACACATATACATATATGTATGCACATATAGATTTGTACAATGCAAAGTGATATAGGTCAGGATTATGAATGGATATTTAGCATATGTGTATAGGTGTGAAAGTATGGATATAAGCATATAGGTATAATAAATATATGGTTCTATACAAGATGAATTAATGTATTAAAAGTGTATGGTGTATGTATATAAAGGAAGATAGGTGGTAAAACTAAGGATAGGTATTGTATATGTACGATGAGGCTATGGTGAGGAGTAGGGTCTTGTGTTTAAGTAAAGGTGTGTGGATGGAAATGTAAAGGTAATCTCATGAGAAAGCTGCTCATATGAACCTCTTTCTCTATGTAAATTAAATACTTAGCTTTAAAATCCTCTTTTTCATTTTACCTATTACCAGTAACATCTGGGCCTTAATAGGATCTCTAGACCACATCTTAGCTTTCCATAACCATTCTTTCCTTTATATACATTTAGTATTGGAGCTTAGACTTAGTTTGTATCAATACTAACCCTATTAAGAATGTTCTTGTCCTCAAGGATAAAGTGTGGAAATCAAAGGATAAATGTAAGCTTATCTATCCAAGTGATACTGTTTACATCCTCATCATGTTATTGAACCAACATTTGTGAAATCTCTTGACCATTTTGTAGTAGAAAATGACTCCCTAATATTCTTTTTAGTTACCGCTAGTCAAAGTCTAGTGCCTTATGAAATTCGTCTAGAATGACAAGGGTAATACTATCTTTTCATAGAGTTTGCTTCTAGAATGAGACATAAAGACTAGATAAATTCTACATCCTTTTGGTAGTTTTAACTTATAGGCATTGGGCCAACTCACTCCACTACTTGATATGGACTACTTAACCATGGCCCTAACTTAGTACTCCCTTTCATCTTCATTTTATACTGCAATAATAGGCTTAACCATATAAAGACCTATTTCCTACTGATAGTTGAACATCTCAACAATGTTTGTTTACTTGTTAACAATTACGCAATTGTGTGGCTTCTAAGTTTCGTTTCAATTGGGTTAGCACCTTGTTGTGAATAGCTAAAGCTTCTTGTAGTGAAACTGTTGCAACTTATTTATATATAGTTGTCGGAAGTGATAGGAGTGATTGATCATTAATGATCTCAAATGGAATTAAATGAGGAGTGAAAAGATATGTTATAAGAGTATTGGGCCCACAATATCCACTTTGCATATGTCTTGGCTATCCCAAAGCACAGCACCTCAAACAACATTCTAAACAACAGTTAAGCACCTTCATTTTTTAATCTATTTTTGAGTGATAAGAGGTGCTATAAAGCAAGTGAATCCCTTAAGATTTGAATAATTTGTGCCAAAATTTGCTAATAAAGAGTGGATTTGTATTGCTTATTATAGAGCATGGTATTCTATACAAATGGACCACCCTCAAACAAATAATTTTATAGCTGTCTATTCATATAGAAATGTTTTCACAACTAAAAATGTTTGTATTTTCATAGTTGATATACCACCACCAACACCACATTACATCCTCTAGACTCGGACATACCTATGATAAAATCCATTGATAGATCCTTCCGAATGACCTTAGAAATTGCAAATGAGCTAAGTAAATTGACATGGGCAAGGGTTTGGGGTTTTAATTGTTGGCACATTGCATAGGAGGCAACAAAACATACCATATCTTGTTGATTCCTACCCAATACAAAGTTTGTGTAAGTTTCTTATCTGTATAAACATAACCACATGACTTCTGTTCGAAGGGAATGAAACTTACTTAAAAATAACTTCAACTTACTTAGATAATGTCGAGATAACCAATTAATTAAAAGTATACCATTTACCAAATGAAATCTTGATCCTACATCTTTCCTTCTTCAAAGGAGCTAGATTTTAGTGGTTAATTCTCCATTAATAAGCATATCAAATCTAATTTATGACAAATTAGAGCAGGTTGGGTTCAAAATCCCTACACACTTTATGTCTCCATGCATTCTAGAAAGTGCATCAATAGCACTATTCTCCTTCTTATGCTTATATATTATATTAAATTCATATCTGAGCAATTTTGAAAGCTACTTTTGCTCATTAGTTGTGGCAATGCACTATTGTAATAAATATTTAGAATTTTTTTTAATAGTTCAGACCATGAATCACCATCCCATTGGATAAGGACACTAATGCTAAATTGAAAGCATTAAGGCCATCAACTCTTTCTTGTACATTGACTTAAATAATGACTTGTCCCTTAAAGTCTTGCAAAAAAAGAAGCAATAGGCTGATGTTGTTGCATGAATATGGCCCCAAGGATGTATCTAGATGAGTTACAATTAGTTTCAAAAAGCAAGTCAAAATTAGGCATGACTAAAAAAAGGGCTTCCACTAATGCAAGCTAGAATGTTAAAAACGAAATAAAGACTTCATCGGATTAGCGAAATCCATCTTTCTTCAAAAAGTTCACTAAATTTTTCTCATAATATTTTATTGTAGCTTGAGAGCCCAAGGAACCCCTTACTACCTTCACTAACACCAGTACAGGCCAACTAAGAATGCTTTATATTTCTATGGGTCAATCATATACCTTTGATTGAAATGACATGGCTAAGGTACTCTAAAGTTCTTTGGTTAAGAAAACACATTTACTTTACAGCAAATTGTTCCTTTTGAAACAACTCTAAGATAACCTTGGTGCTACAAACATAGAATGCTGTAAAAAAACATGTCATTGAAGAACACAAAAAAAAAAAATCCCTTACATAAAATAAGGTTGTTAAATTTACGATTCTACTTAAAATCGCTAGAGAGTCTATAGAATTGGAACATAAAATTGAAATGTAAAATGGAAGATTCTGTAACTCATGTGAAATAACTTTGAAAAATTGTGGATTTTCTTATGATAGTTATTCAAAATTTGAAATATATGATTGAAATAAAAAAAATAAAGAGATTAAATTTTTTTCCCATAAAAAAATTCTTAATATATGATATAACATGTATGGAGGAAGGACAAATAGAATCAAAGATAAGCTTTATTTTTCATTATTTTTTTTCTGAAAAAAGAAAAGAAATAAATAAAGAGAGCTAAACATTTTAACTTATTTTAAGTTATTGATGGTATAAATTGAAATATATAGTTTTGTTTTGCTATTGGAGCTGAAATTTGGATGAAGGCTATAAAAATAAAATAAGGGACTAGGAGAAATAAAAAGAGGAAAAAATTTGGAATGAGATAGGGAAAATGATGTAATGTACTAATAATTGATCACTTGCAAAGGCCTAGTTGTATTTTTTTTTTTTAACTCATTCAACTTAATATGTAGAATCCGTAAACTTGATAATAAACATAAGTTTCTATCAAGTGTACATGTAAACTTGATTAAAAACATAAATTTCTACTTAAAAATGATTTTGTATTCGAGTTAACTTAAAAAGCCTCATAAAATGGTAAATTTTTTAAATCGTATAAGTAGAATCATGATTTTGACATCTATGAATATAGCTAAAACAAGTGATCTACAATTGCTTGGAAAGTAGTCTAAGCATTCGTTGACCTAAAGGGCTTCACTAAGGATTCATAGTAGCTATGGTGAGTCTTAAAGGCAGTCTTGTGAACATCTTCTTCAATGACTTGAATTTGATGGTAGTCACCCCTTAGGTCAATTTTGGTAAATATCATCGCCTTATGTAATTCGTTGAGTAATGCATTGATCATTGGAACATGATATGTATCAGGAATAATAGTGCCATTTAAGGTGTAATAATCTACACAAAAGTGTTAGGATATGTCTCTTTTCTTGGTCAAGATAATTGGACTTGAAAATAGACTTGAATTGTCTTTGGAATAAGGTTGCTTTATGTCACTTACAATAGGAATACTAACCAGTGCATATCATGTGCATTAACATGACGTTTGTATGATGCATAAGTGATGTATGGTGCTTGGTTATGAATTGTGATCGTGTTTTACATGTTATCTATTATCGAGTTATCTCCTTGTTAATTATGTGTTGCCTTACCTTTATTTTACCCCTTTTTTTGAACTTATTTTGCTTTGTAAAGAACTAAGAGATTGGTGTTCTATTTATCTTAGGTACGAGTGAAGACCATGGTGGTGGCCAACTTACGGATTTTGGAAAGACTTTAAGAGCATTAGACATCTACTTTTTTAAGTTTTAAGATTGTAACTGTAGCTTATATATTTATATTGTGCCATTTTGCGCCTTAGATGTGTTCTCATGAAAAAGGTGTATGTAAATCCCTTAAGACATTTGCATATGTCTTGAACTCATTTGAATAAGTTTGCCATGGTGGAGCTTAAACAATATGGAGACAAGTTGTTAAGAGCTTAACACTTACTATGAAGTTAGACAGTTGACCCAAGAACTTAGAAGGTCTACAAAGAATGGTAGAAAGTTAAGTCCATTATTTAAGCTAAGTTAAAAGGTTGTATAAGGAGGTTAAAAAGTTTATAAAGTAAGACATAATGTGAATCTATTGTACCTTATAAGTTAGAAAGTTATACTGAGAAGTTAGATTGTCCACAAGATGTTAAACCTATTTGTTTTAGGTAAGTTAGAAGATTGCATAGAGAACTTAGTAAGTTAGTGTTTAAGAGCCAAAAGATATAACCAAAACTTAGAACGTTTAGAATTGAACTTAAAAAGTAGACTTGCATAAGTAAAAGGCTAAAACTTAGAGCTAAAAGGTTCTAACTATGATATTAAATATGAAAAACTTTGGGCATACATGTGGATTTGAATTATGGGCTAAGTTTCAAATGCTAAGTTATAAGTTACTAGTAACCCTGTCCTTACTTTAAGGATGGTGTAATGCCCTTCTTTTAGGTACCATGAATTGGTATTACTAGTGAAGGAGCATTAAATTGTTTGCTTGGAAAGCCTTGAAGGTAAGGCGTTAGAGTCTTACAAATTATAGGAGAAATGTATTTCAAAAAAATATTTGAAAATACTTTAAACTATTCAATTGCTATGTCATTATAAAAAGGGTGAAAAACTTAAAAAGCAAAGTTATAATTGGAATTTTAATAACTTTTTCTCATAAATCATCCCAATTTGAAAGGGGAAAAAGTGTAGACCCTAGAGAAAACTTTCCACCTTAAATTCATTTCCCTGACTTACATTTCCAAATAAGGGAAATTTTCATAAATTTCACGATTTTCTTCCACTTTTCTTCCCTTCTAACTCTTCCATTTATTCCAAACATAGTGTTGAGAATCTTATCGATAAAGATACCTTAGTAGCATAAGCATGTAGTTTAGAGATATATGGCACCCTAATTAAGAGAAATCATTCTTTATTCAATAAGCATATGATAAATTATTTGCTAAAATGTTTTAAGTGAGTCATCTTAAACATTATGAGTATGGCATAATACAGTGTACTCCTCCATGGTTTTAATGAGTCATTCAAATTCTTTAAATTTGTTTCATTTCACCAAACATGTCATCTATGTGACATGTGGGATCAAAGATACAAATAGAAGAATTAAGCTCTTAAGAACATATAAGACTTAACTAAATTGTTACAAAAATTTAGAGGATTTGAGTGACTTAAATTAATAAAATTTTCACTTAAATATAAATGACTTGTAATGAACTTATTATAACACCCTAGAACCCGGGGGTTATAGCTTGTCACATGTCCCTATCTTGTAATGACACGTCAGACGTAAACAAATATTAAAATTTCCAAAATAATCTAATGAAATCTTCAAATAATTTTAATAAATTTTAATTCTTCAAATAAATCCAAACTAACTTCTAAATAAATTTTATAAAACTATAAACAAGAATTTTACTACTTTCAAAATAAACTTTAATTGTTATAACTCAAGTTATTTCCATAATAGAAACTCTAGTCGCCATTCCCTATCCTAGTACACTTAATGATTGAATCTAAGCTCATCTAACTCTATAACTTTTACTTAAGTATCTGTACCTGAAAAGTTAAAATGGAGTGAGCTAAAACTTAGTACAAAACATAAAACACACATGTACGTAGTACATATGGTCACAAATCACATGCATATATAATAATAATAACTAATGTAACAAACACCATTTATTGTTTTTTATTATGAACTAGTAACTAATATAGTCTTGGCGTCCCAAGATTTAGGGTAACTTATGACACCTAAACAAATATTACACGCACACACACACACACACACACACACACACATGTATTGGTGTAGGTTCGACCCATCACCCAAGTGACTCTTTCTAAAATCTAGATAGGTCATCTTAATATGGAACTCCTGTTAGGCGAGTCGCATATGATCACCAAGTGCCTTAGCAACCCTCTTGGACCTTACAAAGAGGAGGTCGAAGCGAAACAAATATAAATAGCACATAATTAATAAGTCTAAGTTTAAGTTAATTTCGGTTGATTACTATTTTAAACAAGTACAACAGTCATACATGTATCCCGTACCTGGATTTGAAGAGCAACTAAGAAAGCCATTTGTATCTAAACTAAGAGTACTTTCAAGGTCAATATCTAGTATAAAATATCAAAGACAATACTTAGAAACTACCTTTTAATATTTTCTTTTATGTCCTAACTTAGCTTCTTTATTTCCTACTTGAGTCTTGAGTTCAAATCATTGTTATCTAAGTTTTCAAAACCAATTTAAAGTCCTAAGATGGTTTAGATTAAATTAGATTACTACTTAGAAGGCTAGGAACAAAGAAAAGAAAGAATAAAGGAAGATACTAGTCCACGACTAAGAATCATAGCCGTAGAACTTGGCTATGGTTCCTTTTCTTGCACTAAAGAAAGTATACTATCAGGGATCACAACCGTAGACCCGAGTCGTGATCCTCTCATCTAAAATTTCTTTTCCTCCTCTATATGCAAAACCCATTGCTATACCCTTAGGAAAACCACGGTTATGACCACACTTGTGGTCTTGGCTGTGTTCCCCTTGAATGAATTTTTTCTCTCTTAATCACCACTCCCAATACTCCTAATAACATCACATACACTCCAGCAATTCATCTATTCTCTATACAATCAGATCAAACCCTTCCCTTAATCACAACAGTCCAAAATCAACACTATAATTCTTGATATATTTGCATCAAACCTACTCTAGTCTAGGCTACAAATCAATATAAAGTTAAAGATTGAGAATTCTTACTCGATTTCCCGCTAGATCAACACCTAAGACCTGTTTCAATACCTTCACAATGCTGCAATACATGAAATCCATCATGTTTTTCACCCCTCTCCATAGAAAAACGAATTCTTACAAATACACTAAGGTTAACATACCTTTTAATTGCACCTTTGAAGCGAATCTAGCTTCCTCCTGTAATTTTTAGCACTCAAAGATTCGAATTTTTGACTACAAGTTTAAAGATGATGAAAGGGGTTTCTATTGGTTAAGTAAGGGATTTAAAGAGTACTACAATTACGGATTTCTTAATCATTTTTGTTAAGGGAAGGGTTTCATATTCTTTTCATTGACTAAAATGCCATTTGTGGCATTAGTCAATTACACATAATATCAACCCCTACTTAAGACTTTAGTATTTTTTTTCCCTTTTAAATTTAAAAATTATGGATTTTACACTTATACCTCTTGTTTCAGGCCATGTAAGAGAGGCAATCTTATGTGTATTCAAATAAGCCAACGATGTATTAAATCATAAAAAATCTTATTAGTGTCCCATAGCACTCGATAGTAGAGATGTGTAAACGGATTAAATGAGCCAAACTGACCCGGCTCGTCCCACTTTGGGCTCGGGTTAAACGGATTGAGTTCATTTGGCCCGCTTTTAAATGAGCCAAAAAATTTTAGCTTTAATCCGTATAAAAAATAGGTTAAATGAGCCGGCCCGCAGGCCAAAGACATAAATATATTAAATGGGTCAACTCAAATTGACTCACTTTGGCCAGCGATTTAAACGAACTGGGCTTATTTGGCCCACTTTTAAACTAGTCAAAAAAACCTTAATTTAAACCAATTTAAAATATAAGTTAAACGGGCCTGCCTACAGACCAAAACCCATTTGTACACCTCTACTCGTTGTTGGTTTATAAAAAAAATTGATATATCTGTTAATTGATTGTACCTAAGGTCTAGGATGAGATAAGTATTAGAAGATGAAAGTTTTTTTGGTTTTTCTAACCAGTATACGGGGACATAGATAATTCGGCTGTAAATATAATATTTTGGCAAAAAGAACCATGCATATATGGTATGCAGAACTACATGTAGGGGGCCTATGTTTCACAGATGATCGTCGTCCACTTCATCCTGGCATAAACCGAGCTTGATGAGTGAGCTGATCAGTTCTTATTATATGCATTGCAGCTGGATAAAAGCAGAACCAATTAATGGTCGATGGGTACTGTTCCTAACAACGTCAAACTTGATTCCACTGAACAATTCGGTGAGTCTGTTTTGTGTGTCTGAAGAGTATCAAAACCACACCCCAAGTCGTATTATTGACAACAATTGATTTAACATGCTTTTGTTTTATTTCTTCATTTCAGGAAGCTATCATTTTCCTCCGTTTCATTAATTATAGATTTTCCTTTTTCCAACCAACAATATTTTACAACTTGAGAAATGAAAGATTCGAACCGTTTTATTCTGTTAGGAGATTAATATTCATTCAATTAGGTTATAACAGTTTTAACCAACAAACCTTAGTGATTCACTCTTTTGTGAGGAAACCACAATCACTCTCCCTAAGGTTGATAATTCATATTATCAGGTCATGTCTCACTTTCATGTTTAAATGAGTTTAAGTTTGTAAAACCTTAACTTGTAACATAACCCGCTTATTAATCATATATGAATACTTTAACCTGTGACTTACCATATCTCATATCTAAGTTTAACCTATTTATAATCTCTCCTAATTGTATACTTGTTTGTTTAAAGTTACCTTTTAAGGTGACGATTTTATATTGGTTACTTATTGATAAAATTCTTTTATAATACTCTATTTAATTAAGTATTTTCCCTATTTGAGGTATCACATAGACTATCAATATTGGAATATAATGTATACAAATAATTAATCAAACAAATTATTGCTCTTTTGTTTTTAGTAACAATTAATTATTAATTGCTCATCAACTCTCTCAAGATCTAAATAATTTAGAAAAACAGAACTGATTTTTAATTGCAATGCTAATCATTGTTTTATAACAATTATACTACCTTAAAGAACCTTGTCCATTTCGATGGCAAACTTCATAATCTAAATCCTCTAAATACTGATTCCGAGTTAGGCACATATTAAATTTAAGCAAGCCTCACAATTTAGTCCTAATCCATTTAATTTAATTTACTTTGTTTTTTAAGTGTTATAAAACAATTCGCAAGAAAGTGAAAAAGAAGATTTCCAACACATCTATGTAATTTTCTATGAGAGATCTTAAATAAAATCAATAACAATGGACTAGAGGCCTAATTGGAGTAAGTTAAGCAATTCCTTATAAATTAAAAAAGATATGAATTTCTTAAAAGAAGAAAATTTACCTAAGAAGAAGATCTAGTGCAAATGTGGCTATCTAGATATGGAAGGAAGATAAAGAGGGAAGAAAGAATGAACTCTATTTGTAATTTGATGTCATTTACTTTTTGCTTTTGATATTTCATTTTTTTATACTATTATTTTATATTACTGCATCACTAAGGAAAATAGGAAAAGACAACTAAAGAATGAAAGTAAAAATTTAATATTAAACGGGTTGATAAATCAAACCTAGACTTGCTTATGGGATCTGTTTATTTGAATGGGTTTATAAATAGGTCTAGGACCTTAACATGAATCAAGACACGAATTTAACTGTCTAAGTGGGTTTGAACCGCTTATGTTTCGTATTGATTTTTCTATATATTAAACCATTTAAATTGTATTGTGTCATATTAAGATCTATCGTGTTCGTTTTCCAAATTACCAGTCCTAGCCCTCTTGTTTCCCAATAATGATTTCAATAAATCATATTTTCGGAACACTAGCTTATAAGTTCGAAAAAAAAACTTTGCATATTTTTGAAGTTTGATTGCCTTAAGCGAAATCCATAAAAAATTTCTTCTTTGAAGCGTTGATTATAGCACTTTCCGTGCCCATTATCATCCTTACGATCAAACCGACAAAGTCACAACCACCAATGTTCCCTAGTCCCTCGTTAAAAAAGAAAAAAAAGAAAAAAAAATCACTATTAACTTGTTGACTCCTGTTCCCTAGTCCCTCCACTGCGAAATGCTCACTTTTCTTCTCCTCCTATCAACAATATATACAAATCCCTCCCTACAAGTTTATTTAATGAGAAAAAGTTATTTAGTGAGCAATAGGTAGTTTAGTTCAATTTATTTACAAATTTACACTTTAGGGGTATATTTTGCCCTTAATCAGTTATTGATAATAATATATCTCTTATTATATAAGTGTGTTAGGTTGGTTACTATGCTCTCTAAGTATTCTTATAAGCCCAACTGTTGATTATCTAGGTTTAACAGTTTATCTGGGGTATGTCATTATATTTTAAAGATCCAATCTCGAATTTTCGGTCCATACAATGCAATTTGTATAAACTTTAGTTTATAACTAATTAAGGTAAGGCTTGTGTAAATTTTATCCTGAAAACAAACTTTATAGTATCAATTTGTTTAACTTGTAACCTTATCTTAAGATTCGCATTAAATTAGAATATATTTTGCAAAAATCCTAAATGTAGCAACTTGGAAAATCTAGATATCACACTCAATATGAATCCAAACTGTATAATCTAAAATGAACTTTCTGATGAACTAATTAACTATAATATGTTGGATTATGATAAAATCTACCTAATTTGAACACAATGAGTTAAAATTATATCATGCTATTTTATTATAATATTATTGTCATTTACACACAGTATCTTTTAACTTGTATTATAAAAATATAATCTTTATTATAAAATAACAAATATACATATATTGGATTATCAATATAGCACATATAATACAAATTAGGGAAAATATATACTTTAGAAGTTTTAACACTTACTGAATTTTCATAACAAAAGTCACAAAACTTTCAATTTGAGTAATCAAATAGTGAAATTTTGGGAAAAATATAAAAGTCCTCCTTCATATTTAATTCTTTTGTATTTGAATTCTTTACATTTGAACTTTTCTGTTAAAAACTGCATAATGTGATTTACATTTTAAATTTTTCTTTGGATGGGGAATAACAACATATTATAAATTATAACTTGGGGGTAGGGCGATTCAAGCCCGATTCATCCCATTTTTCTCTTCAAACATAAACGGCTAAACTATGTACCATATTATGTTTATTATAGTCTTCATTATTAGTGTATATATATGGTATATACAGTTAAAATATAATTAAAGATGATATTAGATTATTAATATGTTATTCCCAATTACTAAGTTATTCTCGTGATGTAGATATATTTGGATATATTTCCATAAAACTATCAGGCAATCAACTTCCTTTTTAATGACCTAAAGAGAAGATTTAAAAGGGAAGAAAAAGAAAAAGAAAAAGAAAAACACGTTGACCAGCGAGTCTTTCACCACTTGAGATAAGTCTATGAAGGTTAGCGGGGTTCAAGTATAACTTACCAAGAACTTCACACTTCACAATTATAGGCTGAAAAATTTCAGTGAACAAAACGATTGAATCATGAAGTGCGATGAATACCTTGAGAGTGTATCAAATTTCGGTAAGCCGCTGCCATGGATTGGTCTATACATTGATGCTGCTTCGCTGGTTTGTGCTACACTTATGGTTGCGGATTTATTCAATGCTCTTCGGTACGGGCAAGTATGGTGTCTTTGCAGGTACTTCTCACTTAATGCCGCTACCCTTGTGATAATATGAGTGGCGACTAAACTTGCTGTAGATTTGAATACATCGACGAATGGACCAGTTGGCTAAATTAAGCACATCTGTCATGATCTGTTATTCCTTGTCTATCTTCACTCCCTCTCTAGGAAAAATGGGAAATACTCAACTAGTAACAAGCTTCATAGCCTTGTTCATTCTCATTATTACATTACAGTTATTGTGAACCTCGGCATACAACTAAGAATCGGTGTCATTTATGTGTTAATACGAGGACATATTCTAGTCCTGGTTTCCATGGTCTATCTCTTGGTTTGTTTTTCGACAGCGATCGCACTTGCATCTATTAAGAATGAATTACGAGTTAAAGTATGAAAAAAAGCCTAAGGAAGCTTTGAATGACTTTTAGACAAGGGGGACCGGAAGCGATTATAAGAGCTCAACTAGTCTGATCTTTGACATTCGATTATTTGTTGCATTGATAGGTCTTCTCCAGCTGTCTCCAAAGCTTATATTTAATCCAAAACCCCGAAACATGCGAATGCTATCAGGGATAACGAACGTTAAGGATGTTGGACCCAGTGGCTGGTTGAAATCAAACAGAGGCCGTTCTTTTTGTTCATTCATGATAAGGAATGCAGGAAATTTGTCTATCATGCAAAAAATACTTGTGCGATTTTTTTATTGCCGTTCAAATTGCAATGGATGACATAGATCTTAATCTCTTATAACTTGTATTTTTGCAGGATCAACATCAATTCCTTTTCGATAGATGATAAACCTAAGAAACTTCCTTGAAGACACATTTGAGAGGGTTCATGTGAAGCTTGTATAGTCAACACTGTTCAAAAACCCTTTGTACATGAATCTTATGATCAAGTGCCATTCTAGACTTGATGACTATGTCATTGATGTAATCTTTCATGAAGTCGTGCATCATATCAGGGAATATAACGGTCATTGCCTTTTGATATGTAACATAAGCATTCTTAAGTCCAAATGGCGCGACAGTGTAATAAAAATTTCCTACTGGTATCCTGAAAGTAGTGCGCTCAACATCCCTTATTGCCATCTTGATTTGATTATAACCACTAAAATCGTCCATAAACAAAAATAACTCATGATCTATAGTTGCATCTATCAAAGTGTCGACATTTGGCAAAGGAAAGTCACCTTTAGAATAGTCCTTGTTAAAATCTTGGAAATCTATGCATAGTCTTATTTGTCCGTTTTTGTTTCTTATATGAACAATGTTAGCACACCAAGTGAGATGGTCAATTGGCTTTATGAATTCGGCTCGTAATAATTTCTCCACTTTTTGTTTGATCTACACCTTGATCTTAGGACGAAAGACCCTTTGTCTTTGCTTTATAGGTGTAACTCATAGGGTGATATTCAATCTATGCACTATGAGGCTGGGATCTAGTCTTAGCATCTCTTCATACATCTATGGGAATACATCCCTATATTCTTTCAATAATTCAACAATATAAACATTTATTTCTTGTGGAAGACTCTTATTTATGAAGATTGGTTGATGTGACTCTTATGGTTATGCTAGATCAAATTCTTCTATTACCTCAACTTGAGGTTTCATTTGATCTTGCAGCTGTTGTGAGGCAAATTGAACTTCTTACATTGGTATAGGATTTAAAGAGGAGAAGTATACCTCCTCCGACCCCTCAAACCATCATAAGCGGTACATATGCCTTCCATCTTCTCTAATGAAACTTTTAATCTTATTAATTTGTTTATTCTTCTTTTGCCTTCCACAATAACCATGCATCTTTATCTTCTTGTGTTGACCTTCTTGGACTTCTTCCCATATAGGCAAGGAAATATCGAATGGCTTGGCTATGGTCATTTTCCTATCGTCAACGAACTCATCAAAGAAAACAAATTCAGTGAACTATGACTCGTGTTGTTTAAAAAGATTCTTTGTAGCTAGAATAAACACATCTTCCCCCTTTTAATGTCCTTCAATACATTAATGCAACATTGAAGGGACCAAGTTGTAATCATGTAGCCACTTTCTACCCATAAGCAAATGATATCGTGTAGGTACATCGATCACATGAAAAGTAGTAGTGCTATGAATAAGCCTAACTTTAAGTCAACGTTGACTTACCACATAAAGTTTGTAAGAGCATGACTAAAGCTGTTTATTGATATAGGTTGTTTGATCAAATGATAGAGATTGATCCCAGTAGTGTTGAAGGTACTCATTGTCATTATATTCAAGGTAGAACTATTATCGATGAACATCCTCTTAACTAGGTAGACATTAAGAACACTCTCCACATATAATGGGTGGTTATGATTAAGGTTCCTCATATACATATCTGCTTTAATGAATAAGATGGCATTTTTGTATGCTCTAGCCATTCTCTTTATGGGTTACATTGCACTACACTCAGCATATTAACCTTTAAAGATTTGCATGAGTGCAGTCGCTACTACAAGCCTCGCCTTCATATCAAATCCCAATAAGTAAAAAAAGTTTCTAAAATTTGCAATCTTTAACAATGACGTAATAACAGGCGAACGCTCATCTTCATGAACTTCAATAAATTTTCCTTTACTCTCATGATTCTTAGAGGCTTACGTGTCAATCACTTTAGTTGTGATGGGATCATGGCTAATGGTATCGATAACACCTCTTTAGTTGTTATGAGCAAAAAGTGGATATTTCTAACATCATTGTTGTCTATAATCAACTCACCACATGCAACTTGTTCATTAAATATTTTCTTCAATGTGAAGCAATCTTTCATTAGGTGACCAACACTTCAATGAAACCTACAATACTTTGAATCATTCTTTTCTTCATTCGTAAGGAGGCATTCAACCTTCGAAAGCTTGATATTTTCATCATATAACCATTGGTCAAGCATCTAATGTACCTTAACCATCAAGCATTGACGTGTCAATGATGGTTTGGTGCTGATGGGCTTATCATTTCTGGGTATCTTCACTCCCATTTGTGGCTCACCTTGAGCTACATTCATAGATGAGTGCACTTGTTGAATCTTCCAATTTCATTTCTTTATTGCACCATTGAGTTGTTGGTCCTTTGTACGTTTCAACCAACGCAACAAAGGAAACCAATGAAAGATTCTCAAGATGGATTAGGTACTCGATAAACATTCCAAGAATGCAAATCTTGAGTAGCTCCCTCTCATCACAAACGTCTTATATGTCTAAAAACATTCTCTAAAGCACTTAATATAGTCCATGACATCCTCCTTAAGCTTTTGACAAATCTTTCCCATGTCAATGAGGATAACCCTTTTTTTAGTGGAGAAAAACTTTTTCAAAAACATCTTACGTATTCTACCCCATGAGATGACTAACCCTGAAGGGAGATTAACATACCAAATATAAGCCTTCTCTATGAGAGATTTCAAAAACTCCTTCAATTTCAAATCATCGTCTAATCTATACGCCTCTAAGGTATCAATGAATTTCAACAAGTGCTCCATAGTACTCCCTTTCTTGCCATTAACTAACATGAATTTTAAACTTATGCGCAGATAACATGGGAGCTTCAATTCTAGCACACTTGTTGTGAATTTTGCTTATATTTCTCTCAGGTGCATGTCTAGATCTTTCTTGTCATGAACGAGACCCTTTGATTAGTTGTTTTTGCCCTTACTAGCATTGTAGGAGTAAGGTTCATAGGTGTGAAATTCACAAGCACAAAGTTTACAGGAGTTAAATTCATATGCGTAAGGTATACGGATTCAACGATCGTGACACATGGGATGGCACATAAAATTATGAACCTTCGATCTAGATCTCTTAATTCCTTGCCTTGGGTAGGGAATGTCGTATAGGTGTGAGCTCTACTGCAAGAAGTTACTCCTTAACCTTAGAAGTGTCTTGTTCATTGATAGTAGAGGGATTGAGTGGTTGAAGAGTTTCTGTAGCATGTTGTTGCATTACATTAGAGGGATTCAAGGTAATTGCCCTTTGTTGTGTAGTAGTGAAAGCGGCTAGAGCAGGTATGCACTAGGCGAATATTGCCTTAAGTTCATTCAAATTAAGGTTGCTCTCTCAAAGCTTATGCACTACTTATGCATTGTTAAGGATACTTTCTTGCATATCATCTCCTTGATTCATATGTAAGCTTTGCAATTAGGTGTTCAGTGTTTGGTTTGTAAAATTTAGGACGATCGGGTAAGTTGTTCGATCGAGCCCAAATTTTATACCAAAGCTAGGAATATTAGTAAAAGTAATCTCGTGAGTTCGAATTTAGGAAAATAAATGATAAAATAATTAATTATTATAATATTGAATTATATGTAAATTTCCTATTATTTATTGAAAATGCATAAAATGAGTTTCGATAATTAACGAATCGATAGAGATAAATTATATGCATACTAAAAATTATAAAATAATATAAATAATATATAGAAATATTTATTTGTACCATATATGTATTTATGTGTAAGTAAAAATATACAAAATTACTTAAAATACGCGAAATATGTTAAAATAATACTAAATAATTAAGGAAAAATCAAGAAAATTATAAAAACATATGAACTTATCTAGATTTAGGACGTGGTAACTTGTAATTGAAGAAATAAAGACAATCAATTAAAAAGGCAACTAGAAAGTAAAAATGGAAGAGATGAAGGATACTTGGCAAGGAAAAAATAGAAGAGAAATCCTAAACCCAACTATAAATTTAGAAATCCACTTCTTAAACCTCATTTGGTTAGTTTAGAGTTCAGTAAAAAATAAGGAAAAGAGAGAAGAGAGAAGAAAGAATTTTTGCCAAAAATTAGAAATTTAGTATGCAATTAGGGCCTTAGAAGTGAACTAACACCTGACAACAACTTGAGAGTGGATGGCTACCATCACTACACAATGATGGCAGCGCTCAGACTAGTTGACAAGACCATAGTGGCTGGCAATGGTCGAAGCCACCAACACCGGTGAGTCCAGTCTTTCCTTTCGGTTTTCTTATTTTATTAAAAATATTAAATATGTTTAAAAAATTGTGAAATTTGATATTCTAAAGTTTTTACATATGCAGATTTAGTGAAAAATTTTACTTTGATGATTTTGTGTCTAAAAATATACTATCTTTAAGAAATCCCATAAACCCGAGTTTTGTTTAATTTATAAATAAATGACTTTAGGAGTGTAGTTTTAACTTTAAAAATTTTGTGTAGATCGTTTATGATACACATTATAGTACTATGAAGAGTTTTTCATAAAATTAATTTTCTAAATTTTATTTAATTCTTAGGCCCCAAAATCATGCATAAAAGGTAATTGGTGAGTTTAATTTTGTGATTTAAAGTTAATTTATTGAAAATTATGATTTAGTATGTTATTAAACATCCTTAGATATTAATTACTGATGTAAAATGATATTTGGGGAGTTAAAGTGTTAATTTTGTGTATTATGCATATTGGGTCATAATAAATGAATAATGAGTAAAAGTAAATAATTAGGTTAATTTTATGATTTAGGGTTAGTTTGGTTTATATTTTGATTATGATGAATTTAGATGTTTTGGAATGTTAGTTGATGATGAGAGATGTAAATTATGGTATTGGAGAGGTTAGATGTATGCTTTATGTATAGATTAAGTAGTAATAGGTAATATGTGAAATATGAAGATTAAATAAGTGAAGAATATTAAGTTAAATTAATAATATTATAATAAAAGGAGAATATTATAAATTTGGTTTGAAAGGTAAATTTAAAAAATAATGTGAAAATCTAGGTTATTCTTACATCGAAAGTGAATTTGGTAATTAAATTAGAATTATGGTGTATCGTATGGACTAGAGTGCTAGCTAGAAACCAAATATGATATTTATGATACCCGAGCATAATGTAATTAATTTTGCATTATGTTTTAAAATGAGATCTTAAGATTACATATAATACCCGTAGTTGGAATTGAATTAGAACTCAAATTGGAATTGGATTTGCAAAACGGAATTAGAACCAAACCTAAATTCAAAATAAGTGTAAAAGACAAAACCCAAATGATTAGGTATAATAAAACCCTAAACTGAAGATAATAATAAGAATTATAGAATAAACCTATCTATGATAGTTATATTGAAGCTGAAACAACGTTTATATTATAGGGATTATCGACTATAACTTGTGCGAGTCGCACCTTAAATGAGCAAGTAGGGAGTCCAAGTAATTTGGGATTAATATGTTATTGTATTTCAGAGTACCAATTTGTAGTACTCAAAGACTTGAAATTGTATTTAGTTGTATTTGTTAGATAGTTAATTGTGCGCAAGCCTATATATGTTTATTTCTAAGTTTGATGATATGATTTTGATTTGCTGTTTTTGTTAGTATTTATGTGATTTGTTTGAAATGATTGAACACCTTAAATCGGATTTGATTAAATATATGACTTGTAAATCTAAATTGGACTTGCATAACAAGCCATTAGAGGAAGCATTAGAGTTCTTCGACCAAATACCGACCTATTCGAAAGGGATAGCATTAGATAGCATTAGATAGCATAATGGGTCCTTTCTTTATCCTTAGTTGAACTAAGTGACAAGTGAAGAGATTGCGACAATTGTGAAGTATGGTTTGAAAGTAGTCGTAGGCGGAGTGATGTCTCCATTATATAAGCTTGGGTTTGGTAATGAGTTGTTACATTAAATGAAAACTCCTCAACTTAAATTAGAGTGGTTGTAATTTCTTTAATTTCACTACAGGCCAGACAAGATAGTATTTGCTTGTACATATATTGCATCTAACTAATTTAGTTGATAAACCTGTTTACATTTAATGTATAGTTTTAAGTTTTAGCACTAACTTATTGAGCTGTTGGTAGTTTACATTCCTATAGACATTGTTGCAATTGTTGGCTAGGAAATGGCCTATATTCACTTTAAAGCTAGCAATTGTTGGATCCTAAGAAGTGAGGAAATACATCTAAAGAACAAATATATTTTTAAGGTCTTAGCTCTTATTTTATAATCTTCCATTTTCAAATAATGTATTGCTTAGGAAATATAGTACAATGAAACCTTGTAAACATTAATTGTAATATTTGAATCCTAGTGTATATATATATTTTCATACTTTCTTAGGTAAATAATTATTTAATTTACGAACTATTTACTTCAAAGTAGGTTAGTCATGGATGCCTTATGTAATTCAGGTCTAAGATAGCGGTTGTATGGTTAGTTTCTATCTTAAAATAGTTTATACGATAGGATTGTTACGACTTTATTACTTAAGAGCATGACATCATGCTTCTAATTAGAGGTGAATTTTGATCATTGGTGATAATAGTACCATCCTGTTCCTGGTTATTGCTATCCGCAGGAGCAACAGGTCTTCTTCTTGGAGGTACCATTATGTAGATATCAAGTTTTCCCTCCCCAAGTAGAGTTTCCCAAAATGTAGGGTTAAAGGTTCAAATGTGATGATCACATACATGCAGCATGTCTAGTTGGGTTACACGTAACTAAGGAAATGACTTGAATTACATGTATAGGATGAAAAAGTGAGGTAGGATAGGGAGGAAGAGTAGTTAATTTCGATAAAGCTCTAATATGTACAATGGAGGAGCTTAATAGCATCAAACTCCACAACCAATGAAGAACGGGATAGTGTTCTTGAAATATTTAAGTGTTTGATATTTGAGGCAAGAATTTGGTAAAGCATTAGTGAGAGTTTTTTCTTTTTCAAATGAAGGAGTGAAGGGTATATTTATAAGAAATGACTATTGATCCCATCCATTAGATCATGATGGTGATCAATGGCTAGGATTAAACCTTTTATTAATGGGTCTTAACTAGGATTTTTTCGTGGGATTAGGCCTAATAAAGGCTTTATTATTTTTAGTGTGAGCTAAATCGAGAAAGGTTGGATTAGATGGGCAGATCTAATTGGTCTTACTTTAAGTTTGCCTCCTTTGATCATCCCCAATCATACGTGGACTCGACTCTCTAGGCCCTGTCACTTTAGCTTAAGGAGTCAAACCCATCTAATTTAATAAACTTACAGCCTAATTTTAAATTTAACCCTCTATAACCTTTTGGGGTTATGCTTTGGAAACAGCAACATATACACTCAATTGTATTCTAACTAAAGCAGTAGATAAGATACCATATGAATTATGATTTGGGAAGAGACCCAATTTGTCTTATCTTATCTTAAAGTTTGGGACTGTAATGCTTACTTAAAGAGTGGATTTTCTAATAAGTTTGCAACAAAATCTATTGAATGTACATTTATAGGATATCATAAAGAAACAAAGGGGTACAACTTTTACCTTCCAAGTGAGCATAAAGTGCTTATTACTCGATATGCTACGTTTTTAGAGAGAGAATTTATCTTTAAATAAAGTAATGAGAGTAGGGTAAATCTTGAAGAAATTCAAGATTCCACAAATGAGTTGGAACATAAGCAATTGGATGTGGAATAATCTCTACAAGTTCGTATGGTGCTATAACCAAAGATTACTCTTAAAACATGAGAACCACATAAGACAACAAGAGTATATTGACAACCCGAAAGATTAAATCTACTTATGACACATCAAGAAGATGTATTAACTTGTTGAGAATGATGAACCATTGACATATGATGAAGTAATTGCTTCACTAAACGCTCAGAGATGGCTAGAAGCCATGAGGTTAGAGATGGACTCCATGTATACCAACCATGTATGGGATTTGCCAGATGCATCGGTTTGGGTAAAAACATATAGGGTACAAATGGTTTTTTTTTTTAAAAAAAAAAAGATTGACATTAATGGGAATATAAGTACTTATAAAGCTAAGTTAGTAGTGAAAGGTTGCACTCAATGTCTTGGAATTGACTATGATCGAACTTGTTCGCTAATAGCAATACTAAGGCTTGGTTAAGTAAGTGGCTCTCTATGAAAGACTTAAGATAAGCAACCTATATCTTAGGAATTAAGATATACCAATATAGGTCCAGGAGATTGCTTGGACTAAGTCAAAGTACATACATTGATAAAGTATTAAATAGATTCAATATGCAAAATTCTAAGACATGATTTTTGCCTATATCACATGGTGTACGTCTCTCTAAGGTCATGTACCCAAAAACACAAACAAAGAAGGATAAAATGGACATAGCACCATATTCCTCAACAATTGAGTCCATAATGTATGCCATGCATAGTTATCAAATTCATGACTCTATCTATGCAACTCTACGAGTTTACAATTTTATGAGACTTTTTCGAATTAACTCATGTATAAAATCGTTTTCTTGTAAAATTTATATTTTTAACTAAATTTATCTATTAAAATTGATAGAAACTTACATTTTTAAACAAGTTTACCAATTCTACATACGTGTGTTGAATGGGTCAAAAATTAAAAAATATATATATATAACTCGAATTCTATTATCACATTGACTATTAAAGCATCGAATTATCTTCCCTATTTTATTCTAATGTTTTTTCTCTTTCTCTCTCTCTCTTTAAGTTCCAGCTCTAATAAAAAAGTTCATAAGAAAAACCATATACTTAAGTTTATACCATTAACGACTCAAAATGAGTTGAAACATTTAGTTTTCTTCAATTCATTTGTTCTTTCAAACAAAATAATGGGTAAAAAAAATTAGTTTTAGCCTTGCTTATCCTTATTTCATGAATGTTAGATTATCAATTAAGAATTTTTTTATGGAAAAAAAAATTAATTTCTTTACTTCTATCATGTGTTTCAAGTTTTTTATAAATACTATAAATATATCTATTGTTTTTCGAAAGTTATTTTACAAACTTATGTTTCTATGTTCGATTTTACCTTTTGATTTTACAGACTCTCTAGTAATTTTAAGTAGAATCATAAGTTTAACAACCTTATTTCCATGATATGTACACAGTTAGACATCGCTTATGCTACAAGCATAACGAGTAGATATCAAGCCAACCCAAGTAAGGGTCACTAAGTTACTATTAAGACCATTCTTAAGTATTTGAGAAGAACAAAGGATCTATTCTTGGTTTATGGAGGAGATGAGGAATTAGTTGTTGGAGGATATACTGGCACTAGTTTCCAAACAAATCAAGATAATTTGAAATCATAGCAAAGTTAGTGTTGTACTTAAATAGTGGAGGTATTTGTTGGAAAAGTTCCAAATAAGAGACAGTGGCAAATTCTACAACATAGTCCAAGTACATTGCAACTTCTAAAGTAGCTAAGGAAGCTGTTTAGATAAAATAATTTTATCTTCAAGTTAGGAGTGGTTCCAAGTATTGTAGATCCTGTTATGCTATATTATGATGACAATGCAGTTATAGCTTAGGCTAAGGAATTAAGGTCTCACTAGAGGTCTAAACATGTCCTCCAAAAGTTATACATACTCCATGAGATAGTTCAATGGGGTGATGCATTGGTTTAATCACTAATTTACTCACAAGGCCTTACCTTAACAGAAATATAAGACTCATGTGAGGAGCTTAGAACTTAGAGTCTAAAATGCTTGGCAATAGTACAAGTGGAAGCATTGTAATTTGCATACAATGTACCAAGATACTTTTGATGTATTTATAAATATTATTTATAAAAGATAAGTATTTATTGTATTTATATATTTTTCTGCTCATATATATTTTATAAAGTCCTATAAATAATTATAGTATGTATGAAATTATGATAAAGGTATATTATTGGTAGAATTCTATAATATTGTATTATCTAAGAGTTATCCTTAGTCATTTAAATATTTAGAGGGGACATGGATATTTAGACTAACACATTACGTAACTAAGGTCATTCTCCTCTAACTGAGGGAAAGATATTTGAGTTATACAAGTGGGTGCCTATACATCGAACACGACCGATTAATAGAGGACATCACATGATTAATATCATTGGTCCCTTCTCTATATGAATGAACATAAATAATCCCTAAACTTGAGACTTTCATATATCTTATAAATGGAATGTTATGCTTTGATGCCATTAGATGCAGTCTTTATCTAAATTATAAATAATACAGTTATTGGGTATAAGATGAAATATAAAGAGGATAGTAATAAGTCAAGATAGAATTCATTACTCTCTTAGATTAGGGAGTTGATATCTAAGGTTGCTTAATTAAGATAATAGTGATTTATAGGCTCGTGGCCATGGCAAATTTCATTGAGTCTATTTTATCTTGAAAATCAAGTAAAATGTAATGCCCTACCTTCTAGGTATCTACTTAAAAGTTGTTCTCAAAATCTTGGTACCGAAAGACGGTTTGTTACTGCCATCCTTGAGTTAAAGCTAAGACAAAACTTGTATCCAACCTACTCTTTTATTCCATAAATAACCACCTTCAAACAATTTCTCATTCAATTTGACAAACAACAGCAAAAGCTTATACATTGGCGAGTCATACTCAAAGTATCATTGTTACATACTTCTATACAACATAGTAACTCTTTTACAAATATATGTATTTAGACTACCATGACTATACTAAACCTTTAGTGAAGTAACACCCATTGCTTTCTTAAAAAGCTTTCTTCATATACTTAAGTCATATCGTATAGTCAATGACTTCTCTTAAGAGCGTTCTTTAGCTAGAGTTTTCGAAGTCTCCTTGTCACTCTGATACATTCTTGTGTCTATTTATTCATAACCTAAAAATAAGAGAAACTTATCTTCTCAACTACTGTAAGTTGAGTGAGAGTAGATAAATATTCAATAACAAATATAACAAAACAGGCACATCATTCAATTAGTTAGTCCAATTACATTATCTTATAGTTTTAGCTAAATAATTCAAATGCGATAAGCGTGTGCCATGGTCATGCATGTGAAATGCATCAATATCAATATCCTAGCTCAGCCTAGCAACTCATCCAGTTTAGTCGACTCAAACTGAGCATCGGATAATAAATCTAGGAACCTAGCAAACATTTCAGCCTAGCAATAACCACATAAAGTGGTTGAAAAATCCAACATATAGTTGGTCCAGTAAATACAATGCAGTTTTTATATACTTGAAAACCCAACTTTTACAAATAAAATAGTTGACTTGATAAACCCAGCTTATTGTATAGAAACCAACCTAGTAATATGTCGATTTTTAGAGAACTTGACCCTTAGGTGTTTTTCGTGCTGTGCCATGCCATGAATGCATTAAATCACATGCCAAGCAAAATCCAGCAAATCTAAGCAAACTTATTCATCACTTGTTACCCAGCCTTTACTTTGTAGTTTTGTCAATTTCAAGACCTTGATATCAGGTTCACTTAAGTGAATATCTTAGGGGATAGAGTTAGTCCTTAGATTCTTTTCCAAGATAACACAAACCCTAGCAAATGTCACATATGCATTCATCAACACCAACATAACAACCAAGTTTAATATTATGTCACTACTCAATCAGCAATAATTATAACAGCTAACTCCATATGGTTCATTGAATAGCACATCAACTTGAAATCAAGTTCAACTAAGCCAAAACATCACAGAGTACACAAAGTTAAGAGTAGACATAAGACTACTCAAGCACACTCAAATATCTACTTACATGAAACTCGGTTGCTCACTAACTAAGCTTGCTGACTTATTCTTGTTGGTGACTCCTCAATATTTATCTTAATGTAGTACTTTGTTTTGAATTGTAAATTATGAAATATTGCTAATTTACTCATCCATATAAGAATTAAGTTGGTTAGTTGTTAAGTTATTACTCTATGCCTTAAGTATTGGAAATTTAGAATGGTGATATGAGTTTATTTTACCTCGTTACCTTTTAAGTTGTTCCCTGAGTTGAGATATCATTGCACTATTTAATTGGAGAGCTTTTGAGCTACTCTCTGAACCCCATGGCATTGATGTTCACTGTAAATCCAGCCTTTAAATCAATCTCTAAGGTTGGTACATCCCCAAGATTCTTCAATAAATACCCTTTGACACAACTTTTGAGTTTAGTTAGCTTTATAATTTCAAGGAATTTACCCTCTGAAACCAGCAACTTCTAAGTTATTTCTAATATTCCCTCTGACTTAGTTTCTTAGATGCCTTTGTTTTACCACTCATTCATAATCTTGCCTTTGATTTAGCTTTTAAGTGCATATCTAATAGAACATTTGCCCTTAACTTCCTCTGAGTTATCCTCTACATTCATTCAATTCCCTTATGATCAATTCATTGGTCCATTTCTTCTAACTCCAATTAAGACTAAACAAAGTAACACTTCAATCCATACTTCTCAGCTTAATTACATCCAAATTCCTCATATCACACATCATCATTCACCAATTCCTCAAATTTACAGTCTCTTAAACTATACATTTAAGGATATGTTGATTTCCTATACTCCTCCCTTCAAAATCTAATCCAACAACTCCAATATGCAATAAATACTCCACAAATCACCTAAACTCATAATCTAAGTGAGGTCCTTAGGAATAATATGTTAATTTTTTTTTTCCAAAAACACCATTTTAGTCATAATTTAAAACTTAAAAATTCATAAAAATTATTGAAAATAGTTTTGTAAGAAATATTTTCATAGCAATTCAATAATAATATAGGGTAGTTTATAGAAAAATTTCAAAGGCAAAACTATATCATTAGTCTTGTTCATTTAAATATAAAAAATTGTTCGATTTCTTAAAGACGTATATTGTAGCTATTAAATTTGTAGAAAATCATATTTTTCCTAGATTCTATATATGAAAATATATAGAAATAAATTTTTTCATAATTATCTAGGTATGTTTCATATATTTACAAAATTGGTCACCAGTTGCTCCTCTACCATTGTCAGCCAGTTAGGGCGTGGGCTACCCTTTATGGTGGTAGGCTCAATTCATGCCTAGCAATTCCTTACTCTAATGCACTGTCTAACTCCCCAAATCACACATCAATTTTCATATTTTACTAATTTTAGCCCTTTAATTCTTTTAACTCACTCTGATTTTTCTTAGATCATAACTTGCATGAACAAAATGTTAGAGTGTGTTTTTAGATTTTACAAAGCTATTTGGATCATGCAATTGAATTTTCTTTCTCTCTCCTTACCTTTCTAAGCTTAAGTAACATGTTTCTTTTTGCATGAAATTTCATCTCTAAGGCATCAATAATTGTCCTTACAATTCCATAAGCCTACAATCTTAATCCCAATTGTTCCCTTATTTTTTTTTATGATTTCTTATTGATTTTTATTTATTTTTCTATGTTATTTTGGCCCAAAGTATAAATAATATGGTATTTTAACTAATTATGGATATACGAATATACTTAAAATTCTACACAACACATATGTATGTATTCCATAGGTTATTTTATGTCCCATAATAACTTTATTATGCATATAATTTATCTCTAAGGTATCATGATTATTCGGAACTCTAATTTCGAGTTTTCGATAATTACCAATTGTATCTGGTAAAAATATATTTTATTGAGATTAAATATTATAGATACTTCATTTTGAGAAATTGATATTACTAATGTTATTTGTCTAACTTTTATGAACTTATACTAAAATTTGTCTCAATTCAAACAAAATTGTCTAAAAGCCCTAAATCATTTCGAATGCCCTAATTTGCATCGATATCAAATAGTTCAAGCATGATCATTTGACTTAACCTATTTCTTAAGCTTCTCTTGACGACTTTACTTTATTACTTGCCTCTGCTATACTTCCCACGTGATACAAATTTGTAGAGGAACACATGAACCCAATATCATGTGTAACTAAAGGGATGGTTTAGGCCATAAGATGGCTTGAAAAGTAAATGATAGTTGAAGGATGAGCAATGGTTCCCATACATCGACGATGGATATGACGCACTAATGTCTCACATGAGCTTGGGTCACACTTAATATGATACACAAGTATAACTGAAGAGCATTCGCCATTAGTCCATGCTTAATAGGCTAGATAAGAGTAGCTCAAGAGTAAGCAGAAAGGACACTTAGCTCAAGAGAGTAATAAAGTTCAGTGTATTCTTAGTGTATTGATGTTATGGTTATTACAATATGCAAGTATTTATAGTACCCAATCAGGGTAAGTCCTAAGTTATAGAAAATTACAGAAAAGTATCCTTACTGGCTAAGGAAAAAGGAGAATAATTTACAAGAGAAGCAATGTAATCATGCCAAAAGAATATCCTTTAGGATAGTATGGATGTCAGAAAGGATAGCGAGCATGTAATTTTGCTCATTCTGTGGTCCCAACAACACTGCGAGCTGAGTAAGGTGGGCCTTGATTAGGTCTAGTCAACGTCGGTAGTTTGGTAACTCTGATTGCTAGGATTGGATAAAGGTTGGCTCAAGGATGACTATCATTCGGGTCGGCCTTGGATGGTCGGGTCTTGATAATTATTAGCTCAGCTTCAGTATTATGGGTTTAGTTGTATCCTAATTTGGTGCTTGGACTGGTGTATTACGGAGGGGTTGGCTTAGCATGTTGGCTGGTAATCCTAGTAGTTTCTTGAATGGTGTGGAGAGCAAAGTAGCTCGATAGGTTAGATTGGGGTAAGCATTACTCTTCAGAGCTTAACTTACCTCAAACAGCTTGGTGAACCATCTAAGTGAGCCCTTGGGTTTGAGAACGCGTGATCGATCCTTGATCCCTATCATCTCCTCCGGGTTGTTTGAGATTTTAGATCAAATCTGGTTCCGCTCTAGGTTACTCGTCATCAGGGAGCATAAGGTTAGAGATCGGCAATGTTGAAGGAGTCCAAGACTTCATATCCTTCAGCTAGTTCCATCCTATAGGCATTAGGATTGATCTTTCCAAGCACTTTGAAAGGTCCATCAGCTCTGAGAGATAACTTGCTTTTCCTCAAGTTTAGGAATTGTTCCTTACTTAGATGTATCTAAACCAGATCACCTAGTTGAAACTCTCTCTTCCTCCAATCCTCGGCTTCGCTTTTTGAGCTTAATATTAGGTTGGCTCAATTGCTCTACAACCTTCTGGTATATAGCTTTAATGGTGTCAACTCTTTCTATGGCAAGTTAGTCATCATCAAATCTTGGTAGGGGTGCTTGGTCCATTGGGAGCTCGAGGTTAAACCCATAAGTGACCTCGAATAGAGACATGCTTGTTACGTTGTAAGTGGTCCTATTGGAGGCGAACTCAATGATTGGTAGACACAAATCCCAATTGGCCATGTTTCATCTAATAGCAACCCACAGCAAAGTTCCTACAGTTCTATTGACAACCTCGGTCTGTCCATCGATCTATGGATGGCAGGACATACTATACAATAGCTTGATTCCCATTCGCTTCCATAGTGTCCTCCAAAAGTAGCTCATAAACTTTAAGTCTTGGTTCGAAACAATGGTTTTGGGTAGTCCGTAAAGTTTGATCACTTCTTACAAGAAAAGAAAAGAGATAGCCAAAGTGTCATTAGTTTTGGAACATGGTACGAAATGTGCCATCTTGCTAAATTAATCTACAATCACTATGATGGAGTCCTTCCCTCGATAATCCTAACATGAAGTTTATACTTAGCTAGGACGACGGTTTAGTTGGGACATGCAAGGGTAGATAATGTCTTACTTAGCTTGGCTCTTCGCCTTTCGGTAGGTCGCATACTTTTCCAACAAGGACTACACATCTCTCATCATTCTTTGCCAAAAGAATTTTGAGGATAGTACTTCATGGTTTTAGCGCTGGCCAAAGTGTCTTGTCAATCTTCCTCCATGTACCTCATGCACAAGTAATTCTTTCATGGAATAAGTTAGGATACATAGCCTCCTCTTCTTGAATAAGTATCCATCCTCCCTCCTTCCTCATACCGAGCTTAGATAAGACCAAAATGTAGATTCTCAGCATACATATTCTTTATTGTTGAAAAATCAAAGTAACCTTATTTGCAGTTTGGTCAGGAGGGTATGTCGTCTCGATAGGATGTCAGTCACTACGTTGTTCTTCCCATTCTTATATTTCATGACATAGGAAAAACCCTCTATGAACTCGACCCATTTGGCTTATCTCTCAGACAACTTGGGTTAGCTCTTTAAATATCTCAAGAATTCATGATCAGTGTAAATCACAAATCCTTAGGCAACAAAATAGTGTTGTCATACCATTAGGTCTCGAATTAAGGAGTAGAACTCCTTACATAGATAGAATAGTTGAGTGTAGTTGCATAAAGTTTCTCATTGAAGTAAGCAATAGGTTAGCCTTCTTACATCGGCACGGTACCTATGCTTAGTCTGGACGCATCACATTCTACTTCAAATATTTTATCAAAGCTCAGCATAACTAAGACAGGGGTTATAGTCAACCTATCCCTCACTTCTTCAAAACTCCTTTGCTCCTTTTTTCTCCATTTGAATTCAACATTCTTCTTTGAGAGTTCGGTGAATGGGGCCACAATCATACTGAAACTATTTATAAATCTTCAATAGAATGATGCTAAGCCATAGAAACTTCTCATGTCAGCCAAAGTGGTTGGCATTAACCATTCGGTAATTGCTCTAATCTTCTCTTCGTCAACTCATATGCCACCACTACTGACAATGAATCCTAAGAATATCACCTTAGATTAGCAAAAGTCACACTTCTTTAGATTGGTGTAGAGCTGTTTAGCTCGGAGTTTGGCAAGGGCACTTCGGAGATATTGCTGGTAAGTCTCCAAGTTAGGACTATACACTAGGATGTCTTCAGAATAAATTATGACAAACTTCCATAATAAGTCTTGAAGCACATGATTCATCAGGTGTATAAATGTGCTCGGCGTGTTGGATAGTCTAAATGGCATTACAAGCCATTCATATAATCCATTGCATGTTTTGAATACAGTTTTCCATTCATTACCTTCACACATTCGAATTTGATGGTATCCAGATTTGAGGTTGATCTTGGAGAACACTCTTGCTCCGCTTAATTCGTCTAGCATATCATCAAGCATGGGTATGAGATACCTATACTTGATGGTGATTAGATTGATCGTTCAACTATCTATACATATCCTCCAAGAACCATCTTTCTTCAGCACTGACAAGGTTGGTACTATGCAGGGACTAAGGGACTCACATACGTACCCCCTCTTCATCAGTTCATCTACTTACTTTTGTAGCTCGGTGACTTATTTAAGATTTAGCCTATATGCAGGCTTGTTCGACAGTACGGCTCTTGGCTACAGGTCGATTGCATGCTTGATGCCTTAGATTAGGGGTAGATCTTTTGGTAGCTCCTCTAGAAACAGGTAAGCAAATTCCTTTAGCAAGGTATTTACCTTGGCACGTGGCTCCTCCTCCTTGAGTCTCAACTCCAGAATTCTTTGGACTAATAGATAATTCGGTCCTTCAAGCTCCATCTCTCTTTTTAGCTTACCTTAGGTTATTATTAAAGCCTCTTTCTTTAGGGTTCAGCTAAGTTGGGACTATATGACCCTTACTTACTTGGTAGTCATAGGAGTCAATTTCATCTTTTTGGCTTCATGCTCTACAGAACATGTATTCTTTCTCTCATCATATATAACTGCTCAATCAAACACTTATGGTCGTCCAAGTAGAATGTGGGATGCACTTATAGGCAACACATCACAGAGCACTTTATCTTGTTAATTGCCAATATAGATTAGTACGAATACCTGTTTATTCACTTGTAAGGCTCCTTTATTACTAAGCTAATGTAGCTTATAAGGCTCTGAGTAAGGCTTGATTTGAAATTTTAATTGTTGGATCATAAATGTAGAGGTTGCATTGGTGTAGCTCCCACTATCAACGATTAGGGCACACGATAATTCATTTACCTTGCATCCGATACAGAAGAGATTTTCCATCTATTCGTCTTTAGGTACAAGACTGATACTGATTATCCTCCTAAACACTAGAGTGGCCAGCATAAAGTTGCCTTCCTCACTGTAGATAACTTCCTCCTTAGACAGTCTTCTTTTAGCTCCTTTACTTCCTCTTTAGTACTGTCTACTTTAATAGTCGACACCTAGCCTCGGATCACCATCGTTCTTCTATTCGGATATTGGGTGGCCATTTGTCCAAATCCTTGGCATTTGAAACACTTGATCTCACTTGTCTTCCTACTCGAACTCTGGCCTTTCTCAAACTTCCTCGGGACTTCCGAGTAGGTCAGGTCTTAGCAGCCTTACTTGGTTTTGTTCATATAAGTCTACTTAAAATAGTTCGACTACTACTAGGTCGGTTAACTAGTGGTCGGAACCTTCTTATTCGGTACTTACCTAATTTCCATGGTTTCCGAGATATCTTTGACTCATACTTCAGCCCACTGATGAATCGAGATACTGTTTGGTCCTCTGGCCTACTAACTTTCCATTGGATCATCAACATTTAGAATTCCTTGACATAAGCTTCAACAATCGATCCTCTTTGCCTTAGTTCTTGTAACATTTTGAAGGCATCTTAAAGATAGTAACTTGATACAAACCTTCTCCTTATAACCCTCTTCATTTCATCCTATCTCCTGATTTCTCATTCTCCTTCTCTTTGTCGAGTGGCCTGCAAGTTTTTCCACTATAGGACAGCATAACCAGTAAACTTCAATACAACAAGTCTAACCTTTGCATTATTGGGCACTTCATGACATTTAAATTTCTTTTCATTCTTATTTACCTAATCCAAGTAATCCTCGGCATCACCCGTTACGACTTGGGGGATGGTCTAGTCGTAGTAGACACCATGATAGGAATCAAGATATAGGGCCTCTGACTCGCAATCGAGCTCAAGGATTAGAGAAGCTTGCATAACGAATCTTTATATTCCAACCTACCCCTATCGAGGTTGAGTATCTCCTTGTCGAGTCACCTCTAATGCTGTACTGTATGACCGCCTATTATTGTATGGTATATTGAGTTGACGATTACTCTCTATTACTGAGTCGATTGATTACTCGTCATCTTCCTTATCGAGAAGTCGAGAGAGGGAGACCGGACTAACTAAGCCATCCCTGCTCGGACAAACCCATTTGTCTGTACTTTTTTATCCGCATCATCTAACAACCTTGCCAATGCAGCATCGTTATGTGTATAGTATCATGTGTAGAATCTATAGTACCAATGATTGTTTCCTTTGTATATTCATTTTTACCCCTTTGTATCATGTACATTGCTTTTTTAGGAAATATTCTTTTTGTCTTTTCCCCTTTGGGCAAGTTACCCTAATTTGGGGGTATAAATACTCCTGTACTTGTAGTTGTAAGATCATCAGGTTCCCTTCAATACACTTGAGTACTTTCTTCCTTACGTAAACACTACTTGTTTACTCTCGGCATCACTCTTATCCTTTCCCTTAAGCAAGGTTAAGTGGCGCGCAATCTCATTAGACCAATTCATGCGTCATATCGAATTGTGCCATGAGTTCTCGAAAGTTCCACTGGTGCGTCATATCCTTTGGAGCTGTTTGTGGGTTTGCTTACTATTTTTCATTCTTCATTTCTTACCCTTTTCGTACCTTTCCCTAAGCTTGGACCCATCCAACGACCAGTCTTGTCTGTTCTTGGTTACAATTCGCATAATCTTGATATCAAAGCGGAGGTTTTGTGTGAGTTGTAGTTAGTTCTTCCTGAATTCTGTTATACTCTATTTTGTGTGCGCGAAACAGAGCAAGTTACTGAGTTCATTTAACTATTGTGTTGTTAGGTGTTCACTTTCTGAAGTGTTTGTTTGAATTTGAATCTGTAAGGAAAAATGACAAATCTAAGTATGAATGTTAATGCTGGTAATAACAGTGGAGTTATCTACCATGGACAACAATCTCAAGGAACTCCCAAAAGTATTGATGAGAGACTTGATGAGGTAGTTAACCTCTTAATAGATCTGACCCGAGCTGTTCATGCCCTGTTTTGCTGACCTACTGAGGTTGTTCAAAACACTTCATAAGATGCTTAACTTATTAGAGATTAAAATCCAGGTCGACCAATTCTAGGTGGAAGAGCTGGTGGACAAGTAAGGTAAAGGATAGACCTGAGAGAGCTAGATGAGGAGGTAGAAGAGTATTTTAAAGAGGAGCGTGTATGAGTCCCTAGAGTATCCGATCATGTGAAGCTTTGGATTTCGAGTAATAATGGATTTAGGAATGCTGACGAGTATTTAGATTGGGAAGAAAAGGTAGAGTGTGTATTTGATTACTATCAATATAAGGATTATGAGAAAGTGAAGACTGTTGCCATTGAATTCTCCAGATATGTCGTTATGTGGTGGAAGAATTTTCAGGCTATGAGAAGAAGAGAGGGGTACCGAGAGATTAACACCTGGCTCGAGATGAAGAGAATGCTCAAGAATCAATTCATGCTGGAAACTTATCTCCAAGATGCATTCACTCGGCTTTAGGAGCTGAGACAAGGAGGCCGGACCATTGATGAATATGTTCAGGAATTCTAAATTGTCACGATAAGGTGCGAAGTGGAGGAACCACCTGCCCAAACAGTCTTAAGGTTAGGTGGTGAGTAACCTCATTAGACCAATTCGTACATCATATTAAATTGTACTGTAAGTTCTTGGAAGTTCTATTGGTGCATCATATCTTCTGGAGTTGTTTGTGGGTTTGCTTACTGTTTTTCATTCTTCATTTCTTACCATTTTCATACCTTTCCCCTATTTACCCTTTTCGAGCTTTTTGTAAGCTTAAACCCATTCAACGACCGATCTTATCTGTTCTTGGTCATGGTTCACATCACGTCGTACATAGCATGAAAGACTACAAATTGGTTACCCTTCCAATTATGGACCTTTCATACAATATACAAGGCTTTTACAACTACTAGCTTTTCAAAGGCAAACAGATCAAAATGATATCCTCACCTAAACATAATTATATAAGATTCAAACTATAAAGATTACATTATATAGTAATTTAGTATATCTATATCTACAATACTATCAAAATGAAAAGTACACATATAAAAGTCTATTAAAGTGAGTTCTCTTGACACTCTAAGTAGCCCGCTCTTACCCAGGTCCCTACGCTTACCTCTGGCATCCTACGACCAGTGTTGACAAATAGGTAGTCCTACAATAAAAGCCTAAGAGGGTATAAGTTAACGCTTAGTGAGTAAAACCCTCAATCACACCACAAGCAAGTCATAAATACATTAAATTCAATCATATGAATGAATGAGCAAATAACGTGCCAAGCAATATGTACAATTAAATAGTCACTATGCGCAACTCAGATTTAATGCCATCTGAACTTAGGATTGGAGTATATATGACACCAATCAGATCCAGGTATTATACTAGAATTTATTTTCTATGAAACTCTACATTTTGTATTTAAATAAAACAAATCTTTTATTTTTATGAAAACTAAGTTCTAAGTATAATTGTGAGTGGGCCCCCGTAATTCTCACTCATCCTTAAACGGAGGCCTCTAAACTCGACTCTTAGTCGGGCGGTTGGTGCATTTAATGCTTAGTATTCCTGTGGGTCAAGGTAAGGTCAATATACTTATAAATAACAACCCACGTATGGCTGCTCCTTACCTCCGTATAATGTGACTGTCGGAATTAGTGTATATGCGATGCATATTCCAATTTCTTTTTAACAGTAGAGTACAGTTAAATCCAATTAGGGTATGACTAACCAATAGCACATACAAGCATTATCCATACTACTATGCAACAAACAATTTGTTATTAATATTTAAGGTAAATTCACAATTCAACAAACAATAACACACACAAGCATTTCTCGACCCCACACGATATTTAATTAACAGAATCATTTAATTTCATTAGCTACAAACATACACAAGTATGGAACCACATGGTAAATACTCACTCGACCATGTTGCCTCGCATTAATCGTAGTAATCGATCGGAAGATCTACACCCTCGTCGGGATCACCTGATCATAACGAGTAGCAACGATCATAAGTAATTTAGTTAACTAGTAATTCCAAATATCTATTTACCTTATTCCACATAGGTTACTATTAGTTTTTATCTGGTTGAACTTGATTGCTAATTGTGTATAACTTTTTCATTTTATCTTCGATATTTACAAGCTTATAATCGTTTTTCATCGTTTTTGGACATACGTTCACATAGTGAGGTCCATTTTTTATGTTAAGACTCTTATTTTATGATATGAATTAAATTTATCGAAATTTTAAGTATTAAAGCTTGCATATTCTTATTATCTATTTTTATATCTCATTTTAGTACTTTATGATTTAATTAACCATTAGATTCTTATACTTAGATGATTTTACATTATTAGTATTATTATATGTACTTAAATAAGATTAATTCAAGTTAATAAGTGCATTATGGGCTTATGATGATTTCGGCCCACCTATGTACATATATATTATATATATATTATTAGATTATATTATATCATATTAAATGATTATGTCATCACTTACATATACATACTTTATACTTATGTACTTATATACTTTATACATATGTTATGTGTATACATATACTTCTAATACACTTATATGTATATTTATATACTTGTACATATACTATATAAATAACCATATATACATACGATGATATATGTATTTTATACATATCTTCATATGCCTTATATACTCCCTTAATGAATCTTCATGTAATTCATATTTTTGCATCTTATAGGCTTAATTAGTAAGTTATAGGTATGTATATTTAGTATACTCCTTATTTTAGGTTATGTACATAGAAGATATTTATATATAAGGATATCTATACATATATACACCAAGAATACCCTTGTATAAGCATACTTAAGTACTTCACATGAATCCACATAGTATATGTGCTTATGTATTTCTACTCTTATACCTTAGTATTTCTACACTTATGTATATGTATATAGGAATCCTATTTGTGTTAATATATAACCTAACATATACAACTAAATACTAATTAAGATAAGAGATCATATAAAAATATAACTCTCTCTCCTTTATACTATGAAAAGGAAAGCAAGTATATATGATATAGTAGTTTGTTTTGGCAATTGGAGTTATGAAAATGAATTTGAGAAGGTGTTGAAAATGGAAAAGAAAGAAGGGGGTCACGGTTTCAATTAGGAGGTGAAAGGGATTTCTTATAGCTTAGTTTGTGTTTTTATAAAAGAAACTAGTGGGGTCTAGAGTATCCTATAGGCGGTGGTAAAGAAGAGATAAGAAGGACAAAAAATCTATGTAAAAAATGAATGGAATACTTTATAAAAGAGAAGAATTTTCTAGTTGAAAGTAACATTTGTTGACTTAGTCAACTTTCTTAAATTTGTATGAAATTAATATACATAATAAGAAAAATGAAAGGAGATATGGAGTTAAATGAAATAGTTAGTAAAAATAGCTATTGGAATCTTTTTATAGATATTTATATGCCTAATAGAATTTAATATCATGTTTAACGTAATTAGCATGAAAAACACAATTTATAATACTAACATTGCTTGTATCTAGTATAAACATTAAGTAAGCACTTAAATCTATATAATACTAACTTAGTTATATACCTATGAGACTAACATGTTTTATAATGTAATATCCTAGTTTCTAGTAAATTAAATTAGTACTGTATACATTTATGAATAACTGAAAGATATCTTGATCATTTGCTAGTGATTTTGTATGATTTGGTATGTTATTTAGGATATATTATTAATTAGGGTTTTAAAGTAGATTATAGTGAATTAGTGCTATTATATCCTTAAAGTTATAGTTTTAGGGTTTTTATCGCTTTCGAGAGCAGTCTCTAATGTTTACATACATTTAAGGTTTAAAATTTTTATACACGATTGAATTTTTTATTGTTATTTTAGGGTTTTTCTCTTAACTAGTCTTGTCAACTCTTAGAGTTTTCTAGTACACTGGGATCTACTTTAGATATTAGGTTGAAAATTTTAGGAGTTTACATCACCACTTCTAGAAAAGCTTAGAATACGTATCCCCAATCCTTCGACTTATCCCCAATCCTTCGACTTTAAGGGCTTATACATTTCTTTTTGCAGCCTCGTAGTACTTCTCTGCTTCTTCATCTCCTTCCGCTTCTTCCTCGATCTCTTTAAGCACTAGCCTTCATTTAGCATCCCTACCCATTCCTCTAGCTCGAGGTGGTTAAGCTAAAGCATTAACTCGGCCAAACTAACCATTGCCTCGCTCTTTTTGCTCATGTCTTCTAGTGGGGTTATTTTTAACTTGTTGTCTATCTTCTTGAATAATGGTCACCAAACTGGCTATTAAGTCGGTAAGCCTATCCAAACAATCATCTGTTGACTGAGATGTGAAGCTACTTCTTTGCCCTTAGTTATGTCGAGTACCACTTTCTTGGTTTTCCAAAATTCCTTGAACACTTGAATTTAACATTGTTGGTTACCCTACAAAATTGATGTCTAAAAATACTACTCGAAGTTCTGTTTGTGAATAACAATAGCAGATTAATAACCAATGCTTTCAACACCACGAAAACCACACAACAAACAAACAATCAACCACACTCTGTTTTGTATATTGGAAATAAGGGAAAACAGAGCATAGAATTTTTCCCTTAATAATTCTAAATACCAAACTCCTACATTAATAGTAGAACTTTTATCACACGAGAACTATAATAAACCACTCAAAGAACACAGTAGCAGAGATCTAGCTTTGATACCAAGACAACAGGATCTGTAGATAAACATACAAACCCGATATCACATGTAACCAAAAGGGTGGGTCTAGGTTGTAAGATGGCTCAAAAAGTAATTGATTGTCGAAGGATGAGTAGGAGTTCTCGTGTATCAACGATGGATATGATACACCAACGTCTCACACGAGCTCGAGTCACACATGATATGATGCACCGGTATGGGATGCACTGGCATGGCCGTAAGGCACTCACCATTAATCCACGCTTAATGAGCTAGATAAGAGTAGCTCAAGAGTAAGTAGGAAGGATACTTAGCTTGAGAGAATAGGAAAGTTCAGTGTATTCTTAGTATATTGATATTGCGGCTATTATAATATGCAAGTATTTGTAGTACCCAATTAAGGTAAGTCTTAAGCTACAGAAAATTATAGAATAGCATCCCTGCTGGCTAAGGAAAAAGGAGAATTATTTACAAGGGTAATAATGTAATCGTGCCAAAAGAATATCCTTTGTCAGATAGGATAGTACGGATGTTAGAAAGGATAGTGAGCATGTAATTTTGCTCATTCTGTGGTCCCAATAACACTATAAGTTAAGCAAGGGTAGGCCTTGATTAGGTTTAGTCAGCATCGGCAGTTCGGCAGCTCTGATTGCTGAGACTAAATAAGGGTTAGCTCAAGGACGACTCTCATTTGGGTCAACCTCAAATGGTCAGCCCCTAATAATTGTTAGCTCGACTTCGGTACTAAGGTTTGGCTGTATCTTAATTTGGTGCTTGGACTAGGGTGTTACGAAGGGGTTAGGTCAACATGTCGGTTGATCACCTTAGCAGTTTCCTAGATGGTGTGGAGAGCGAAGTAGCTCGGCAAGTTAAACTGAGGTAAGTATTGCTCTTCAACACTTAACTTACCTCAGACGGCTTGATGAACCATTTGAGCTAGGCCTTAGGTTCGAGGGGGCGTAATCTGTCGTTGATCCTTATCACTACGTTAAGTGGTTCGTTACTCCAAGTCTTGGGTAGTAGGTCGAAGTCCGAGTCTCACATAAAACAATTAAACATTGATGACATAACATATAATGGTTTAATAAGATTATCATTTGATGAAGAGGTTTAATTATGAAATAATCTATTCATAGTGGTTTCTTGTTCACAACTTTTTTATTACATTGGATGACTAATAACTGTTGATAGATGGTTATCTCGATTTGTATTTAAATGGACATTACCTCTGTGTATAGAAACCTTGAGGGTCATACACTATAACACGATTAATGGAACAAAATAATTGACTAATAATTTCAGTGGATATTGAAATATTGTCAATATTTCGAAGATATAATAAATTGGCCCATAATAATAATCTAGAAGCTGATGCGTCCCCAAGGTTGTACATATGGAGGTCGCACCACAATGAACAAGAAATAAGAAAATAAAAGGGGGTTAGCAAATCCGAATGGCTACCAACTAGATACGACATACCAGCATATCCCATTCGGCCCAATCCTAACACTCGATATGACACGCAAATGTAGCATTAAGATAGCTCGCCACTAACTTTTGTTGAAGGAGCTAGATAAGAGTTGAAGGATAAGAGAGAAAAAACAATTAAGTGCTCTCAAAAAGGGCTAATGTCTGTATTCAATAATGAAGAGTGATAATGTCTGTACATAAGAAAATGAAGGTTTATATTCTTACTCCACTAGGGTTATAATACATACATGCAAAGACAAAAGGGTAATTTACAAATAGAATACATAAAACATATTAAAAAGGGTAAAAAAGATAAAGAATATTCTGTACGAAAAAAAGTAATGTATTCTTTTAGAATGTTGTGCCAGAAGATATGTATCACATAGTGGCTGGCCATCTAGGATGTAGCTAGTCTTTACTGGAGCGTATCTTAAGGTGGCTCAACCTTAATATAGTATAATTCAAATGAAGTTAAGAAAGGAGTCAATAGTCAGAGCAAACCTGATTTAGTTCAAGTTAAAGTTTGGTCACTAAAGGATGTTTAGATTCCTCTTTAGGTCGGCTATCTCATAGCTCAGCTCAAGCAGAGGTCTAATGTTAGTCGGCTCGAAAACTTACTGAATCATGATATGAGCTTGGTAATGTATGGGGGTTACTTATTAAGTTGGCACTTCTGCTCAGAAGCTTAGGAATTATGTTAGTCCATATTAAAGCTTAGTATTTGGGTCAGTAGAAATGTGAAAGATGGATGTCAAAATAGGAATCCTTATCTTGTATGGGGTTTCAAGCTAGTATTTTTCATATGAGTCCTTGTAGTCTTCTAGCTTGGCTGTGTATGACTAGTCCAACAAGTTGATTCTTATCAGAAGCAATTTGTATTAACATTTATTTTTCTACATAAAATATATTTACGGTTAAGTACTTTTTAAAGACTATGTATTTTTATTATTGCTTTTTCGTATATATGAAATTTATTAATTCCATGTTTAATTGTTGTGAAATGTTGTCTATCGTTAATTCTACATTCAATTGCTATGCAATTAAGAAGTTGTAGCAATTGAAAGATTCAAGAAATTAAAAGTTTCTTTCATTAATTTTAATTAATTTAATACAATGTTTTAAATGGGATAGGGGTAGATAAAAGAGTTCTATGATTTTTCATTGAGAGATACACCAACCAAAAAGCAATAAAGGGAATATAACATTTTGCTTCCTAGAATTCTAATTTTAATCCAAGTTATTTAGTAATACAAATTACTAGAGGGGCTACATTTGGAATCTTTATGGTGAACAAATTTGAAAATAATAAACCAATATTTAGATCACAATTGAAATCCATTCCCAAGAGGAGAAGGTATTTTAGTAAGAAGAAAAGGTAATTTTATGACCTTTTGTTGGCTTATAATTTTATTTTGCATGTTACATATGGATCCTAGGATAAGTTTTATAATAATATATATATATTTTCCTCTACACTCTTTTTAATTTATAAAACCTAACATCATAAACTTAAACTTTTGGATCAATTGGTTATAAAGCTAACCTCCACAATTTCATTTCCTAAACTTACTACTATCTACTTTTGCTAGTGATTGTAATTATCATGTTGATATGGTATTGCATCCAAAATCTGTTAACCCACTGAACTAACGTGATCGTTAAACTTAACTCTGGCTAAAACTAATAGTGGTATGAGCTAATCTCCTAGTATAAACAATGAAACAAAAACAAACATAAGTAAAGCAAATGAAGGGATAAACGGTGGTAGGTAATAGGATAAGCTAAGTGGAACAAATAACAATTCGTAAAGAAAATTAATTACAATTCTTAATTGATATGTATGGTCATGTAATTAAAATTATTGGAGCAATACCATCTGATTTGTGCTTAGGGCTAAAACAATTATTTATATATACATACACACATAGAGGGAGAGATGTACATATATTTTCCATTTGGGCTACACTACACATTTACAATGCTGATGAGCATGTGAGTTGCTTTACATAAATTTACACCTTTTGTTAAGTCAAAGGGAGTACGCATCACCAAAAAGAATAAACTTTGTGAAAGAGTAAGTTCATGGGTTTGACATCATATCCATCCATCTTAGATTATAGGTCTTCTCTACTTATATATCCTTTACTTAATGAACTCTTAATCTTTATAACGTGGGAGTTCGCTACATACACTTGTATTCTAACAACCACCCCTTCAAGTGTAGGTTATTTTTATATTGGGTTTATATCTTGCTCTCACTTGAGCAAAAATTTGTTATAGCTTCATTAGGAGCTTGTTGATTGACTTAACTAAGCTTGCTTCATGAGTGGCTTATAGCCAGCCTTGCTCACCTTATATTATGGGTTTTACTCTAGTCACCACCATGTAACTCTTCTTTTCACATGGGATGACCATCATCACCTAAACTACTATATTCGTTTTGTCTTGTCCTAATTGAGGTTACAAACGAGTTGAGTTGAATCGAGCTAAGCTTTTAAAGGTTTAGCACATTTTAAATTATCGAGCTTAAGTATAATTGAGTCTTTACCGGGCTTGAAAATTATAGGCTCAAGCTTAACTTATCAAGATAAATAAGCTTTGCCTTAAGCTTGATATTTCCTCATTCACAAATCAAGCTAAAGTTGAGAGCTCAAGCTTACTCATGAGCTTAATATACCAAATTAATAAATATATGGATAATTAATGAATAGTGAATAAAGATTATATTATACATATTATATGTATATTATATATTATCTCATATTATATTATATATTTATATATATACTAGTTTATCCCACTCCCATAATAGGGGTAGACATAGTTCAGTTTTCCCTCTTATAAATTTGAACTAAACTGTATGGTTTAGATAAGAAATTTTCTTTAACTATAAAATTTCGGTTTGGTTTACATATTGAACCATTTTTTATAATATAGAAAAATGTATTCATATAATATGTAATCTCATATGAATATTATTGATTTATTTAATAACAATGAGTAATGATATTATATTAAAGGTTAATAAAGTTAATATTCATCCTATCAAGAAATTGTAAATGTCTAATAGTAGCTAATTTTATTCATATAAGTATCTTATAATATAAGTTTTGAATCAACTTGTATATATAATTTATAAATTATGGTAATAAAAGTTTAATACATACGCATTTTAGTAAATGTAAAGTCAAAGTTCTTTTAAATACTATATTACGATTAAGAAAAAATTCTTTAGTTATAAGTAAAATATTACTATATTTTTTTAGAAAACGGTTTAGTTCAGTTTTACAGATTAATTTGGTTTATTTTTTAAACTAAATCATAAATTAAAGACTTGGTTTGGTTTGAAAATTTTTTGAACCAAATTGCAATAAAAACCATATTTTTAGTTTAGTTTGATTCGAGTTTGCAAATTAGTTTTATTTGATCTTTTTTTACCCACCCTTGTCCCATAGTATAGGTCATACCTTAAGCCATCATAAATGTCCAACAATGTCCAACACTAAAAAGGGTACCTACATTTAAAAAAACATATTCCACAAAGGGGTGAGTGAAAGCCTAATAGATAATCATCACATACACAAGCACATGTTAAAAGAACATACCACATGCATAATTAACACTAATGTAACAAGCAACCATTCATTACCTTGTTCAAGTGAAGTAAACAATATAATCTTGGTGTCTTAAGACTTGTAGTATTTTACACTCAAAGCACATAATATAATACACATACATATATGAGACCATAGCCTTGAGTGTTGTTTCATCCTAGGTCTACTTTTGGTATCAGTCACTAAAATAGTTAGTTCATGACACCGTCTACTATGGCATCTCATTTTAGCAAAGCGACATGATTACCTTATTCCCTTAAAATACTAACTTACATCATATTAGTTTTTGGTTGATCCATGACTCACTTAATCGCATGGGGTAGTCTGACACTAAAGTTACCATTGGGTCCCCTTGGCTCATTGCCCTTACGGGACAATAGACTTGCCAATCAGCAACCTCTACTTTTGGCCTTGTAATCTTAGATCCATCGGCATAAGAGCAAATATACTTAGTAAGTATTTAATAAGTCAAATTTGTACTAAGCTTTTTTGAGTATTTAAACTAACATGTACATTCAACATTTATTACATAGACAAATTCTAATAGCAAGTTTTTAGCTCTTGAATTCAAGATATAGACTTCTATGGAAACATTAGATATTCTAGATTTAACCCAGATTATTAATTAGAAAACCTACTCTTAGTTATGTCTTTAAATTTCGGAAAACAAATTTTCATTATTAGGATTAACAAAGATCAAATAGCTAATCAAGACAAAATGGCAATCAACCATCAATAAATAGTAAAGAAAGGTAGGGATAATCATCTAAGACCTGTTAGAGCTTGGTTGGTAAACTATCCCAACAAAAGAGAGGCCACGATATCAGTTGTGGTTAAAGAGAGATGGTAGGCTGATTGATTCTTAAATCAATCGTAGTTTACATGGCTTGGGGTTGGTTAACCTAGCTCCCATTATCTTTGTCCATAAGTTAGGAAATATGTTTTGGCAAATAATTTTTAGCTCCAAAATTTGGAATTACTTTCTCCAAGAGCATTTCTAAATTAAGTTCTCATTCGTTGATGATTCATTTTTAGTTCATTGATAACTTTAATCAAACACATTAGTTAATAAAGATTCTTGAAAACAAAGGATTAAAATAAATAGAAAAATATTCTAGAATGGATCAATTTCCAACTCAACAACTTCTTTAAGAAAGAAATTCACATCTTGAAACTTCAAGATTCCATCAATAGCATTCATTAAATGATCCCTTACCACTTACATTCATTCTATATTTCAAGAATTTACAAGAAAATGAACTCACACTTGAATGAAGGTTGCATATATCTAGTATTCTTACATCTTACATCTTACAATACTGTTGAGCTTTACTTTAATTTTTCTTACATAATATTAAGGAAAAATATTTTTCCTCAAAAAATGTTTTGAAAAGCAATTGGAGTTGCCAACTAGTGAAAACAAGCAAAAAGATCAAATTAGAGTTTTCGAATGGGAAATCATAATTCAAACACTAGTCTAAAGATTTTCTAAAAAATCTAAAAAAAGTAATTTTTTAGAAAATTTAATTAAAGAAATGGACTCGAAGAGTAACCTATTAAGACAAAATTCACTATGTAAAAATTTAAAAAACTAATTAATGAGTCTTTATTTTTGGAATTTTTCTAAAATATAAAAATATGCAAATATGTAAAAATGCATAAAAAGGAATTTTTAATTATTTTTTATTACGAAATTTTCCTAAAAATGAAAAGAAAATAAAATATTTTACAAATTTTATGGTTACCCTGTATTTATTAATCAAGATCAAACTGATCATAGTTCTCATTTTTTAGAAAATATTTAGTGGGTTAACAATTTTTATTTATGGAAACGGACCAAGTTTATATTTTTAGTTAGGTTGTTTTTATTGAGAAAATTCTTAAAAAGAAACCTTAATTTTTATTATCTAATTTTGAAAAAAAAAAAACTGATTGAGAAAAAAAACCAATTCAAATTTTTATTTAGAGAAAAACATTTCCTATGTAATAAAAAAAATTTAGAGAAAAATTCTAAAGTGTAATTTTCCATTAAATTACAATTCATGTGGAAATGGAAAAAATATCTTAATCATATAAAAAATGCTTATCTATGAAAAAAATATCTAAACTACGAGAAATGTACAATCATATTCTAATCTTTTAAGATATGCTATCTAAATAAAATCTTTAACGAAAAGATATAAATCTTGATAAAAATGCAATGATACCCTAAAAGATGCAATCTTCTAAAAATATGCAATTTTTTTTAAATGCAATACAAAAATAATACAAAATAAAAATAATAAGAACTTATGAAAAAAGCTTATGTTAGTATTTAATTCTACTCAGCATAATGCAAACCTCTATGACTACATAATATACCTTTGTCTAAAGAAAATAATAACAATAAAACCAACAAATAAGAATAACTAATGCTAAATAAATAAAACTTGCAATAAAGATAAATTAAGTTAGTATGGGATCTAACAATGTAGAAAATGAAACAAATAAAACACCTAGAATAAAATAAACAAAAATAAACAATAAAAGAAAAGAAAAAAAAAAAAAAAACAAAACCTACCTATCTTATCTCTAACGCATCGCTCAGATCGGGCTCCAAGTTCATGCAGGTTGGATCACAAACAAACTCCAACAGCAGCTACCAAAACGGCTTCCAGCAGTGGCTTTTGGGTTTCCTTTTGAACGGGAAAAAGAAGATTCATGAGACTTTTATTGGTAAAAGGAGGCTGTCCACCAACGCCTTAGTAAATAGCTACCGTTTAGTGGTGTTTGAAGAACGAGTAATAGCGGCAGTGTTTGTGTGTCATGCTGGAGTTTAGTTGAACGCGAAATAATGGTGGTTCTAGGGTTTTTGGTGTGGAGATGAAGAGGCAGTTTGGGAGTGTTGAAAGAGGATGATCGATGATGGGTTTAGTGGTCATGTTGTTGTGGGTGTGCATCTGGTTGTGGACTGGTTGAGGATAATCAGAGTCGTGTGTCGAGTTGGTTGCTGCAGTGGATCACGTCGTGAGTGGGTAGTTGAGTCTGGGAATGGTTGTACGTGAGTGCCGTGTGCATGGGTATGTCCGTGCTATTGTTGTTTGGGTTGTGAGGGTGAACTGCGAGGGAATAGCTAATAGGGGGAACTGCGAGGGAATAGCTAATAGGTGGCGGTGGTAGTCGAGTGGGATTGAGAGAGAGGACTCGATGGTGAAGGGAGTTCAAGTGGTTCACTGTTGTTCGCTGGTTGTGTGGGGACGGTGAGTGATCGCTGCTGTGTATACCGAAGCCGTAGTGATGTGCAGACGAGGATGACAAAGGATGTGGTTTGTTGACAGTGGAGGATAAAGTGGGGGATTTATGCTACCGTGAGTTGGGGTTGTCGTACAGTACTATGCGCGAATGTTGTTTGTAGCAAGGGTGAAGAACAAATTCTTGTGTGTTATTATGTGTATTGTTAATTGACTCCTAAAGCTAGCTTTAAAGAATTTTTACTTCTAATCTAGCCGATCAACATACATCCGATTTGTTCAACATTTAAGTGGATATTCAAACTTATCAAATCTTCTTTTTCAATATTTGCGTAAGTCTCTACAATATTTGGACATTTAGTTAATGATTTCCTCATATTCCTTCCAAATCCGATAAAAAATAATGAAAATTTGGGTAAGATTTACACTCATCGAATGTTCCTTCCTTGCTAGAATCGGGTACACCAATGAAGAAGGAAATCAAGAGCATTGCATGTGACCTTGCTGGAGTAAAAATATGTCAAAGCTTTTGTAGTTGATTTTGCTCATCACGCGACCTCCCCCTCCCCACAATCCCAAGTGCATGCGCCTAGCCAACTCGGCTAGGCTTTTTCCTAATCAACATATACAAATCAATTATACTTAAGCTCTAACATCTGGGCTCAACTTTTGTTTTTAGTTTCAAACCTAAGCCTAACTTGATCCAATTAATTTAAAATGACCCTAGCTTATCAAATTAGCCCGGAATACATGTGCTAAGTATTTTTTTATCTCTAGAATCTTATTTTAATTAGTCCGATTAAAATATTTTTAGATTGTACAAAAATTTATTTATGAACTCAAATGTTTTGCTAGACTATTTAAAAAAATATATTTTTCTAATGAAACTCAAAAGACTTTAAATTTAGTAATTTGCATGATTTGACCCTAAAAGACTAACTGACTAGTCTTAACTCAAACACTTTTGATAAAATTTTTTCATTTTTTTTTTGTATTTTTCAATTTTTTTAATTTTTTTAGATTTTTTTAACCTAGTTTGAAAGTAAGAAAAAGAATAAAATTAAAATAAAGAGTAGCAAAAATAAGGTGTTTATAAAAACTAATACCAAAACTCTAATTTAGTTGGAGCTTTTTAGTTTCTTGAATTTGATAAAGAAAAGATAGAATCAATGTGAGGAAAAAAAGAAGAAAAATGCCAAAAAAAAAAAAGTAAAGGCTGTTAATATTAAAAAAAGGTACATGAAAAAATTATAGATAAATTTCTTTAAGAAGAGGGAGAAAAAAGAAGATAAGAGGAGGGGTCACTTCCCTCTCTTACAAGGACATATCTTTTTATCAAGGTAATGGCCCCGTTTGCTTTTCTTGTAAGAGAAAAGAAATCCTAATTAATTAATTAACGAAAGCAATTCTTAATAAAAGATGAAATTACGTTTGAAAGTAAAATTATTTCCTTAGAGCGTTTCGTGAAAGTTCACTTTGTTTTTTGATATTATCAATACAAAGTTGATGTTCTAAAGTTCTCTAGTTCGTTTTGAATTTGCTTATGGAGATGTAATCATAGTCCTAATTAGTGCATTAGATTGTTTTCTTCATCCATATGAGATACAATTATAAAAGGCAAATGACATGAGAGAATAACTAAAGAGATATCCTCTCCCCTTATTTATTATTTTTTAAGACATCCAAGATGTAACTGTGTCATCTACTACTAATAGTTTTTTTTAAAAAAACCCTCCTAATACATTGAAGAAGGTTTCGAGTCTTTTATTTTTATTCATGTTTGAAAAAAAAAAAAAAAAGGAACATCAGTAGGTATAAATAAAATATAGACAATATATTTATCTTAATATTATAAAGTAAAAAAAAAAAAAAATTGATTCCACTTGCATATGATCATCTAATGTTCTTTTTCCCCTTATGGCTAAAAGGTAGGAATTGTTTACAACATAAAGAGGATTAACAATTCTTTATATTTCTCTTATTAGAAGGCAACCAGCATTTTTTGAATTAAAAATCAAATCAAATTTAATCAAATATGGTATTGCAATTTTTAAATTGGAATATTACAAAAATAAAGCCTTTATTTTGATTTTCTTTTTGGTAAATTCATGCTCTATTTCTTTTTCCATTTACAAGTAGGGAAAAGGGAAAAAAAAATTGCAAAAAAGAAAAAAAAAACTTTCAAAAATATGAATCCTAAAAAAAAAATTCTTAGAAATATAGTGAAAAGGCGATTTCTATTGTTTTGAATTACATACTCTATGAGCACTCATCCCAACTATCACAATTAATCGACTCAAATTGATACAACTCAACCTAAACACCCCTAACCTTTCTACAACGGACAATATAATCTCCTTTAGAAATTCCCAACACAATTCAAATTTCAATAAAAAAACAAGTGAAGCGCTATTGCACATTGTAATACATATAAAGGCTAGAATAATTCCATGTAGCTACTATTCTAACATGGTAGTTAATTGATAAAAGTTTAGGAAGCATAATTAAGTAAAGTTAAACTTAGGAAGAGGTACAAAATGTACACAATGTTTACTCTAAGTCCAAATATTTGGCAAATATAAACAATCAAAATCTATTGCCTACATCATTTGTGTTTGTAGGCACACCTCTCTCATAAATTTGCTTCAGGTTGAGGTTAGACCATTCGACTTGAGTCTAGTTGAGTGATATGTGTTCCATCCCTTGAGAAGCTACTGAACTCAATATAGTGCATAAGGATTGGAGTAAGATCAACTTGCGTAACTCTTTTGCCTATGTAAGCATCACGATCTCTAAGAGGGTAGGTAGTGTAGAGGAGTTTGCATTTATTGGTTGGTGTCCTCCTAAGACGGGGTATGAAACTGGAAATGAGGTGCTATTAGAGACGTTGAAGGCGAGTAGTATGGAGGAGATGCATAATCTTGAATCTATAGGTCGGCCTGTTTATGTCTTCAACCTCTTCCACGTGACCCTTGTACCACTTCCATGTGACCCTTGTACTTCTTCCACTTTCTGCAACCAACATTTATTTAGACTAACGCTAGCATTAGAATCTATATCATTTGAATCTTTAGTAATGTCCTTACTGACTAGTTTGTTCTCGACATTAGTACCTTTATTGGATTTGCTGGTGATCAATACATTAGGTTAACAGGGCATGCGATTACTACTCAGTACATGACTCAATGGGACTGGTTGAGATTTAAACACTTGGTTTTCAACTTGAACTCCAATGTCGCCGCTATGCCCTTTGAAATCATATTCAGTTGTCGGGGTTCCATCAATAGTGAGTTTACTTCATGAATTTTAATATACATTTCCGCTGAACGGCTGATTCCATTACGTCGTAGTGAGGAAGCCAATAGCTATTAGACATCATAGTCATCATTAATAGGAATGGCATAGAACATGTTCCTACTCTTCCTTACAAGGGGATATCTGTGAATTAACTTGACCCAGTAGATTGTCATGTTAACCTGAAGCCAATCACATATCAAGTCAACCAATTGGTCATATATGGCTCTAGTTGGAGCTCTAACTACTATTATTGGATGCCTATCATATCGTACACTATCTTATCCTCTCACAATATTTCCACTAATATAACAAACTAACCTTATATTATCCATTTATACTTGTTTGCTACATCAACTTCATAAGCTTCGGAGTTTGTAAATAAAAATATTAGCTTCTACTTATAAGCACACTCTACTAGACTTCACAAACACAACAACTAAATTGAGTGTATTATGATATTTTCAACAATTATTCATGTCACCATCAATGTACTATGCTACACTCAATAATGATTAATTATACTTGTGTCGACATACACACACATATATATAAAATATTAATGAACAAAAATTTATACCAAAAAATAAATTAGCTAACAATGGAATATTAAAAAAAAAAATCAAGCTACATGTGTATTACAAAAACTCGAACGATTCCTTTCGTATTAAAATAGTTGTATACAACAATGTACCATAATATTTCAAATAACAAAATTAATTCTTTAATTTACGTGTTTATAAAACTAATTAAAAAGTGAAAAAAAAAAACATATCTTTTCAATGTCGTCTAGAGACATAAAGTGTGGAGATTGCATACATTAAATATCAGTTTTGAAAAATCTTCCCACAACTATCTTCTATGTATGCTACCACTTCAAATACGTAATTGATTCACAAAAAGTGGTACAAATTGAAGGATTTGGGATAGAGAGTATGTAAGCCATTTTAGAGAGATGGAGAGAGAGAGAGAAATGTCTTTTAGTTATCTGCAAATGAATCGTATGAACGAAGAGAAAGATATAATTCTAGTGTAGAGACAATTTTAGTTGATTTAGAAATCGCTTGGTGCCATTTTAAGTGTTGTATTTTCGAGAATATTTTCTTAGGACTTGCATTTTTATAATTTTTTTCTCTTTTTCCCTTTACAAGCACATGTTTTGTTATATATCCATGTATTAATATTAGTTAGGGAATATGCATCAATTTATAATTGGTCTATAAAAATTAATTTTATAAGATAATATTCATTGAATAAATTTAATTTCAATAATATAATAAAAAATAATAAAAGACCAGAGGAAAAAAAAAAAAAAGAAACTACTATCAAACAAGCTAAAAATCATGCTACAATCCTAAACTACTTGGCCAATCACTCTAGAGTTAGGGAATACCATCCATTTTTTTTTTCTTATTTTTTTTATTTTAGTTTCTATAATTTTTATTATATTATGTAGTTAAATTTATTTAATAATATTATTTTATTAAACAAGTTATGGTTCTTTAATTATAAACATATAAAAAAACATATATGCTCTATTAGCGCAGCATATAGACATAAAACATCAATTTTATGTTTAAAAAAGAAGCAGATTATTGAATCATTAATCTTATTTATTTTTTTCATTTGCAGAGCGATTGCACGTCTATCTAGAATTATTATTAGACATAGACTTGGACATAGATGTTCATTTATTTTTTTGGGACTAATATAAAGAGAACAGCCAATAGCCGCAAAATCTACCTCCAAAACCGCAAAAGTGTGTCCAAGGTAGTCTTTCTCGAGCTCGTTTCAAGGATCCAAGATCTGTCCCTTACTCCGTAAGTTCCGATCTCCTCTACATCCTTCTCTCTCTTCAAACATGATACTTTGTCTTGTTGTTTCTGCCTCAGCAAAACTCATATCAACTAGATTCTTTGACGAATTAATTGGACTCTACTTCATCTCAGTGCTTGTGAATTCGAGTTTGATTTTCATGACTAATTGCTCCAGTTGTATTCGCCCGCTGCATCTTGCATTACCGGTTTTCTAATGAAATACAATGTTCTGTTCTGTAAAAACCTAGGTATTTGGTTGGATGTACCATTACTCTTTCATGATTCTTTTAAGGCAATTGCGGACACCAGAAGTTTGAATACATCACCCTGAATACAAGAAAAGAAAAAAATTACAAGAAGAAAATAATATCGAGGCAATTATAAAGTATAATTTGGTCAATTTTATATATTTTAAGATGTATGAACTTACGTGAACGAAATCTAAGCTATCGGCTTGATACATTATAGTTACTGGTGTAAACAGGAATTGCATCATGACTCTGGTGTGAAAATGAGACGACAATTGAGGGTTTGGTGGCCAAAGCAATACTCTTCGAGGGAACCGTCCATGTCTAAGATCTTGTTCGGTTGGTTTTTATCATCCTCTCCTGTTGCTCTCGATGTTGTTGTTGCTGTAGCAATCAATGAGGTCAATGTGACCAATAGTGGTGTGGATCTCAAGGTATGATCTAATTCTGGGTTTTGCAATGTTTGGTGTTTCGTGCAACTTTGTGCCAGACCATCCAATTGCTACGACACTCTTTTTTTTGGGTAGTCAGTTGCTATTATACTCTTTTCTCCTTTTTTTTTTTTTTTTTTTTCCTTATAATACTCTTTTCTCCTTGTTGAAGGCCACTTCTGTTGGTTGGTGGGTCATCAGGAGTTGGGAGATTGATGGCGCTGTTGCCCTTTGGCCTTGTTTAGTTTATTCAAAGAATAGGATTTTAGGGAATCTAATTTACCATTGGTCTTAGTGAAAGCTTGGTCATATTGCAAGAGTGATGATAAAAGAAGGAACTTGTGACTCCCAATTCCTTAAAATTCTAATAACTAGCAGGGGAGGGGAATCAAATTTGAAGGACGTGGCAGTCATGACTCCTATTTTCTTATCATTGTTCCAGCTCTCAATAAAAGCATCACATATTTGGATTCCACAGAATAAACCAACCAAGGCCTCTAGAAATGTGTACGTTTTTCTGTATGAATCTGCATATGTTGGTGCTTTTCTAGAGATTTTTCGCCAGATTAACATTTGATGTTATAGTGTTTTAGGAAGAAAATTTGGGAGAGAAGAGTAAATTATCTTATAAATGAAAGAAAACGTAATTTAAACTAGAAGCTACTATTGGATAGGATCTAGTTGTTTGGATAATAGATTGATTGGAGCTTGACAAGTTAGTTACCTTAAGATTCTTGTCTGAGTTTTTTCTTTTGGCATAAATCTTGTCTAAGTTTGAAGCCTTGATTTCCCACATGCCATATGGACTCTAGAGATGCCTTTTGCACAATACTCAAAGAAAAGATTATCTTGAGTTTATTCATGGCTTTTTATTATCCGTTATAGGAAAATTTACGTGAACTACATAATGTCAGTTATTCAAGCCGTTTGAGGATTCTTTTGATATCTTTTTTTCATTTTTCTCTTACTTTTCCTTAAATAATCAATATTATTAATTTAATGTAAATTTTCCTACACTGGGCGACAGGACTCCCTTGATAAACTCAAAAAATATAGCCTTTTCTTATAAAATTGTGCAAAGCAATCTATACAGTCCAGTTGACACGTGGGAAATTAAATCTCCAAAGTCACATGAGCAAGATGCTGTCAAGCGCTAGTCAATCTATTGTCCAAAAGACTAGATCTTATTTTGCAGTAGTTTCCCATACAAGTTTACATTTTCTTTATCCATTATTTAGTTTCCTATTTCACTCAAATTTCTTTCCTAAAATTCTATAATCCAGAAGTTAATCTAGTGAAAAATCAATAGAAAAGCACTATCATTTGCAAATGTCATACAGGACAAGGTATGCATGTACCTAATGTTGATTTTCCAATTGAAACTGTCTCGGTTGACATATGTATATATTCTTTTGAAGTTTAAATTGCCTCTTCTCCATGAAATTGTTTTGAATTTGTGCTAATTATCTGAAAGTTGTTGTGGTCTTAAATATCTTGTTCCAAAGAGGGACAATCAGCAAGGCTGATTCTCATTTTCCAGCCAAGAATAGGAAATTGGAGGAACATTTTCTTTGTGTCAACATGTCATGCTACCGTGATGATTTTGATGTAACTCAGAGCCTTGTTAGTGGTTCTTAAGAGAGTTGATGGACTTGATAATAGACCTGAAATCGAATGATTCCAAAAGTTTTGGGTACTTATTGGAAAACTTTACAGTATGTGGATTCAATTGCATAAATCCTCTCAATACACACTTGTCCTAGTCATTCCTTGTGCAATTCGTTTTGTAGATATCTTTTGGTGTATGTTGATCTGTTGCACTTATCATGCTGGTATTGTTTGTCTTTAGGTGATCCTTCATGACATAAATAAAGGCATGCCGGTAACTCTACAGGATAAAACAGCATTTTCTGTTTTGGGTCAGCATGCTCCTGATCTTAGTCTTGGTACTAGGCCTTATATTGATCAGAAAGGACAGGACAAGCATGAACTGTTTAGTAATGGGAAATCTACTATCTGGGATAGTGCAGATGCATCAAGCAAATACAAAGGGAGTAGCTGTGGATGTCAGAGAATTGCTAAATCATTATATAGGGAAATCAAAGTAGGAACAAGTAATTGGATTCAGCTAGTCTCTAATTTGTCTACACATCATGGTCAAGGAAAATTTTGGATTCCTAAGGTGCATCATGTTCATTGGAACCAGCAAGTTGTGTCTCTGTGTGATGTTCACGTATGTAAGTCATGATTGCTTACCAGTATTTTTCCATGTTAAACTAAGTAATAATATAGCCTGTCTGTAACTTCAACTGTTTTCTAGGTCATACTATATGATAAACCTGGATACGGGTCTCATCATTTCTCTCTGCGATACATGGATTTTACTGCCCAACTGAGGGGTCCCCTGAAAAAGCCAAACTGGGTCAATAGGCTTGATCTCAAAGATCCCCTTGTTGACCAAGTAAAAGCATTTATTTGATTCCTTTTATGTGCATTCTGAAAATCAGCTTATTAACTAAGGTTATGATTTTCTAATGCAGGATCTAATAATTCTTTCAATCAACAGTACTTTTACTGCGGCTACAAAATGCTTATGGCAGTTACAACCAGTCAAATCTACCGCTCGAAGTTCCATTATTGTGATGTATCCACTTATGCTGTAACCTGTCTTGCTATCCCAGCCCGCTTTTCTTTCCACCTTGTGATGACTTGTTTTATGGATTTTCAGGTGTTATGTGTTGCTATGGCACATTTTTGCAATCTTCATTGCTTTTGTATCAACTCTATTCTATGTTGGTCTACGGTCTTTCCATGGTTTTCCAAGTTGTAGATTGGGGTCGTGGATACATATTGCCATTACAAACATTTTTCACACTGCTCTAACTAATATCAGGATCAAGTACTCCCAAATTTTATATTGGCCGATCTTCTTGCAAGAGATTGGTGTCAGGTAAAACAGGCCCTTCCTGATGTTTTCCCTCCTTTACCTGATTGGCTGTTCTCGCTTCAAGCTTTGTACAACATTCTCTAGACATCATGAAGAAAATTGAGAATGCTATCCTTAGATTATTTACCTTCATCCACTTATAGAGATTCCTCTCCTACATTTTTCTAATTCACTTCTTTCCTTTTTTGGCTTATGGATAATTCATTGCAGAAAGTTAGCAAAACTAGTGCTACTTTATCATTTCAAGTTGACTCAGGAAGACAATGTCAGTATTCTCTATTATCTTGTCAAGGCTTTCTTGTGATCATATAATGGGTTGCAAGTGTGATGTGCAATCAGTTGACATGATCTTTTATCCCAGAATTCTATCCATTCAAAATTGTGCTGCATATTTGTTCCTTGTATAACATAATTTAATTTGCATTCTCAATCTGTTATGCATAAATTTTTCTCTGCTTAATTCAGTGTCTCATTTGTTAGGCCAGAGTCATGTGTGGAATATGCAGAGAAAGCTGCTATACGTAGGCATTCCATGTGGTCAAGTGTAGTATTTGATGTAGTGCTGGGAAATCTTTTTGGTTTTGCACTGCTATTTCAAGCAGAATCTGTTTACTCACGGGCTATGGAATTTGGAAATGACCTGAATAATTTGTCGCGTGTTGGTTGTGTTTGGTTAATGGGAGTCCCTGCAGGCTTCAAGTTGAATACAGAGTTGGCAGCCATACTTGGAACAGTCTCTATTAATGTGATACAATTTTGGTCTACACTCTGGGTTATCATGGCTTTCATCTTACTTTATGTTATCAGAGGGCTTGCCATAGTGGGGATGTTCTTTGGTTTTACTGTGATGGCTGCTGCAGTGATTGACATGGTTGTTCTAGCGACATTACACATTTCCACTCTGCATTGCTTGATATCTCTCGTGTATTCACTACAGATACAATCATTGGCTGCTTTATGGCGCCTTTTCAGGTACTATCTGCATTTTCATCTGGTTAGCATATAATGCAAGTTGATAATATGCTCTCTTTCAACTTCTTATTTGACTTTCCATGTCCATTTGGATATTTTCCCTGACACTTTCAAGTTTGCTGAATCCCATGGTTATTGGTTCTATCTCAAAACCCTAGTGATTTTTTTCACTTATAATGCATTTGACCTGCACTTTTTTTTTTTTTTGAAAGAATAACAAATTAATGTGTAGAGAAATGTGAACAATTATTTGATGAGAATCTAACCTTAGAGGATTCTACTTATGTTATTAGCCTGGGCATGGATCAAGGGGATATGACAACCCACCCTTTTTTTGGATAATTATTTGACAACCTAGTTGCTAGTGCCCTATAGGTATTGTCCGACTCGTATCCAATATTTTATGGGTGGATGTTGTGTCGGGGTGCAGAAGACATTTATGGCTTCTATGGTGCATTGCCCACCTCAACATTGGGTGGGTGCACAACCAAGCCACATTTTGAAGTTACAACATTATTGATATGATACCACAGGTTCAAGCACCCATTGTTAATGCATATAAGAGTAAAAATAGAAGTGGAGAGGGTGGTTTGGGTGGCACTTAGTCAGGCTACCATTGATGCACTTAGTGTGGGTATGTGTGTGTGAGTTGGGTGTGTGTGTTAAATAAAGAAAAAGGTGCAGAATAAGTACAGTAGCTGATGTGGCAAAAAAGATAATTACACATCAGTAGTGGAGTATTAATTACAGTAGCTGATGTGGCAAAAAAATCATAATTACACATCAGTAGTAAAGTGTTTAAGTGCAGCAGTTGATGTGGGAAAAAAATATTAGTGTTGGCTGAGGTATCAATTATGGGAAATTAAGTGGAATATTCTAGAGTGCCAAGTGAAAACCCATGTGATATAAATAAGGGCAAAGTTTGTCAGAGGGACTCACTCTCTCTCTCCTGAAGAAAAAAAATACCTATACATGCCTTGGTTGTTGAGCTGTAGCTCAAGAATTCCTTCTGCTGAGTTTGAACTCAGGTACCCTTCATTTATTCTTATTTCTGCACTATAATTCCCAATTCATCATATTGAAACATGCTAGCATTGGAACAAATTGATTAAATATCTTATTAACTGGCGCCATCTCACGGGAAATCTTGAACCAAGAGCTTTGAATCGGAGTTGTGACCATGATCCGCATAGAGACTCAATTTGAGGAACTAGAGCAGAAGTCAGGGGAAGCTCATGAGGACCTTATGGATGTGCAGCAATGTTTGACAACTCTCGACCACAATGAGAATGAGATTGGAGGAAATGTTCAATCTCTTCGTGGAGACATGTCCTCTGTGCCCATGACATGAATTCTATATGTGGGGATGTCTCAATCATTCAAGGTAACCTCACCATAAGTCAAAAAATGTTTGAAAACTGGTTGGTTGTGACCAGGTTTGGCCTAGGTGAATCTTTGAATGCTTTGCAACGTGGTAAGCAACACGTAAGTGTAGGTGAAAGCACCAAACATTGAAAGACTCAATGGTAAACCAAATATCGAGAGATTAACTGAGCGGATGGGAGAATTAGATGAAGAATATTAAGTTAATGCTTCTCGAGTGCAAATTCCCTTATTCAAAGGCATTGGCCTAGCTCATTGGATCTTAATGACCAAACAATATTTTAATATTTAACGCACTCATGAGGACAAAAAAGTAGAATTAGTTGTGATGAGTATGTGAGGTCGATGTGTATATTGGTTAAGGGCTTTTAGGAGACGTGTACCACATTTGGATTGGTCAATGATGAAAGAAGAGCTGTTAAAAAGGAAGGGAGATCAGTGGGCTTCTAATCCCTTTAAGAGTCTTTCATCGTTGTGACAAATTGGGTCAGTACGACAATATATAGAGGAATTTGAAGCTTTGACTTCACAAGTTCCCACGCTACCTAAGTCACAGTAGTTGGGATATTTTGTTGGAGGATTGAGGAATGGAATCCAAATTGACACTTATTCCCCTACAACGCTAGAGCAAGCTATGGATTTGGCACTAAAAATTAAAAAAGAATTCAAGTGTGGAATTTTCATGGTGTCACAATTTGGAGAGTAGAGCCTCGAAGCAACCTGACGTACATAGAAAGTCCAGGGTTGGGCCGATGATTTGGTGTAGAGGAGTTAAACCAAAAGAAGGGTCAAATGTGGTTAACATTGGTCATGGTTGGTGCATGGAGCGACCAGCAGCGCCTTGGGTACTAGATCTAGGCTAGAGGCAAATGTCCTATGCGGAATTGTTAGATAAGCGGGCTAAGGGGTTATGTTTGAAATGTGACTAGCCATTTTCTGCTAATCATTGACACCTTAATAAATACCTTAAGTTATTGGTAATGGAAGAAGAACCAGAGGTGGAAGAGGAATGGGAGACGTTAGATGGTCAGGCAACTCGAGTTATGGAAGAGCGCATTGAGAATGAACCAAGTAATGGACTTAACTTGTCACTTTTGACTCTACGAGGATTCAGTGGGCCTTAAACCATGGAATTTAGAGCTGTTGTGCACTCTACTCCACTCCTTGTTATGATCGATAATGGAGCTAGCCACGACTTTATTTCTAAAGTGTTTGTAGAAAAAGTATTGCTGCCATAACTCCTACTCACTCGTTTACTGTGATGTTGGATTTCGTCAAATGGCATTTGTAATGCAGTAACTATGGTTGTTGGGGAATTCTCCATCATTGTGGATTGTTATGTTTTAGAATTGGGGGGAGTGGATATAATACTTGGCGTTGCTTGGTTCGGGTGGATTGGGGCAAAATGATGAAGAGGATTCCTTCTGATAATAAAGAATACTTGCCGATGGGAGATCTCACTTTGTGCAAATCCCCTATCTCATACAAATCCTTGAACAAATTAGACAAGGATGATGGGTGCAGTGTGTTGTGGTTAATGGAGAATGCTGACCAGAAAACTTCACTGGTTGATGATGCGCGACTTGAATCACTGTTGACGGGATTTTCTAATGTTTTTAAGGTTGAAGAGGGGCTGCCACCAACATGGCCAATGGATCATAAAATTCCATTGAAAGAAGGTAGTGCATCAATTATTGTGAAACCATATAGATATGCTTTTGCACAAAAAAATGAGATTGAAAAAATGGTCAAGGACATGTTTGCTGGAATTATTTGACCTAGCACTAGCCCATTTTCAAGTTTGGTCATATTAGTTAAGAAAAAGGATGCTTTTTAGAGGTTTTGTGTGGATCATCGTGTGTTGAACGAAGTAACAATTTCAGATAAACATCTTATTCCTGTGATTAAAGAATTGTTAGATGAGTTATATGGAGCAGCTATATTTTCTAAAATTGATTTACGACCAAAATATCACTAAATCTGAGTTGCTTTTGAAGATATTCACAAAACGACCTTTTGGACACATTAAGGCTATTATGAGTTTTTTGTTATGCCTTTTAGCTTAACAAATGTGCCTGCAGCTTTCCAAGCAGTTATGAATTATATTTTTCAACCTTATTTGAGACGATTTGTCTTGGTTTTCTTTGATGACATTGTGTTTTATATTTCGGATGTTGAGTCTCATCTTCATCATTTGAGGAAAGTGCTTATGTTGCTGCAATCCCTCCAATTTTCTGCAAATAGAAAGAAGTGCACATTTGGGCAAGCTTCTTTGGAGTACTTGGGACATATTGTTTTTAGGGAAGGAATGAGTGTGGATCCTTCTGAAGTAAAGAGTGTACATGATTGCTGATTCCATCTACATTGAAGGGTGTTTGCTGATTTCTTGGATTATCCAGATACTAGAGGAAATTTATCAAAGATTCTGGCAAGATAACCAAGCCATTGACTGGTTTATTAAAAAAAAATGGGTTTCATTGGAACAGCATAGCAGCTGCAGCTTTCCAAAAGTTAAGAGAAGCATTGGTTTTGGATTCGGTTTTGGCCATGCCTAATTTTTCTCAACCATTTGTAGTAGAGTGTGATGCGTCGGGCCGCGGAATGGGGGCTGTCCTACAACAAGATAACTGCCTGATTGCCTACTTTAGCAAGGCATTAGCTGATAAATCTCTTGCTAAGTCAACATATGAAAAAGAGTTGATGGCTCTTGTCTTAGCAATAAATCATTGGAGGCCTTACTTATTGGGTAGGAAGGTTGTAGTGAGAATGGATCGAAAAAGCTTAAAATATCTATTGAAACAGTGAATTACTCCAGATCAACAAAATTGGCTGTCCAAACTGCTTGGATATGACTTTGACATACAGTGCAAAAGTGGCCATGAGAACCAAGCGGCAGATTTCCTCTCCAGGGTGTATGATGAGCGAGAGATGGAAGCCTTATTAGGTCTGGTTTGGCCTTATTTAGATGAAACTAAGTCTACTGTGCTTCAATATCCTTTTTTAGCTCACTAAAGTGACATTTTTAAAAGAAGTAAAAGAGGTTGGCCGTGGATTTCATCTCCTCTATGACGTATTGTTTTATTTTGACCGACTGGTAGTTCCTTCTTCCTCTAAATGGCCTCAAATCTTTTTGCATGAGTTTTACACAACTCCTTTTGGTAGACATGCTGGTTATTTGTGTAGTTACAAGTGGATTGCAGCTAATATATATTGGGTAGGCTTAAAAAAGGATGTAGATAAGTTTGTGGCTTCTTGTGCTATATGCCAATGCCAAAAGTATCAAACACGTGCTAGCTGGACTTCTTTCCCCATTGCCCATTCCGAATGATGTTTGGGAGGATATTTCCATGGATTTTGTATGTGGACTTCCTAAATCTAAGGGATTTGATGTGTTGTTAGTCGTTGTGGACCGTTTTTCCAAGTATGGTCATTTTTTTGCCTATAAAGCATCTGTATACAGCTAAGACCATTGCTGATTTGTTTGTGCATGCGGTGATATGATTGCATGGAATACCGAAAACTATCATAAGTGATTGTGAACCCACCTTTGTGAGCAACTTTTGGTGTGAGTTGTCCACCCTGAAACAGGTGGACAGACGGAGGTGTTGAACCAGTGTTTATAGTGCTACTTGCGATGTTTTGTATGTGATCAACTGAAACAGTGGGCAACTTGGCTTCCTTGGGCAGAATTCCACTCTAACACATCCTTCTATACTTCTTCAAAGATGACTCCATTTGAGGTAGCATATGAGCGCTCTCCCCCAACTATTGGTTCTTTTGTTGATGGAGAGATTGATGATCTGGCTTTGAGTCAGTTTCTGTGATCATGAGATGAAGTTTTACTGCAAATTAAGCAGAACCTTTCTCATGCGCAGTCCATAAATAGTTAACAAGCCACAAACATCGCCGAAATGTGGAATTTTCCATTGGAGATTGTGTTTTCTTGTGACTTGGGGCCTTCTTTACATCAGAAGCTACCCACCAAGGTTTCTTTAAAACTGTCTTCCCGTTATTTTGGCCCATTTCAAGTAGTTGAACGCATTGGGAAGGTTGCATATAATTGCCATCTCATAGCCGTATGCAGCCAATGTTTCACGTTTCTCTCCTTAAAATGGCAATTGGCTCTTTTCCTTATTGAAGTGACATGCCTCCTGATTTCTTTCCTGATGCTGAGGATTTTCATCATGTTCCTGTCACTATATTGGGCTGTCGTTGCAGGGTAGAGGGCACTAGAGAAATTCCTCAAGTGCTTGTCTGATGGCAAGGCATTCCTCCAATTGATGCTACTTGGATGGATCTTGCTTCTTTCCACTTCCAATTTCCAGATTTGGTCCTTAAGGACAAGGACATTTTTCTGGGGGGAGCAATTAATATGATACCACGGGTTCAAGCACCTATTGTTAATGTGTATAAGAGGGAAAAAAAAGTGGTGGAGAGGGTGGTTTGGGTGGCGCTTAGTCAGGCCACCGTTGATGCACTTAGTGTGGGCATGTGTGTGCGAGTTGGGTGGGTGTTAAATAAAGAAAAAGGTGCAAAATAGCTAATAGCTGATGTGGCAAAAAAATAATTACACATTGGTAGTGGAGCATTGGGTACAGTAACTGATGTGGCAAAAAAATCATAGGTACACATCAGTAGTGGAGTGTTAAGTGCAGTAGCTGATGTAGGAAAAAATTACTAGTGTTGGCTGAGGTATCAGTTATGGGAAATTAAGTGGAATATTCTAGAGTGCCTAGTGGCAACCCATGTGATATAAATAGGGGCCAAGTTTGTTAGAGGGACTCTTTCTCTCCTGAAGATAAAAATACCTGTACGTGCCTTGGTTGCTAAGCTTTAGCTCAGGAATTCCTTCTGCTGAGTTTTAACTTAGGTACCCTTCATTTATTCTTATTTCTTCACTATAATCCCTAATTCATCATATTGAAACATGCTGGCATTAGAACAAATTGATTAAATATCTTATTAATTATGTTATAGCTGGTGTCCTAGATGCCTTTTGAAAAGGGTTGAGCAGTTGATCTATATTACTGGGCATCATTAGCTTCATAAAATTATGTGTTATGTTTGCAATGGAGAATGAGTAGCTTTAATGTTTTCTTTAGAAGGATGAATTTGGCAATTTTATTCTTTGATGATGCCCTATTTTATCTTTCATCTTGGTTGTTGCTTTTTATTTAGCCTGATGGGTGCAGCAGCATGTGTTGCTATTTCAAGGCAAACTTTGATATGCATATTGCTCTTATGCATTTATTGGTGGTTTCTTTTGTAAATATTATCCTCGGTGTAATTCTCCAAATTGACTTCTTCATCCTCGTTTTGAATTAGATATATTGATGTAGATTTTACTACATATTATTTTTCCTCTATAAAGACATCCTCTTGCATCCATATAGCTTTATATCACTTTGCTATGTGGTGTTATTATTTGCTAACTTATATACCTGTTTACAGTTCTGAACTTATGGAAGGGAATAATTAAGAGCATAATCATCTTTAATGGAGCTAAATTCTAGATCATAATTTAAATTTGAATTGTATATGCTGAATCATATGAGACAAGCATTCTTAGTCTTTTTAGGTTGCTCATGTAGTTTGCTAAACTATATGCAGGGGTCAAAAGTGGAATCCTCTTCGCCTAAGATTAGACAGCTATGACCACTCTGTGGAGCAACACATTGTTGGATCTCTTCTATTCACTCCCCTCCTTCTTTTGTTACCAACAACCTCTGTTTTCTATGTTTTCTTCACTATGATGAACACATCTGTTAGCTTTATCTGTATGTTTGTCGAGGTTGTCATATCCATTATTCATGAGACACCTTATACCAAAATTTTTCTTTGGTTCATTCAACCAAGGAGATTTCCTGCCGGGATATGGTTAATAAATTTTTCCTGCGACTGTAATAGGCTCAACTCCACAGGGGATTCCTGTTCTGGTCTGCGTGCTATGCAGTCTCATTCAGTGAGTACATCAGGAGCAAATGAGAAAAGAATAGATAAACCAAGTGCTCGGGTTTCAACTCTGCACAGCAATTCTGCAAGTATTGGTGAGACTTTAAATGAAACTTGCTCTCTTCTTCATCTCCATGTGAAGTTGACAAGAAGTGATATGTTTGTAATAACTCATCTTTCCATATTACAAAATCATAACAATAACCTACCCCATCTTCATAAAAGAGAAAAACGATAATGGTGAATAAGTTCAAACAAGAATTCCTCCAACAGAAGTTGAGTTCTTTAATGACACGTTAGTGAGCAACTTTGTGACACTCTTGACACTCATGTTATTGGGGAACCGGAGAATGGAATAGAAGTGGGGGTGGTAATTGAGTTTTCGACCTAATTCATTTTTTTTTAATTATTTTGTAGTAAAATGAAAAAGTTTGGAATGATATCAAAACCATCACCTAAAATTTTGGGTTCTTAATACCAAAAGTTTGAAATTGCTAAATGTTATGGATTTTTTTTATTTTTATTTTTTAAGGTCAGCAGATAATTGAATTTTTACTTGTAATATTTTGTAACTGAAATTTGGAGCTGCTAAATGTTATATTTAACCCAATTTTTACTTGCTAAATTTACTTATATCATCTTTATAAAGATGTTGTGACAAATGTTCGCTGGTTAAAAAGCTAAGTGTAAGTGATGAGATGTGTGCTGATAAATTTAACAAGTGAAAGTTCAATCAAATATGACATTTAGCAATTAGATTTCACAGGTGATATTAAAAACACTCTGAAGCTGAGGTAGTTTTAGTGGCACAGTCCTAAGAGTATAGCATGAAGGAACCAGGTAACCATTCAATTATTTAATGTTTATCACATTCAATTGTTAAGGTTTATCAGCCATTTTTTGAGCTTTCCCTACACACTTCTTTAGAAGACAAGATAATTCTTCATAACAAATTGCAAAAAAAATTTGTGCTTTCCCATAATTGCTTTGAGGCATTCGTTTCAGGACAAATTATTTTACCTCACTATAGAAAAGTCTTCTCTGGGATTCCTGCATCACTGGTTGCAAAATATGCTTACGGAATTCTTGTGGGGAAAAGGTCACTTTTTTTGATCCTTGAATGCCTTTTTTTTTTAAATAATCTTTGATTTTCCCATTATTTTTGTGATTTCCAATTGTTGTGCTTTCGTGGTCTGATGTGATGTGTGCAGGATTAGATCTTCCCTGGGAGCTCCTCTTCCACCAACTCTCCCCTCGACATTCATGCCTTGCATGGAATACTGGCACCTCTGCAATAAGGCAGTTCTTTCATGTATGGCGAGCCATGGGACTCTCCAGTCTCAACGATTTTACTCCAATCAGCCATTGAATTGATTTGATTAAATATTCTTCAGGTGCTAATTTTTGTAGCGTTGCCATGTTGAAAAATGAATAGTGGTTATACTAAGATGAGTTAGTTCATCCAAGTTTCATCTCAAGGTTGGATGCAATCTCACTTGGATATCATTACGAGTTCCACCTATGATGCTTTTCTTTTTTGGTTGGTATTCATCAAATTTTTTGCAGTGCCCCCTCACAATCTCAATCATCATGTGCATCACTTTGAAAAGGAAATGATTGATGGAACATGTGCTATTCAGATGTCATGCGCCTTATATGGTGTTTATAGAAGATCATTGCTTGCCTTCCAGATATGGTCATTACTGCACAATCTATTTGGGGTGGAACTCATGGCTGGAGTTTCGTATGCTATGCGTGATAACTGAATATTCTGATCCTTTACTTGACCTTGATTTTTCCGTTCACTACGCTCTGCGTAGGCATGATATCGTGTCTGTTCAGCAAACGCGTATTTTCAGAAATAGCCTATGGCGTTCTTGGCCTTTCAAAAGTTTGATGCTAGCTTGTTTCTCTCGTTTCTTTTTCTTTATAGTTTTCTTAGTGAGATAGATATCATGTGAATAAAACTAATGTAACTTCTGCATGCTCAGATTAGGCACCATACCGTTGCTCGTTTCTCTTTCTTTCAGTAGCCAGGAGTTCAGACTTGTGGGCTACGAAATGGGAATACAAAGCAAGACACCCTTGTTGAGATGAGGGGCCGACGACTTTAATACGGCACATGTACAGAATGCATGCATATTAGCCTCTAGCAGACATAAAGTTTAGTTAATGACAATTTATATAATTGTTCTATTATAATCCTAGTTTAACAAAATTTATGCAGCTGCGGTGGCAGCAAATCAAGAAACACCATTCTTCAGGTATTCCTGCTGCACAACCAGTGTCCACAATTAACCGGCATGCCTTAAAACTGCCGTCTTAAATCTCGGGCACCCAAGTTGATGAAGGCTATAGGCTATGTTTCACGATGCATCTTAAGAACAACATTGGAATGTTTTCATTAAGCGAACAAATTTGAGAGAAAAATGCAGGTGCGTGAAAGAGAATTCACGAAAGGGTTCCTTTAATGGGTATTCCATTGTATCTGTTGTGGGTGGGTAGGGCGCCGGGGGGGGGGGGTGGGGGGGTGGTGGGGGAGGTGTGGTGTGGTGGGTGGCAAATAAAATAAAAAGAAGCTTGTTACATTTCTCAACATTGTTTACAAACTTTACAAAAAGTTAAAAAGTGTACAGAAGGGTGAAAAGTTCTATTATGAGGTATTTAATGGTTTGAAAAAGAAACTTTAGCATTTTTTAACAAATTGGTTATACAGTTTATGGAATAGCGAATGAATGAAGCTTGAAATCTCTGTTTTCGTTTTACTTTTTAAAATTTAGTCTCTTAATTAATTTCATAGGCATCCATTACCATCTTCCATCATAAAATTATCCTTAATATGTAATGCTATTCGACAAAATTTTTATCCTAAGTGAGATGACAAAATTGCTTGAATTCAGACAATGTGCCACTGCCACCTAATTGCTTGATTCGGCCTAAATCACCAATTAGCTAGGATTTTCATCTTAGTAAGAAGACGAAGAAAAGTAAATTAGTTTATTGTAGCATCTATAGAGCCGTTTATTTCGCTACAATCTTCCCTCTCGCTCAGTTGTTTTCTTCATGTACTCGAAGTTGAATATGAGAGTAACTACTGCTCGCATCAAACACATCTCTTTTTATCTCTGTCTCGCTTTCTTCCACTTTGGATTGCTTAATTACTATTATTCCTTTCATTTCTAGAGCAACCGTCTTAACTATATTTGATAAGGGAATATTACACCTCCATGCAGATTTAGTATTCAGCATATTCCTCGTAGAGGCAATCTATCACTCAATATTCGTCAATCTTCGCATGTCATTAGCACATGGGTATGTTCAATACTAGTTCATGCGGTAACCGAAACAAAAAGCCATGTTGAATGGGGACATCAAAGCTATATTGTTTGAACGATTAATTTAAAGATAAGGTGGTTGTTGTATTAGATTTGGTTGTATGTGTGTAGTTATGATTTGCATGTCCTTATACATGCTTGTTTAACTCTTTATTGTGCATTCCTTCATCCCGTTGGGGAAATTGTCCTTTTTTTAAGAGGTATTATGGATATTTGATTACTTTAGTTTGACTTTATGTTATGTTTGATATATAAATAATTTAGAATTAAATGGATAGGCATAGAGTGGAATAAAAAGTAGAATGGTAAATTGTTTCCTATATTTGGAAATATCAATAGAGTAAGATGAAATGAAATGTGTGAATGGTAGTATATGTTAAAAATACCATTAATCATTGGTTTTCATAATTTGGTTGAAAATTAAATAAGTAAGTTTTAATTTATGATAATTAATGGATGTTGAAAGAAATTACAATTTTACCTCCTCAAAGATAGAACAAAAAATTTTCTCTTAAATAATCATAATTTACATTCTAAAATTACTTCCAATATAAGAAAGGGAATGGAACCTAAAACAAGGATTTCATTTCAAGTTTATCCTTACGTATTAAATATTACATTAGATCTTGGAATTGGATACAATGCTAGTACATTAAAGGAGATTAAAAATATGTTGTGTCAGATTAACTATTTCAGGTTAGTACTTCCAATCATTTATGTTGTCGGACATGCATAAAATTAAGTATTTACAATTATCAGTGTTAGAGATTGCATATTTTAATTACATTTATTATATATTTTATCGTGGAGATTTAGACGTAGTCTATTCCTTAGCATACTCACATGAGTACGTGGCATATGGTCCATGTCGCTTGGTTTCGGGGCATGACGACATATTTGCAATAGTTTCTTAAGTTTCGATTGAATTGTCTTATTTATTTATTTTTTGTCAGTATTGTATTTTATTTATATTTGTTTCGTGTCTGTTTTACATCTATTTAAAATTTAATATTTGAAAAACTATCTTATATCTTATTTATTTTTATTTCATAATTATGATGAAGTGATCAGAGTATTAGAATTGAGCAATGAAAATTTACATAATTTTAATAGAAAAGATTTGAAAAAATATATATTTTATATATTGGAGATGATTATTTTTTAAACAGCGTTTTTATATATATGAATAAAGTAAAGGATAAATAATTTAATTTATAAGGAGTTGTTGGATATTTAATTTTAAAAGACGGATATATATGGAATTATATAACCGTCTTTTTGTTATCTTATTCTTACTAAATGTAATATTCAAGTAGATACTAAAAAGATTAAATAAAAAAAAAAAGATTAAATAGGCATATATGCTATATGATATATACATGTGGTGTATAAATACCGATAAAATATTAATACGAATTATAATAGAATGAATCGTTTTCAAATCAATTATGATACGTGATTTTGTATACATCATATATATTGACATTTAATTGGTATTTACACACATTATATATATAATATGTAATGTGTATTATCTATTAAATCAGTTATCCAAACAAAGATGAACCAAAGTGAGCCTTATGTTGCAAAATTTAAAGACTCTGTCTAATGTACAAGTTATAGTTACACGGCAATAAATAGACCAATTGCTAATACATGGTCTCTATTACTCAACTTTCTTGTTTCTACGAATAAGTGTCTGATTATAAAGCTATAGAATTAAATCCTTTCAGAGTATAATAAACAGAAATTCACTGGATGGTTAAAGTCTTATAGAGATTTAAGGAAGAAAAAAAAATATTGTTTACTTGTTTACATGAAATATTATCGAAAAAATAAAACCAAAATTGAATTAAACTAGGCCTGTATTATAGCCCACTTATATCCTAATCCAATGTAAGTACAGGAGGCCAAGGTAATTCGTCCTGTTGCCAGAAAAAAAAAAAAATAAATAAAAGAAAGAAAAGAAGAAGAAGAAGAAGAAGAAAGAGAGAGGGTCACAATAATTGTTGTTGCAATAGGATATGGCCACAAACCACATGTGATTGTCTGCATAAGCTGTTAAGACCGGCATGTGGAGATAACAGGTTGCCATAAAAATTTTGTCCCCATAGGCTATAAAGATAAAATTTAGACGCATCGGACAGGGTCTCTTTTATAAAAAAAAAAAAATATATATATATATATATATATTTACTGTTTTTGTTATTATGGAAAAAATAAAAAAAAAGAAAATTGCATCTTCACTTGGTTAAACCTAATTGATAATATGGAATCGTCCTGTTTGGGTTGGTTTTGAGGGCTGGTTCTAAGTTAATATGGTTGAGCCAGTTGGCTCAAATGACAATCTTGCTCTATAGACGTGTCAAATCTCAAGTGAAATTGTTAATGTATACCCACTGTCTAGTAAGCGAACTAAAAGTGAAAAGAAGTGGAGTAAAATAAATAGGGAAAAAACGTATACAGAAAATACTAGATCTCCTCTTGTTTGGATAGTAAAACAATAAAAAAAAGATGATATTTTCCTTTTTAGCAAAATTAAAAATAAGTCCTTCTACCATTCAGCTTTCATGTTTAGGTATAAAAGAGTAATCTTATAAATTTTTCCCTCCGTTTCCCTCAAAACTAAAAAAAAAAAAAAAAAAAGCCTATATAAATAAGAAATGAGATGTTGAGAAGATAATTTTCATCTCTTCCAATCTTTTCCCCTCCTCTTTTCCCATTAAAGATTGATTTATCATGGTAAGCATGGGATAAAAAGAAAAACATGAATTCAAAGTCGCACCCATGACAAAATATAAATTATTTGTTTCTTAGTGAGAACTTTTAACACATATAACCTACTTAGCCACTACCACTATATACATATACATATATGCATTATTCGATTGTCTTAATATTAATTACATATTCGAAGGAAAAACAAAAAAACAAAAAATTACTTTTTGACTTTCTTTAATAATTTATTACAAGACAATTGGTTAATATTTTTCAACCGAATGGCTTCATGTTTATTATTTCATCTGTAAAGTCGCGATTCACGAATGTCTGTTAATTTAAAAAGTAAAAGCAAGGCTGGTAGGTAAACGTGCACACACACAATGGCCTGACAATTGACACCCAATGACTAGAATTTATGGGTTCACGAAAACTCTGTACTACGTACACACAAGCAAAGCTGTCGTCTTCCATCAAGCACTAACTCCACCCGGGTCCACCACCAATACTTTAAATTTCTGCATGCAAAAGTCATCGAGCAACTCAAATCTGCAAATACGAATGCTTTCGATCCCAATCAGAAAGATAGCGTCACCTATGAAAAAATCAGTCCCTTTCAACTTCATGCAAACAGAAAGGATCCTACGGTTGTCGATCAGGTTTCTCCATTACACGTCTAGGATTCCGACACGTGTAGAGGATCTTGGACCCCAGAATGAATATCATGGTGTAATGATTATTAAATAATTTTGACATTCTTGTGACAGTGGTGATACTGATAATTCCAATGCATATTATTCATTGATAGTACGTGTGAACCATGTTGCTTAATGTCGCAGGCTCAACACTTCGAATACAACATTAATAATTTTGACATCATTCCTGTGTCCACTTTTGGACATAGATGATGCTTTTCCTTTCTGAAATCCATCGTTTCCGGGCAGTTTTTACCTGTATGCATGTGCAATGAGATCTAATCCATTCCTTTTTAGGGTATGAGGTAGCTTCATTAGGCTAGAGATGCAAGTAGTCGGATCATATAGGGTATCGACCTCAAGGGCTAAGGGTTTTTGGAAAATTCTTATAATTCTATAATTATTCAAATCGGGTCTTGAGAAAATTTTAATCTCCAGTACAAAACCCAAAGTTGGTAAGAAGTATAACCTTAATATATTTTATTAGTGAATGTTGATGAACGATTATCGAATATTGTTAGTTTTTAAGTTAATTTGTCTTGTATTGTTATTCAATTCATCTAGTTTTTAAGGATAATTATTTTTTTTAATGTGAATCTTAAATTACCTTAATTAATTTGAATTGGCTTAATAAGTGGGTCTAATCAAGTTTCGGCCTCCATATAAAAGTATCTATTTGGGTCTTGCTACACATTTAAAAGGCCTATAGGGTCTAGCATGGTCTTTAAGTGACCTAATATGGAATCAGGTTGAGTTTGATTTGGTTTTGTAAAACTTAATTACAAACCTAATCGGTCACATCCTTAATTGAGCTTATTTATATTTTAGAAACAAGCACCATATAGCCTTCTAAGTCGAGGTTTGAATGTTTCCACTGAACTAGTTGTGAAAATAAAACAAGTGAAGACAATTGATTAGAGTTGTTTCCAAACGATTTCACCCTTTGTATCATTCTTCATTTAGAAATTAACATATTCTATTCAATTAACATCATGATGAGACCTTAAGATATGATTCAAACCTAATATAAAGTTGGAATTGAAAATGCCCTATTTAGTAAGCTATTCAAATAATTCAAACAGTGTAAATAGCTTCATCATTGTTGAAATACCTCAATCAATAATTGAATTCTCAAAGTCAATTATAGGGACACCCCTATAAAGTTATGAAGAAAACAATTAGTTCCTACTTTTTCAAAGCTGACCACTCATCCCCTGGCTTTTCCATAATATTATATATTATATCAATTTTAATATTAAAATGCCCATAATTTAAATGACATAATCCAAAAGTTATGATAGTTAATTTGAACTCAAGTTAGATAGTAACATCATTTTTGGGTTTTATGTGGATAATTCGGATATCAAGCTTGTTAACCTATAACTATTTTAATTAAAAAAAAAAAAAAACAAAGAGAGATAACAAGGAAGCGATCATAAAAAACCAAACAATTTCTATCTCATTCGAGATGAATATTTAATGCTTAGATTAAAGATGAGAAATCTAGGAATAATTTGATCAATCTATTATATTAGCAAAAGATCGTGAGACTTAACCACCCATGGATAACTAGATAACTCCGAAGTAATTTTCATTTATAAGCACAAAGAGTTTAATTAACTAATAGAGAATTATATATTTTAAGAATCGGGAAACATCTTCCTTGTACAAAATTCAAATCTACAATACTAAATAATAGACTTGTGCCCTCTTCAAGCGAAACGTATTATGGTAGATCTTGAGCTGGACATCTTGCACAAGGCGTCTTGTTATCTATAGTGAAGAGAATACCATGGAGTAGGACGTAGGATTTACAAGTGAATCAAGTTTCTTTACCCGAACACGGTGTTCCTTTCAATCCCTTCTGTCATCAATGTAATGAATCTCCTTATTTTTTCATCATCATCATCATTATTAACATATGACGGGAGGAAGAACGCATGATAACGCAAGTTGAGAACAAAGAAATTTTATTTGGGATAATCGTACAAGCATATTCATAGTCCGTGGTGTAAAAATGCTTGTCTCTCCTCTTCTATATTAAACTTAGAAACAGGTAGTTCAAGATGAATAAGAATAAGTACAAACATATGAATTATTGAGGTATGTATAAATGGCTGTTGGTGAGAGTAATAGATGTACGATGTTGATGTTGATAGTTGTGAGAAATTGATTGATTTGTCTATCCTTCAAAAAATCTATTACCTTAAACCAAACCCCCCCACCCCAAAAAAAAAAAAATTGGCATAGCAGTAAATAAAAGTGAAAAATAAGGAGCATGTCCATGGTTTCATCGTTATTACTTTCATCTACCTTAAAAGTAAAATATTCGAAAAATATGACAGAAACGTTTAACTTAACGGTTCTTGGCAAAGTATTAAATGCATCTATCTTGTGAACATCACAACTGGGATATTGAACTATTTTCTGTACCCTACCCCCATAAATGGCATAAGACCAAAAACTGTGGAAGCCAACTAGCTAAAATGAAGTCTTAAAGACTCATAAATCGTTCCCTTTTCTCTTCAAGAATAGTTAGCCTTACGGACCGCTATCTTTTATTGAATATATCTATTCCTATCTCCCTCTTAACCTATATAAAAACCATAACTCCTCTAATCTTGTTATGGGAGTTGGAGTCAATAGTTTACCCGTTTCCTTAAAGCTTTTATTATCTTCACTATACAAGGTCGGTTATATGGACCCACTTTCATCGTTACACTGTTATGAACTATATTCTTTAGTAATTCCCGAGGATACGTCAGGAGTTACAAAAACTTAAAATTCCTTCCGAAAAACCGACAAAGAAAGATGCGATTCGAATCCTAAATCTTTTTGGAATTTTACAATCGACTTCTAAAACTTCCGATTTCAATAATGATATATCCTAATTCCCTCAACAAATCGCATAATTTAACACTGCCAACATCTATGCACAAAAACAAGTTCTAAGGGTTTAATTGCAACAATCAAAAGTCGGCTCGGAATGGGAAAACCCGTTGATCGTTTGGCTTTCCAGGAAACAAACAAATAAATGGTCATAGCTGGTGGTGTATTGTAGCATGTTCAGGGGTCCCGACATTGAAATAAGAGCAGACCTTAGCTTTAATAGTAACAGATGGTTGGGTATGTGGTGTAGGTGAGAGTTTTAAATATCTGGTTACCCCTTGGAATGGAGTTCCATACAAGAGTGAGGGCCACGTATAATCTCTTTGCTCGGTACATTTGCGGGGGTATTGAGTTAATTCCTATCAAAACTACATAAGAATTCGACGAGGTATCATGATTTCCTGTATTTGATTAGCTATGAAAGAATTTCAGAAGAGATATGGCGAATTTTTCACCGTACGATGTGGTTCTGTCGCGTTTCTCTATTTTCTTTCACAATCAAATTGTACCACAAAATTTTACCGACACATCTTTGTCATATGAATATGGGAAATTCTCGTTCGAAAGATCAAGGCTCCCCCATCCCCTCCTAATTTTACGGGGTGAAAAGTAACTGTATCTCATTATTGTTAGGGGAAATTGCGGACCTCCAGCTTTGTTGCTTTGTTTTTTCTTTTTTTTTTTTCTTTTTAAATCGGTATTATCATCCTTAAAGTAGTATGACCCAATTATTCTTCTTTTTTTTCTCTAACTAGACTACCATGTGTGAAATAAGTTTACATAGGCAAATTTCTAGTTAATTAAATTAAATTTATCCATATAGTTAATTTGACATAAACATTTTAAGTATTTTTAACTTTAATTAATTAAATATATGGATAAATTTCCATGCAAGCATCTACATGTAAGTTTACAGCCTAATTAAGAAAAAAGAAAAGGGGGCTCATGCTTGTTTCCAGAGAAGTAAGTTCCGACTATTGAAAAGCTAGGTTTTGTACAATTTTCAAAATTCTCAAGGGAGGACCCCACAATTTATCCTAGCTGTAAATTCTATTAATATTTTTTTTGTTTTTTTACCTATATTTACTCTATTTTGATTTGAATCTATTTGAAATTTAATATTTGACAACTTATATATCTTATTTATTTTTTTTGTTTATTATTTTTACTAAAAATCTTTGGTACGAGGCAAGAATAATCTATTAGTCTCTTTAGCGAAAATTTTAGTTGTCATCGATTTATATTTAAAATAATATGAAAGCACGAGGCTTTAAGTTCAGATGCATGTAAATTATTTAATCCCACATTAATTTTATTGTTTCACTTAATGCTTTTCAATCATAAGTCTCAACGCATATATGAGGCAATTTTTAATGTAATTTAAAGCCCATTATTGTCCATAAATTGTAAGTTTATAGATTAGTCTATTGTGGAAGTAAATCTAACATGATATTAGAATTCATCCTAAGTTACATCCTCACCTCGCTATTTTACTCCCACCTAGTCAATATCTCCATTTGATGAACTTCAATCAAAATCCCATCTCTAGGGTGAAGAGAATTGTTAAATAATAAATCTATAGGTCTATGTCACACTTACAAGTTTAAGATTTTAGATTAATTGGATATGGAATTAAGTGCAGTAGATTATTTCACTTGGGCAACCCTTTCACTTTTGTCAAGATGATTGGTGCAATTTTGTTGCATGGCTTGTGTATTAGATTCTATCCCATGAGTGGAATGTTATAAAAATTACTTATTAAGGGCTTAGAATTATTTAACCAAGATAGTATTTGGTTAGCAAAAGTGGATAGTATAAGAGAAACTGGACAGCACCACATAAGAAGAGCATAATATCATAACGCTCTTATGTTACGATCGATGTGCTCAGTAATAAATAAGGATTTTTATGATGGAAAAAAATAAAACAAAATAAAAAATTAATTCTTCATATTATTTAAGTTTATTACTATGATTTGGAAACTTGGCGTATGGTTATTTTTGGAATTTTAAAAATGTGCTTGATTCCATATTATGAAATGGATTTTTATATCACGAAATATAACGTGTAGATTATTTAATTTTAGCAAGTACTTCAAAGCTTTTTTATCCAGTAATTTTAGCCGATGTTATAAAACAACGAAGTAAAGAATTTATTCAATACCATATGGTAAAAATAATGAGTACCTTAATGTTAAAATGAATCTTGGATTATGGAAACTTAATGTTTGATCAGAAATGGTACTAAGTTAAATACTAAGCTAATGGATCAAATGTTCGACTCTTACACGTGAGATTCAAAAAGCAATGATTACCTCATCCAAATCTTATCATTGACAATTTAAATGAAGTAATATACTCCATTTTCTTACGTTCAATGAATAAAAACCCTCTTCTTTCGTGTGTTCGGTGAATTAAGACTTTGTTCGAATCTCTTTATGGGAGATCTTGAACGAAGTCAATGCAAGAGGTTAAAGAGAAATGATGGAAGATATTCCGTTGCATCGACATACATGGATGCAAGCGAAGTGCCTTTTGCAAGACTTTTCGTTAGTTTGATTTTTTATTTTTCATTTATTTATTTTTGGTCTTTCGATTGAATCTATGTGTCATTTCAAACAATATCGACGCTATTTATCAGTAATGGAGTCTGTGATCTACTCTCAATTGAATCTAATGGTTGAAATGACTCTCGAGGATAAGATTTAATAGTTATGTATGTCTCTTAGTAAAGACGTTTTCTTATCTTGATTAGAAATTGTTAAACTATGATTTAGTTTTTTTTAGGCATAATATAATTCCAAATTTCCGTATCCAAAGTGACTCCAAATATATACGCTGTTTACCACTCATTGTTCTTGAATTTTGTCCTGAGAGAGATATGCCTTGAGATCCTTAGCAAACTTTCCTATAGGGGACGTAAAAACTATTAAAGGAGAACCGAGATTAGGTACATCTGACTCCAAATTATTTCCCCTTTTTGACTGTAAAACCAACATAGGGGTCTTGTCAAGGTTTAGTATTGCTCTAGAAAATCCTTCATAGTTGCTCTTGTGAAGTGTTGTAACAAGAGTGGTCTCTAGAACACTTGAGTGTATTGGAGAGCTGTTACATTATAGGAGATTAAAACAGATTTTAGGGTGTTCTGGCCAAATGAAGAAACAAGGATACCATTATGCATTATCGCTACTAACCAAGAATATTTAAGGCACGTCAATTGCATAGAAATTAAGTCAATAAAGTACGTGAAGACCAAAATCATTTATATTAATTAATAATAATCACAATTACATACATGGAGAATCAATTTATGCTGATAAATGGATGGTCTGGAAATGTCTCTCCCTCTTATGCGTTTGAGGAGAACATCACATACAAGGAGACCAATAAGCTAGAATTTTCACTGTTTACGTGGGAATAAAATCCAATGATGTGATCTCACACGTTTGAATGAGAATGACATTCTTTTTCCACACCCATTACATTGTGCTTTCGTTACTTTCTGTCATTCCTTGTCTCCTTGTCTTTCTTTAGCTCACCTTTCTCATGCTTTTCTTTTTTTATTTTTTTTTCTTTTCCTTTTCCTTCACTTTCTTCTCTCTTCTTTTCGCCCTTCTCTTTTTCTATGCTTTTCTCAGCAGGGGAGTACCAGGTTCTCTTTTGGAGGCCCTCAGGAAAGATCAAGAGATTATAGTCATTTCTAAATGAGTAATACACCACAATATGAATATATATATATATATATATATATATATATAAGAAAATTAATGTGATCTTCCCAGTGTGAACTCAAGATTAGGCTCATCAGAGCTTGTGCATGAAAGGTTTGATGAGTCTACATCCGATATTCCCTCATAGCTTGTGCACTGTAGACTTCCACCTTTCTGCATATTAAGATTAATACATCAATAAGGTTATACACTTCATTATATTATTTATTTGATTCCTATAATTGGTGTTCCTACTCATATTCCATTCAATCACATGTTATATATATGAATAGAAAAATATGAAACCTCATGATATTTATTATATATGGAAAAATTGGACAAAATACTATGAGGATACTACTTTGAGTTTGGGAGAAAAGATTACCCCATAAAGGAGAAATTTGAGGCTAGCTAGATAAAAGCAGTATTATCAAACCTGGCTTAAGTAGTTGATTTAGATACGTTAGAGGGTTAAGGCTTAAAGGGATAACTCAAGTTTGATTGGATCTATTTTATAGAAAAATTAGGTTGAATCGTGCTTCATTATTGGGTCAATCCAGATTTAACAACACTAAATAAGAATTGTACTTAATGATAAAAGATAATGGAAACAAAATATACCATCAACTGAAAAATCAAAAAGGTAACATGGGTTGTTATGGAAACATAATGGCAGCAAAAACTGAGAGCCAAATGCTTATGGCATTATAATTACATAGTTAGGTCTTAATTTTTCTTTTTCTCCTTATGAAATAGGATTCGGAGAAGAATCCAGATCTCTATTTTTCTTATCTTTTTCTTCTTCTTATTCTTTATTATTATTTTTCTAATAAAGAGCTTGATAACGATATAGGATAGAAAGATTAAAAAAAAAAAAAAAAAGATTTTTTCACAACTCCCACAGACCACATGCTTGAAAACCTAATAATTAGTTGGAGAGTAAAATCATATTCTAAGAAATAGTCAAGAGTCTTTAAGTCCAACTATTCAAAAAGATTAGTGCAGACTAACAATAGTTGAAAACGTTAACAGGTGCCAAGTGATACTTTGTGAAATGCTTAATTTAAAAAAAAAAGCTCTTCTTCACGTTTTTATGTACATGCTTTCCTTGTAAAGTGTATAAAGAATATGTTGAAACGTATGATAGAAAATTTTCTTCGTAAAAGCTTGGAGCAGGTGTTCCGAATGCGTCTATAAACGAAGGTTTTAAAAAGTGGTACCTGATCAAGAGATGTCATATTTCCTCCAGAATCATTTCTTATTCCATGCAACCAACTTTCCCTGCCAAAAATTCAACCAAAATATTGGGGGAGAATATTGTTATTATCCCTACATTCAATGGAAGACAATCCATGCAAGAAAAAAGGATGGCCAATCCTGAACAGAAAGCATCTTAACTGTCTTGTTTTTATACTTTTTAACAAATGTCTTTGATTGAAAGATAAAGTTGGGGAAAACTCCCCAACCCATGTGATAACCCATTACCCAAAAAATCAAAAAACACAACCATAACCATAAGGAAGTATCAAAGGACAAGTAGCTTTAGCACTTGTAAGTTTCCACTAATAGATGCATAAGGGCATGGCTTTGCCTAGGGTTCAATATATTTTCCACCAATGGGGGTCCATATCACCATCACTGTGTTTTTAATCTTTGGTACTAAGTTTTCTGTGGTGGGGCCAGTCAATAACTCCCCTATACGTGAGCCCACAAAATCCAAAGGAAAGAGATATCTCCGATTTTTTTAGTAGGTTTGGATTTCTAACATTCAATGGGAAAATAATTGATATCATCATATCATGTAGTGTGATGAAAGAGAGAACCCTCTTTTGTTGCTGTCGGGAAAAAAAAAAAAAAACGTACGAAATTATTATCTCATTATGGAGGTTCTATTGTCCATGGATCATTAAGTTCCTAGATTTCTCCATATCAAATGATGGAACCGTGGATGAACCTAGAATTTCATCCAAGGAAGGTCAGACTACATTTAAAAAAAAAATCAAAACAATAATATATATAGATATATATTCTTACAAAACCTTTCAAGAATTTGATTTTTAGAGAATTCGAAGGACGGCTACATGAGTGTAGCCTCCTATGCCCTATTGGAACATAATCCACTTGGTTATACATACCACGTAATTTTCTTTGGATGTCTTACTAAACCTCTAATCGTTTGGGATTCTATAAATAACATTTTGATGAAATCCTCACGACATATATATATATAGGATTTTAAATACTTAATGGTAATTTGTTTAAAGTTCCAAATGAATTAAATGAGCGTACAAAAATTTGATACTAGGTGTAGTTGGTGATATACTTTCTGAATATTTCTAGAGTAGATGCCATTGTCTTCACACCTAATTAGTTCTAGTCCCAAGGATTTTCCAAAAAAAAAAAAAATGCAAATAATTTTGGGAAAAAGATAGGTGAATTTGGTTGCAAGTAGAAATAAATGCAGTTTTAAATGATTTTCTAGACACACCGGAGAATGAAACTGATATCAATTTTTCCATGTATTAATCCAGATGTCCACGATGTGAAAACAGGTGTAAATAAACCAATCCAACTATGTACTTCCCAAATTTTTGGATCTGTGTACATGAACACGGTTTGTACATTTAAAGGACTTAGTGCAAACATGAAGAGTAAGCACTCGAATCTCAAATGTAGGTTAGGCTTTCCATTGTCACAACACAACAGTGGGTGGATTTATTTTCGTTTTCCAATGCTTTAACCTTGTGCGATTTTTGTATTGTTGCCTAAATATATATATCTGCTTGAATATATATACACACACAGCAGCAGATGTTGCATTTTGCGATCTGTATGTCCTAAATAAAAGAAATTTCATGTACTTACTACATATGCAAGTTTAACTAACTTCTAAGAGAGTGGGGGTCAAATGAGGTAGTGGATGGTTTTAATTTGACAAGCATTTTACTAATAGTATAAATTAAAATAAAATTAAAAAAATAAAGACACAGTGTGGGGCTTCAACTTTAATATCACACACACACACATATATATATATATTTATATATACATTCTTGTTGACAATACCTTCTAGTCATTTGTAATTTTCATTTTTGTACTTTCTACCTTTTCGTTCTAGTATTTTTTGGACATTAGCAATTTGTTTCCCTTAATTATGTGTGCAAGAGATGTATTCTTTATGCACAAGATGGAATTTATAGATGAACTCCAGTATTAGAATGACTTGATATAAGACGACACAACTTTTAGTACATGAAATTGCATTCTCACAATTCGAAGAGTGTAACCATTTCTACATGGCATATCATTGCAAATAAATGTAAACAAACCATCAATATCTATATGAAACTATAATATATATTTATATAATAAAATAATAGTATTGACACCCTTCGAAAGCCTATTCTATAAACATATCTTGTTAATATTTCAATTGCTATAATCTTTTAGCTAAATTTAGTATCTTTCATTGAGATATGAATATATTTTGAAAAAGCCATAAATCGTGCATAGCGTGGGGACTTTAATTAGTTAAATGTGTTTGTAAAGTCACTGGAGACAAATCACCTATGCATACACACACACACATATATATAAATATTGTATAGTTTTGAAAACTGTTATTAGCTATTTCTTTTCAGTAGTAATATTTTAGACTTTTATAATTTTATATATTTAAAATAAAAACATTTTTAGTCATTATATTTCTCACTTTTGTCCATCTATTCTTTTTTATTGCTAATATCTTTTAACCATTTAACAATTCTTTTCTTTTAATCATGTCCTCAAGCCACATGTTCATTAAGTAAAGATTGGATGCTAGAGAAAAGTTCCAAAATCATACATCTTTTGATACATGATATGGCATTTCGAAAAGTTGAAGGACTGCAATGCTTCGTAAATGAAAAATGATTTTACATAAATATAAAAAGACTATCGATAACTACGATGTATTGCGTATATTTATATAGTTAAATAACAATATTCATATCATATATAAAACAAATTACGAGTCAACATGCTAATAGTGAAAATCTTTAAGTAAAGTTATTTTTATTGATATGATTGCAATTCAAACCAATAGTTATGCATAACACGGGCTCTTCCTAAAATGCAAAACTAAAATAAGGAAATAAATTCTTTAAAGTATTTATTTATAACCCGCCTTGTATTTCCTCGTGGGAATCAAGGGGTAAGGATAAAGGAAGGGTGTAAGACCAGAGTCAATTATTCCATGCTGACAAGATAAACTTTTTGTCACAAACCCTTGAAAGTAAAGATGAGATCCTTCGAGGGAACAATTTGTAATAATGTTGAATGACCATGTATATAGAAATATTATAATCGCCAAATAATAAAAATAAGAAGAAGAAAATATGTGAGGAAAATGTTCATGGGCATTGCAATTTGATGAGTCGAGGCATTCCATTATCACCTGACACTTTCTTTTTTTAACTCTTTTCCAGCTTTTAGAAAGAACCTATAAATGATGATGGCATAATAGAAATTAATGTATGTGTGTGTACCTTTTGCACCTAGGTACATATACATGTATTATAGTTTAAAAGTAACCTATATATATATATATATATATATTATATCCATGCACATTTAATAATATTGAATTATGAGCAAATAAAGCCAAAAGCTTGATCACCTTGTTGATTTGGTCCATAGACTATGTTGACGATCCTTATCTTCATGGTGATGGGGTTTTTCCACTTGATTATTATTGGAGCTTCTTCTTGCAGGATTCTGGACTTCAAATATTAAATCTGCCGAGGTTTCTCCTGATGATCCGTTATCAAAAACATCAGATTGTCCTGTGTCATAATAATCACGTTGATTGAATTTGTTGTGCTACTTGAGTATCAAGTTCAGTGATATAAATGAAGCTAAGCAACATCACTATGATTAATTATTATCATCAAACAAAATCATTTTACTCATTATAAAATAACCACATATCAAATAATGTTATCCATAAAAACTTTCAACATTACACTCATCATATCTGTAATAAAAAAGAAATGTAACAATGGAGAAAACAATTATATAACAGGTACCAGAAGAAGCTGCTGCTTTATCTGTGGTCTTCACGGTTCTATACATCTGAAATTACAAAAATGCCAATTTCACACATAAGAAAATCATAATATAATTACATTATATATTAAACATTATAAGGTATGATGAAACATCACTTATCTTTTTTGAATTGGCGGAAGATACTAAGCAGCAGTCAAAACGACTTAAGTCTAACTTTAAACCATATGTCTCGTGCAAAGTTTAGTAATAGAAAAGAATAAATAAAAACTTAAAATACGTACGACGACATTAAAAAAACTATTACAAGTGGTGCATATAATTATTATTATTATTATTTTTCTGTTCATACCTATTTTTAAACAATCAAGTGTCCTATTATTACTCCCATTAAATCTTTTCTTTTTAAATACATCTATAAATTATATTTATATGTTATTTATCCATATACGATAGTTTTCCCTTCTGGGGACTAGGGACAAAAGCAACGAATTATTTAAAATACGCCCCGATCCAACATACAGAAGAAGCTAAAGAGTGTACGGCACAATAACATTCACCGTAGGTTACATCTCTCTCTATCTTCACAGTTCCAAGGACATAGTGTGTGGTGATACTACCGCGCGAGTACATGTCCCGGGAAACGTGGGAACGTAATGTCAAATTGAAGCATCTGGTTTTACCTTAATGTACGGATTAACCATGGTTAATCAAGTCCAGTTTAGTAAACCCAAACTGATGAATGTATCAGGTTGGTACTGTTGAAGATATAATTGAGAAATGATGGCGTCTTCTAATCTCGTACCTTTTGTATTTTCCTCGAAACTATGCATTAAAAATTTTAAAAAGGGAAAATCCCAGTGGACATGCAAAATTCTTATAATATAGGCTTTGTTATCGTCGACTTTTGGCGATGACACTTATTGATTTATTTCTTTAGGATTTTGTCTTGCTTGCGCTCTCTGAAATCGATAATTAATATTTTTCACATTCACACACACAAACACAGGCAGGAGTACTGCTGTTTTTTCTTAACTAGGTGGGTTCATTGTTCGAAGTAAAAAGGTGTTTATTAGCTTGCAGAAAAAAAAAATAAAAATAAGTGCAAATCAACGTCAGATCTAAAATGGCAAGTTACCAATCGACTCGGCAACCTCGGTTAGGTTTTGGAGGATTTCTATGGGTTGTCGATCTGTTTTTTTTTTTTTTTTTATTATTAGAATGATTATAAAAGTTAATATATTAAAAATATTTATTGGATTTTTAAGCTCCTGTATGACTATGTCAATATACTACGATGTATAAGAATTGATAGTTGATTGAAAAATTAGGAATTCCATGGAGAGCTATATTTTGCTTTATGTAAATATAATTTTTAAGATTTTTTTTTTTTTTTTACCCTTTTGAGTTTCGGTCAAATTAAGAGCAAATGAAGAGAGGAAAAACATAAGTGCTTTTATTACTATCGGAAAGGGGAAAAGAAAAAAAAACGAAGAAAGAATAAAGGAAAATTGTTTTACCTGTAAATGTGATTTAACATGTGCAAGGGTTAGATCTTTCACATCCATTAGCTCAAGAACTGATTTGGGAGTAGCTCCTAAACTCCATCAACAACAAATTAGAGAAAATCATGGTGTAAAAATTTCTCAAATTTTTTTGTGCTGATATAATTCAAATACCAAAGAAAAGTAGTACGAATTACTTGCTACAGTATTCTCTAATGGAAAAAAGAGTAATAATGCTTACTTTCATGGCCACCAAGAAGCTCGACTGCATGGATGAAGCGGGCATGGAGAGTAGTGGTCCACCGCATCCGGGGAGCTCTTACGCCACGCTTGGCTGGCAAGCGTGAGAAGAGTCTTGATCTAAAAGGAGCACAACAATTTGTTGAAGCAAAAGCATTATTATTAATGGAAAAACAAGGCTTCCTATTAGGAGGCTCTTGTGGTACAAATGGGAGATCACTGTAAGGGTTTTGGACGTTGTATAATGTTTGAAACCCTCTGATTGGCCTTAAATAACCAAATTCATGGCCGATAACTTCGTTTCGATGATTGTAGAATGGATTTTGACATTGATTTTGCTGGATGAAATTATGATTTGTATGATGAGGATGTTGATCATAAGGGTAAACTCGGGATGAGGGAATCATGGATGGTTGATCACAAGAGCTAATTTTTCTAGAATCCAAAGCTCTCTTCCAGAAACTAAAATTGGCTTCTTGGCCTTCTGTTCTAGGTTTTCTCCAAGTTGTTGTTGTTGTTGTTGATGATGATGATGATGAGTGTATAGGGTTTGAATTTGGAGGGCTGATTTGTAGTGATAAATCTGGTTGTGCTGGGAACAGCTCCATGGGTGTAGAAGTAGAACAAATCTTGCGTCAGTTAATACTATACTTGTTTTTTTCTTCTTCCTATCTTGTGGGATGTGTGATGTAGGGGTATTATAGGGATCAAAAGAGCTATGATTTTCTTCTAAAGGTTTTATGGAGGTTCTTTTAAGGGGAGACAAAAGTGGGGTTTGGTACTCTTTTAGATGGGGTTTTGAATAGATTTGAGGGGAGTAGTTGCAGAGAGATTTGAGATGAAGAAGAAAGGGGAGAGAGAGAAAATGACAAAGTATATAATGTGAATGGTTGTTTCTTTTTGTGTGAAGTATATGTGAGAAAATGACACTTGAGAAGCTACAGTGAGAGCGAGAGAGTTTTGTGGACGTGGGAACATGGTATTTTATGAGAAGCAGGTAGTATACATTAGATGAAAAAAAAAAATATAAATATAAAATATATTTATTTATTAATCAAATTTGAATATCTAGATTAATACTAAATAACTATTTAAAATATCGTTATTTATGTTATCAAATATTTAAATGTAATTAATAGTTATCTACTACATATACTTACACAACCTATTGATTTTTTTTTTTTTTGTTTGCTTTGTATTCTATTCCTTAAGGCGGAATAACTTTGCAAGAAAAGACGAAGAGAAAAGCAAGAAAGAATTATGATCATTTGAACTGAAACCCATGGTTTTGGCGCATATACTATTTTTCCTTTCTTAAGGATTGACATTTTTAGTTTCCTATATAATTATGATCTAACTTCAACAAAATCATACTTTACTCATTTTTTTTTTCCTAATCTCTACGATGATAGCTTCAATACTCAGACCAGTTTTTGCAAAGCAATGTAGATATTATATGTAAAACTTGTATTTAATGAAAAAAACCCCTACTTAAAAAAAAAATAACATTAAAATTAATAGCCAAGAAGTTTATTTTTTGACAACAAAGGAAAATTAGAATCCCCTAAATAACAAAAAGGAAAAACTAAAATAAAAATGGTTTATCTTTCACACTTTTATACTTTATTAGCCTGTACTTTGTCTTTTTGTAGATATATTGCCTTAATTATGTTTCATTAACTATACATTAGTGCCATTAAAAAATACATGTGACAAAAACATTACCCATAAACTAAATTTGACACAACCACAAATCTTAAAACAAACACTCCCTCTTTTATTGATCCATCTCAAACCTTAGAAGCCCCAAATGCAATGCACCCTCTTCTATTCTTCTGTCAAAAGCCTAAGTTCAATTTAAGGGATTACGATCGAGAGTAATTTTTTTTAAGCAAGGTATGTTATATGTATTTGTAATTATTCATGACTGTTTCCATAGTGAAGTACAACCTAGATCATGTGCTTATAAAAAGACAATAAGGAATTTTCAAAGTTTAATTTAAAAAGATTTTCTAAAGTTTGGGCAAATTTCAAACAAAAAGGAATTTTCAAATTCCAATTTAAAGGGATTTTCTAAAGTTCGAGCAAATTTACCAAAAATTACCATTTTATCCCTACACTTGGTTTTCATAAGAGAAGTCAAAAAGTTGGTTAAGACAATTAATTAATTAAGTTTGGTTATAAACAATATCTAAAGTGGAGATTAGAAATACTAAAACTTAGTTGGGGCTTAAAGGTTTAACCTTTTAAAAGTTGGGAAAATAAGCATGTACTTGCACATGACTAGTTTTAGGGTTTTTTAGGTATCATGAAGCCCTATAAAAAGGGCTTGTTTAATGCTATTACACCCTTAAAATGCCTCATTCTCTCATTTTCTAAAACTTAAGACAAGAAAGGTAGACAAAATCCTTAAATATTAGACTATTTAGGCTAAAACCCTAATGTTTAACATAACATGGCTCACTAGCTAAATTCTTTATGATGATTACTCTTTGTAACACTAAGTGAAGGCTAAGAAGCTCTATTAGCTTAGAATATGGAGCTCTTGAAGGTAGTGATAAGTTACTCTTTTTCTTTTGAGAGTTTCACTTAGAGTTTTTTCGAAAACATCGTCAAATAAGTTCACAAACTAATGGAATCTATTTTGAAATAATGCTTATAAGTGAAGAAAACAACCATATAGCACGTTGAATGGTAGCTTGGTTAGGATTGAAGTATTCGTGCTATATTTTCAAAAGGTATGCCATAATTCAAGTTTGAATGATGCTTTAAATATGTATATGTTGATCTAGTAGTAGTCTAACTAAGTATTCTAATGCAAATAATGAATTTTGATGAAGAATGTTAGGTGTATGCTTTCATCTAAGTGGCATGACATCTATTGTTTAGGCCTTAATCTTCAATCTTGTAAATTTTAAGTGGTGAAATGTAAATATCGTAAGAATTTCATGTTGCTTAACATCTTGAATTTTAATTTGTAGAGATTATTTGAAGATTAGTGCTAAAACCCATGCTAGTTGTGGCTTTAAAGTATGAAACAAGGTTGATTTTAATAGATTGATGGGATAAATAAGTTATAAGGCATAATCATCTTAGTGTTAGATAAGAGATAGATAAAATAAAAGTTGGTTTAGAGTACAACATTCAAGTTCTTCCCCACTTCCTAGCAACGTTACTATCTTTATGGGAAAATGTTTGTGTTTGTCTTGTTTAATTTGTAATATGATATCATATTCATACCATGTTTTGGATGATAAATTACGTTAAACAATGATTTGATGACTAAATGACACATAAATGTTAAACAATATGTTAATTTATGCATATTTAGTAAGATACTTGATGAATGGATGTCTAAATGGCTATATTCGATAAATTCTAGGATGTCTTGGCTACTTGATTAAGTACGATCATAGCGTCAAATTGATTATTGGATATCATAAATCATAACCTTATGATTAAATGCTAAAATTAGCAATTAAAAAGCTTAAATATAAAGCTTAATGGATGAAGTTGATGGTTAGCCTTGTCCCTTGGTGCCAATCCCATTCTTTAATGTGTATCCATTTCTTGTTTAATTTGAGATTTTGAGACAATTGAATTCAGGTGATGAATTGGATGATGAATCATATATATATGCACACATACACACACATACAACTAAATGGAGCATGTATGATGATGGGTGTATGGAATCATGTATAAGTTGATACGTTGTATGTTTAATGAGTGGTTGAATGATAAATTACTTACAATTCCAGCATGTTGAATCTCAATTGAAGTAAGGAAAACATGTTGACTTGAGTTCTTGTTGCTATGCATAATGATTATAAGAAATGGGTAATGATAATTAGCACTTTAGATTATGAAATATGAAGTGGTAGAAAGAAATAATTGATTTTCCTTCCCTTGATGTTGCCCCAACTCTATGAGGATTTATGGTTGATCTTGTATTATGTTGTTAAGTTGATTCTAGGGCTTAATGAAATGATTAGAGTGGTTGGGGCTTGAAATTACATAATAAATGGGCATAGTTGTTAAATGGATCAAAAAGAAGTAAATTTGAATTATATTTAGGCTAAAATAATTAATTTTGTTTAAACATGTATTGATCGATTATACCTGTGGGCCTAATGACCAATAATTTGTTCACTAAGAATTGATTCCATAAAACCCCATAATTAGTTCTCTTTTGTTTCATGAGAGACTTAATTTAAATGACTAAGTTGATGGGCTTATAAAGATATAACCAAAATGGGCTTTTAAAATATTAGTAAATAGGCCTTCCCAACCCCTCCAAATAGTAAGCCCATTTCCCCTTCTAGACCTATAACCTAAATGGGCTTAAGATATACAATTAGACTAATTGAACTTAAATCAATTTATTAATGTGCCTAAATTAGATGACCATGTACGTGGGCTAAAATAGGTTAAATTGATTTAACCTATTAAGATAATAGATTGATTAAAAATAAAAAATTTAATGGGTCTAATCCCAAAATTAATTGGGTATATTTCCTTAATTAATGCCCAACATTTTATGAGCCTTAATAAAACAACCCTATAACTTTAGTTGCCCTTAAAACCCATCAAACCTAATGGACCAAGACCAAAACTTCTAAAATACTCTTAAGTTTATATTTCTTTTTAGGGCCTTACCCTAAATGGACTCTAGCTAACATAGAATCCTAAACCTAATAAATAACAAATGACAAATGGACTAGTAATTGGTAATGACTTTCTTTAATTGGGCTATTGATTAATAATAGTGATTTTTTAATTGGATTAATTAAATTAATTAAGTTATATGGGCCTAGTTGCCCTTTAAAAGTAATGAGGCCTACCAACCTCTATGGCTCATGACTTAAATGGATCTTACTAACTCAAGGAGGTTTAAGCTTAATTATTAACAAGTAAAATGGTAAACGCCAAATTATTAAAGCAATGGACTCAAATAGATAATCAAGTTTATGATAATTGGTAATTAATTGAATAGGCAATCAATGTAAAGGACTTGGCAATTGTAATTCTAATACAAGATGGAATAGTTAATTGATATTAATCATATAATGACTTTTACTTTTAATAGCATGAAGATTGGTATTCGAGCATGGATGCAAGTTGCTTATATAATCGTACTTGGAGAGAGCTACTATTTATGGTTTTGGGATTGTGCATATATGCAATGACCTTGGGTACTGCTTGCTGGGAAATTAAGATTGACAAATGGGACTTACATGTAAACTTAGCCTAAAATGATTGCCTGTTGCTTATGCTTAGTCATTGGCTTTAATGTAATGATACCTTTGGTTTAGGTTATGACTACAGTTGTGATTGGAGGATGATACGGTAGATGGTGCTTAGTTGTTACAATGGTGTGGTGATAGTGGCTAAGAGAGGATTAAGGGACTCCTGGTGAAAGTTTGGTTCTAGGTTTCATATATACTATGGATTCACTCCCTCAACCACCATCGACTACTATGGAAGCAATGGATCTTGACAACCTATTGTGGTAAGGTTAGAACCTATCCCCCTCCTAGTTTGTTTGGAGCTATGAGTACTCCCTTACTGTATACCTAATTATAATATGTTAAATGAATTGTTTACAACATTAAAATAGGCTTGAGTGACATATGGCGTAATGGTTGTGGTTGCTGATGTACTAGGTTCTTTAAAGCTTATTCTTTGATTTTTCCCAAGTGACGATGAATACCATGATAATGGTTGTGGGAGGTTGGTAATAGTAAGAGATTAGTTGATTAGAGTTATAAGTAGGATTTATGTTACATTTCCTTCTCAAATTTTCATGACTATATTAATGTAGATTTTGAAAGATTATTGTAATGCAGTTTCTTAATTGATTATATTTTAATAATCTTGAGAATTTGTTTTGAGCCATTGAGGATAGGCTAGCATTGAGTTATGTTGGTGGGCTATTAAGCTCTTATATTCGTTGAGCATTAGGGAGCTCTATTATATTATCTAGAACTGGTTCTACAAAGCTAACCTTCACACAATCGTTTTCTCAAACTTAACAATGATTTCTAAAGTACTAAAATTGGTTAGGACCCCACTTTCTAATGTAAGACATCTTATGTGTAATATTTAAGTATTACACATAGTAGATCACTTGCTATTGCCTGGTAATACTTAAGTGTTACACATAGTAGATTACTTGCTACTACCTGGTTTGATTAGTGACATTTAATATAGAGCCTATCTATTGCATTTTCTCACAGAATAATTTGGAATAGGGATTTTGGTTGACAAAAGTAACATAACTTAAGCTTAGTTTCTTTAAAATGATATCTCTAAGGTTACCTCATTGCTAATGTAATCGTGAATTTTCTTTTCAAGAAACATTTCTTTTATTTCCTTAAAACTTTATTTTTTGCTATCAATTTGGCTATATGCATTAATTTTCCATAGAAATCTAATGATGGTGTTTGCTATACTTGGGTGCACATATTAGACTTATGTCATAGATAGCTTTATCTAAGCTATGTTAAAAGTAGCAAACAACATAGGATGATAAGGATATAGCTTCCTCATTTTGGTAGAGATCCTCAAAAGGGATATTTATCAAAACAAAAACTGTCCTCTTATGGTAGCTTTATCCATGAGTGCATAATGAGAAACATAAGAAATTTTTCCTTAGGGGCCTACTATGATTTCTTGTTAAGGAATCAATTCTTCATTAAGTATCCATTTCTTTACTCCTTTTTTTCATAAATGAGATTTCTTTTAGCACTTTGCTAGTGAAAAATTATACGTGATCATGTTACATAAACATGGCATTTGATTTGTAGTGAAAAAACATTTTGGAATTCCTTTTAAAAACCCTATCAATAGAGTAAATGGAGTCTTAAAGAGATTATTTCCTTAAAGCATTGATATGACATTTTGAGGAACTTCATGAGGTTTCTAGATATAAATGTGATTTTAAAATAGATGCTAAAATGATATAAAATCTAAAGGAAATTAAACCTATTAACTTAATCCCATCTAATGTCGTTTTCTATAGTAGTGAAATGAATACGTTGAATTTTGATGGTAGTAATATATGAATGTTCTACTTTTTAGCCCTTAACAAGTGTTACCATCATCTTATTTTGCTATGAAGAATCATGAGGCTAACATCTTAGATTTCGATTTCTCTTACGATCTAAAAACTGATATACTAAGAAGGCAAGAACTTAATTAATTATTTGTATGAGCATTAGCAACATGAAAAGCTTACACTAGCTCCCAACATTGATGTCTCTTAGGAACTTCTACAAAATCATTGAGCATGAAGAACAAGTGACATAGTTTTTGACATTGATCACTTTGATTTTAGACTTTTTTCTTGTAGATCTCAATTTGGTTAGACTTAACCTAGATAACCTTTGGCTTCTTTGCAACATCATTGATTCAGGAATAGAGAGATTTATCTAGATACGATTTATCCTTATGACCTTTATGCTAATAAGAAATTAGAAAAACTTCTGGAATTAAACCTAATATCTCTTCTTCTTTGCACTTGGTGTCATAAGAGGAAGTTCAAGCTATAAAAAGGATCTATGTCTTTTATAGTTGAGCTGACGACTTATTGTATTAGCATAAAGAGAAAAATGGGTTTTTCATTATCAAGTCAATTTACCATATTAACTTGCTAAGCAAAATAGAAAGCCATAATTTATATGAAGCCTCTTTTTCTTATTCAATTTATAGGTGACTTTATAAGTTTATGTGAAGCATGAATTTCTCCCAAAGCAAAAACATTATACATGGAATGCGTGCTAAAATGCTGTAGCTATTAACAAAAATTTACTTCATAGGAAAACAAGGTCAACTCAGGAAGTTAGCTAGGCAATAGTCAAATATTTAACAAAATTCTTCTGGATGCTCTATGCTTCATTTGTGATCAAGAAGAGTTAACTAAACATCTCATTTTTGGTTGCAATTGGGTTAGATTGATTGGTTTATATGTGCTCAAATACGAATTAAAGAATTTGTACTTCCAATGTAGACCATAGGATGAAGAATTGGGTCCTCTACGGAGATTATTCCGCAGCTTTTCAATAGCAAATATTCCTCAATATTGCAATTGTCTTATGGAATCTTTTGAAGCATAAGAATTAAAGAAATTCTACAATAACGTTACGTTATTGTAAGGTCATGGTAAAACACACTTGATTTTAGCAGATCATGCTATGAACGATAAAATGGAAATTGTTAACAACTTTGTTTTTACCATGTATGGGCATGATTTGTTAAAATTCGATAAAAACAAAGTTCTTAGAAACTTCCATTTTATTATTCATAGCATGATTTATCGAAATTGGGTATGATTTATCATAATATTACTATAATGTAATGTTACCATATAAAGCTCCAACAAATTATTGTATTTTCAATAATCAATAGCCCAACTACAGGAAAGTTCTTTCCTATTCTCTGTAAGCTATAAAGGTTTGGTTTTAAATCTTTAGCCTATAGCCATAACAAAATGACAACAAATTTAAGAGATGAAGTGGAAGCCTCTTAAAGAACAATATATTGAAATGAATTGCGATGGTGAATCTTATATGACAAGTAGGGATAAAGTTTTGGGATTATTACCTATGACTCCAATGGCTTGCTACTACAAGCTACCTTCTATGTGTGTAATACAAATAGCGAGTCTATTGATGCACTTGCACTTTATGAAGGTGTCTTGGCTGCTAAGAGAAGAAATTGGAGGAAGATGTTATAGAGATGGATTCATTAAGTCTCCAATAGGAAACATAACTCATGGTGGAGTAGAGTGATTGAAGATATTATTCTTCTTAGAAACTTCTCTAAAATTTGTTGTTTCCTTTGATTCCTAGAAAAGTAAATGTGATTGTTGATTAGGTAGTTGTTTAAGGTAAAGACAAGATGTGCTACAGGATAAACCCCATCCATTTGTTCAAACTTTTGTATATGAATTAGATTTTCCATCTACTTGATTCTCTTAAATCATAAATAATTTTTTTTTGGCAAAAAAAGAAAAGAAAAAAGGAACATAATATCTCCAATGGACACAATTATAGTTTCACAATACTACCATGTTTAATCCGTAATTAACTACATCCGATAGTGGTAAGTCATGATTTATCTTGATTTCCACTTCTTTTGAGTAAATACCCTTTAATAGTGGGGAGGATTGAAGTGATAAAGTAATGAGCTTTTAAATATTGTAAAGAATAGTAAGTTAGTGCAAGTATTATGAATAAATTGTGCAACACCCTGATTTACCACCTACTAAAAGCTTAATTAGAGTAGCTTAGTTAAATGTATTCTAGAACGTACTAGGAAGTCTTACTTTAGTAAGTGTCCTAATTCAATATATATGGGTAAAAATAGTATGTTGGAACAGGTAGCTGTATTTAAGATAGTGATAAGCATGCTTGATTTATAGGCATGACCTTCAAAATATCTTAACCTTTATTTAAGAAGGCCTTTAGATATGAAGGGGTTTCTCCTCACTATAGATTATCCATTCGTATAGTAAAAAGCATTCTCCCAAAGGATCTCTTTAGTTTCTCTCTCTCTCTCTCTCTCTCTCTCTCTATATATATATATATATATGTATGTATGTATGTGTATTGGGAGATTCAGGTTAGCATGCTACTCTTAAGTAGTTACTAGAGTGCTTAATTGCTCATTCAAGTGCTCTTTTGAGAGGAACTTCCATCACAAATGGTATTAAGGTAAAGTTTATTAAATGAAATTAATGACGACTTCTAATGCAAAGATGTAAAATGCTTTCCTTACTGTAAGCCCTATAACCAGTCACTCAAGATTTCAATCGGTTGAAAAATCTGATCAAACCTAAATTATAAGGTAAAGCTAGAAATATTAGTAAAAATGATCCCGCAAGTTTGAATTTAAAAAAATAAGCAATAAAATAAAAAACTATAAAAATTCCAAATTTTAAATATATAACTCGTTATTGATTGAAAATGCTTAAAATGCATTCTGATAATTAACGAATCGCTAGAGATAAATTATATGTATATAAAAAATAATAGAATGACCTAAATAATATTTAGGAATATTTATTTGTACTATATATGAATTTACATGTAGGTATAAATACGCGTAATTACTTAAAATACACGAAATATGCTAAAATAATACTAAATACTTAAAGAAAATTCATAATTAATTAAGGAAAAATCAAGAAAAATTAGGAAAAATAAGGAAGGATCTAGAATTGGGTCGTGGCAGCTGGGAAAAATAATAAAAAATTCGGCCAATTAAATTAAGACAACACAAAAGCTAAAAATTAAGGGATAAAGCAATTATCTTATCCCATTTAATACACAATAAATCCCCTAAAGCCCTATAAATAGCAGGAAAAATCACAGAGCTCATTTAGGCAGTTTGGAAAGTAAGAAAAATAGAGAGAGGTGAAAATTGAGAGAAAAATTCGAGTTAAAAAAAAAAAAGAAAAACTATGCAATTAGGGCCTTTAAAGGGAACCTTCACTAGACGAGCAGCTAGAAGTGGACGGTTACCACCACCACACGGTGGTGGCAGCGCCTAAGCCTGCTGACAAAGCCACGGTGGCCGGCGGTGGCCGGAGCCACCCAGATCGGTGAGTTCGATTTCTAGCCCGATTCTTGTGTAATTTTGTAAAAATAGTAAGCATTATTAGAAAATTATGAATTTTGTTATTTTGAAATATTTTTGTATGTAGTTGTAGGAAAAATATTATTTTTATGAAAATATGTCTCGTGATATAGGGTCCTTAAGAAATCATGCAAAACCGAGCATATTTCGGTTTAGAAATAAATGACTTTAGGAGTGTAGTTTTGAGTCCAAAATTTTTGTATAGATTACTTAGATGAATAGAATAGTGTTATGAAGCCAGTTTTCAAAAATTAATTTTTGAAATTTTTAGATAATTTTTAGGCTTTAAAATGAGGCATAAAATGGGTAATTTAGGGTTAATTAAGTAATTAAATTATTAATTACTGATTTAGTGAATAAGTATATGTTTTAAGATGTTGAAATCTAATAGAGTATGATACTTGTAGCATTTAGGGTGTTAGATGTAATTATTAGGTTAATTATGTAGTAAATTAGTAATAGAAAAACATAGTAAATTATAAGTTAATTTTGTAAATTGGGATAATTAGATGTAAAACCTGATCTAGGATGAATTTAGACATTTTGAAATGATAATTGATGTTAGAGATAGTAATTAGGGTGATAGAAATATTAGAAGTGCATTATGTACATAAAAAGTAACAATATATAATATGTAATTTTTAGAAATATAATAAATAGAAAATATTATAATAAAAATTGATATTTTGAGAATAATAAAAATGTACAATAAATCTGATAGGAAACTTGAATTTATGGAATTATATGAAAAATGTAAAAATTTATTACATTAGGAGTGAATTTAATATACTAATACGAATTTAAGTGTATCGAGTAAAATAACTACTGACTAAGGGTAATGATGGTATTTAGGAGATTAGGAAGTAATGTGATTAATTTCACATTATAGGTTGAAACGAATTTCTAGGGTTAGAATATAAAACACTACTTAGAAATCGAACTAGAACCTAATTTAGAAATCGATGCGGAAACCAAACCCGAACCTAACCCCAACCCTAGAATAATTATAAAAGACCTAAGACCTAGATAATTAAGCATATTAAACCCTAAACAAAACCTAACAATAAGCGTTATAAGATAAAATGAACCTATTGTAGTTATATGAAAAGCTGAAACTATGTTTGTGTTATGGGGATGATCGGCGATGGCCTGAGCAAATCAGACCTCGAGTTAGTGAGCAAGGAGTCGAGGTAAGTTGGGATTAATACGATGCTGTATTTTAGAGGCTTAAGATTATGCTTGGTTGTGTTTGTTAGATAGTTGAATGTGTGCATGTGCGCATGTGCTTGATTATGGGTGATACTATGATTATGTTTGTTACTCTGGCATGTATTGTAAGATTTGTATGAAATGATTGATCACCTTAAACTGGACTTAATCAAATATACGACCAGTAATCATAATCGGACATGCATGGCAACCCGTTAGGGGAACTTAGGACTCTCCGGCCAAATACCAACCCCTTCGAAAGGAATAGCGCAAGATTGCAAAATGATTCCTTCTTCATCCTTAGTCGAACTAAGTAACAGGAGAAGAGGTTGCGGCGAGAGTGAAGACAGTGGTTCGAAGGTAGTCGCGGGAGGAGCAAGGTCTCCATTACACAAGCTTGGGTTTGGTCGTGAGCTGTTGCATTAACGGCAACTCCTCAACTTGAATTAGAGCGGGTGTAATTTCTCTAATCTCACGATCGGCCGGACAACATTGTGTGATGACATTTGCTTGCACATGCATTGCACCTAATAAGTGATCGAAAACCTTATTGTGTATATGGTATAGTTTTAAGTCCTCCATCTTAACTTACTGAGCTGTGGTTGCTCACATCCTTATAGACATTGTGCAGGTACTGGCTAAGAAGCGGCAAACAACTACTTTGAAACTAGCAACTACTGGATCCTAGGGAGTGAGGAAAAACCTTTGAAGAACAAACATATATTTTTAAGGTCTAAGTTTTTATTTTAGAATTATTTTTCATTTTCGAATGATGTAATAACTAGGAAATATATTACAAAGAAATATTATAAACTTTAATTGCAATAATTGAATTATAGTATATATATAATTCCTCACTTTTACAGATAAATGATTTATTTAAATTACAAACTGTTTACTTCAAGGCGGGTTAGTCGTGGACGCCTTGTGTAAATCAAGTCTAAAATAGCGGTTGTAAGGCCAACTTTTATCTTAGGATGGTTTACACGGCAGAGTCGTAACATGGCGAGGCTGTTACGACTCTGCCGCTTCGGAGCGTGACACTTACTAAGGGCTCAATTAAAGGATCTATTGATCGCTCTTGATGTTATGTTTGATGAGGTAGATCTATTTATCACTAAGGAAGAGGAAAGTTTTCTAGAGTTGTACACCCATTATAAGGAGATTAACAATAGCATCCATAGGATTTTAGTGGAGGCTCAAAATTGCATTATAGAAAGTATGATTGAGTGTAACAACACTTTCAAAAGGAAGATAGAAGACCTAAGAGTTGAGGTAAGTGTTATGGAAGCCAGAATGGGACATATAAGGGAAGCGTGGATGTTGCCATTATAGCCTTAAGGAAAGAGTTTAAAGATCTCCATACTTAATTAATGACTTGTATAGTGGTAATGGCTAATGGAGTGGCCATTCGGCTAGCATCTTGAATTGATGTGCCTAAGGTACATTGATCTATCAGAAAAGAAGATAATTTGCTAAGGGTTGAATGGTACATAGTGTTGTTAGGCTTACAAATAATGCAAGAAAAGTAGAGTTTGCAACTTCATACTTGAGAGATTTAGTTAAGGGTTTAACGAAGGAGAAGGGTTAATAAGATTACCTCCTAGACGAAGTTTGAACTAGAGTTTAAGGATTACTTCCTTATCTACTATCTAAAAAATTGATATGAGGCAGTACATACAAGAATTTTCTAAGTTCATGTTAGAGGTTTGCACTTTGACCATGATGATTCCCTTATCATGTTTCTAGATGGTTTGAAGCTTTGGGATATATTGAATATGAAGTTACAGGGGATAATGTCTCTGAGGTCATTACTATTGCTGAATGACTAGCAAAATTCTAGAATTGGAATGTAAGGTCTTTTTTAGTAGAGAAGAGGAGGAGGAGAAGACTAAGATTAACAGACATCAAAGTCCATTAAGGAGGAAGGAAAGCGAGGGAAAACATGAGACTTGTACTTTACGAAAAAGGTCCTTAGCATAAAAAATTTAGGACATTCATAAAATTTCCCTACTTTAACTTGAAATATATGTTAAAGCCACAAATCAATTAAACAACCTAGATAATTTAAGTATTCAAAATGGAATTATAAAATATTAATATAAGTCAAAAGATAAAATTTTCAAAATTTATTTGTTATCCTTTGAAATAAGAAAATCATAAAATCTGAGATCCAAATAACAAGATCTTGGATATTAATTAGTTAATAATAAAATTTAACAAAATGAAATGAAAGAATATTTAGGATAATATACAAAAGAATTAACTAACTATAATTGAAGAATTATGAACTCTCAATCTAATGTATCTGTGAAATTCATTTGATTATGCTCAAATTTAATGGTTAGGCTTTAAAAGTTAGCCAAGTAACCCTATGAAATTAGATTTTAGAAGTAGAATAATAAAATGTTAGAACATTCCTATTTATTTGTTAATTTTCAAAATTTCAAAAATAGCACCGCAAGATATAATGAGAAACTAGATATAAATTAAATTAAAAAATGATATAGAAAATAACTAAAAATAATAATATGCAATTAGTTAGTTAATTAAGTATAAGTCGTTGAAATTTGGTATAAACTTTCATACGGTCATCAACTAACCTAAACCATTAAATACAAAAAACTATTTTGAGTTAAATAAATAAGAAGCTCATGGTTTTAGAAAGTCCATGGATAGCCCATGGATTAAGGCCAATGGTTTTGCTAAAATCACTAATAAAAACTATGGATTAACTTATAGAATTCAAAAACCATGCAACGGCAAATTAGAAATGAAGAAATCAACACTAGTCTATTTATGCATGAATTCCGACCACTAAACAAGACACTATATAAATTTGAAAATACCTACAACTTCACTCTTTGGACACTTAGGAATTTAAGAAAATTTGCATAGAAATTTTAAGGATTTTTGAAGAAATTTAGCAAAATTTAGAACATTAAGCATTATTTGTGAAGCTTGGACAGCCTAAGTTAAACGTTAACCTAATTGAAAGCAGTCACTACTAATAGAGGCTCCATTTAATGCCTCTCCTCACCAACAACCACCTACCATTAGCAGCTACTAGAAATTCAAATGCTGGTGAGTCAGATTTTGCACTTTGATTTTTGAAAATTTATTTAAAATATCATATTTTGTTTAAAAATTATGAAAAAAAAATCTATTTTTGCATAAGTATAAGTATATTTTCATGTAAAATTATTATTTTTTATAAAAACATTTCGTTTTATATATAACACTTAAGAAAAGTACAATTTGAAATTGAATTTCAATTGTATTTTCAAAAGACTAAATAATGTAGTTTCTTTACTAATATTTTTCTCTAAATATCATATTAAAAATAGATAATTACAATATAAAAAGTTTCTCAAAACTTTTCATTTTACTATAATTAATTTTTAGTTTTTGGAAAATTGATAAGATGAAATTTAAAAAAAATTCACTATTTTTTTAAGTTATGTTGCTTAATTTGATTTTTCATCACTTTTTTGACTAATTTTTTGTTATATAAAATAGGTTGATCTTGATTTTTAAGTGAAAATAATGGATTGTAGGAAAAGACAGGTTTTTTCTAAAATTAACTTTGATGATTTTTACTTGATAATAATTGTTGATTTTTGTTAAGTTCATGAATTTACTATTTTTGTTGAGAAACCTAAAATAATCAATAGTGAATAAAAAAAACATGCTATTATATATGTATGATTTTTTCCCCTAAAACCATGTTTTTATAGTTAAGGTTAAGAATTTTGTGTACATTAGTTGAATAGTTATATTATATGCCCTTTTGGTCAAATCTCCAAGTAAGACATGATTAATTTTGATAAATTTCAAGCTATGCATGTTGAATTAGGAGGAGTTTAATTAGAATGGATCTAAATGAAGTAAGGGAGGATGCAAAATGTGGAGTTTGTAGTAAAATGGAGTGATTTTGGTAGTTGTAGAAGGTTCTACACAAGCTTTGAATTGGGCTTATGAAGTGTAGAAGTTTATATAGAAGTTTTTTGCAATAAGTCAACCTTAAACCATAGAGGTAAAAAATTCAATAGAAGGTTTTCTAGTGTAGAACTATAACCTAAATCCTTGTAGATTGTGTAGAAGATCCCATAGGCAAGGAATACAAGTGAAAACCTTAGTAGAAGGTTAAGTAAAATGTACTATAAGCCCAGTAGACCCTCATAGATAGTTAAGCAGAATATTCCAATAACCTATATAGAAGTCTTAAAACTCATAACACACCTATTGAATATTAAAAGAATGTTAAGCCTAATTAAAAGTATAATAATTAAAACACTGTTATTTTAATGAATTATATACAAACTGAAATATAGTTTATAATATAAGGTACCTTGATGATAGAAGGACCGAGGCATCTAACTTGTAAGAGCGATTATGAATCCAAGTAAGTGGGATCTATGCTTAATGGCATTTTGGGGTATTATGTAAAAGTACTTGGAGGCTAAGGTGTATACTTGGTGTTACTGAAGTAGTTGATATGCACATGCAATGTGTGTGCTTAGAATTTGTTGTGTTTTTGGGAAGCTATGCTATATGTTGTGATTACCTTACTGTACTTAGTTTCTTGATTTAAGTGTTTGCAATTGGTTAGTTAAGCTTAAAGTGGACTAAGTTAAAATTGGACTTAAACACAAATTTGAACATAAACATTAACCGTACATGCATTGCAACCCTATAGGGAATGATTAGGACTATCCAACTAAATATTGACCCTTCGACAAGATGGTTAAAATTAACCTTTCCCCGCCTTTAAGGCCAAACTAAGTAATAAGAGAGGAGGTCGTAGTGAGGTTAAGGATGTTAGATCGAAGAGGTCTTGGAAGGAAGGAGTAAGCGCCATTACATAAACCTAGGTTAGTTATGGCAAGCCTTCATTACATTAAAACTCTTCAACCCTGGTTAGAGTAAGCGCAATTTCTCTAACTTCATAAGGATTAGACAACATCATACGGATGGTATATGTTTGATGGCATTTCATTATATCTAACTAACTAACTAACAACCCTACTTGTTTCTTATATTGTCTATACTTCTATCTTTGATCCCCTTATTGAGCAATGATTGTTCACCACCCCATAGTTCTTTTACAGTTTCTAATAGATGGGTACTAGGATCAATTAAACCCTAGATGTATAAAAGAGGGTAGCAGTGATTGATAACCATGCTTGTTTGTTGTGTTGTGTATTTGTATTATTCTTTTGTCTTTTATTTTAGAGTCAACTAAGCCACTAATATGATCCAGGCTAACTAATAGTATTATAATTCTTTTATTGTACTATAAACAAAGATTTTCAAATTTCTTATACAAACTTTATATAAGATCTTCATGTAAATTCTATGTTTCAAATGAATTATATGAATCATGTCTATGTTTTAGAGTAGTCTAGTTGTATGTGCCTTATGTAGACAAAGTCCACAATAGCAACAAAGTGGCTAGCTTTCATCATAAGATGGTATACATAGTGTGATTATTATGACTTTAAAATTATAGGGGCGTAGCAAAAAAAAAAAAAAAAAAAAAAAAAAAGGTAGATAAAAGGAAGAAGACATGAAAGCTATGATGTTACCTTTTTAATGGACTATAGTATGCTTAAGAATACTTGACGAAAGTATGCCTAGCTACTCTAATAGTAGAGGATGAATTATATGGGTACGAGAAGAACTAACTTAGCACATTGCTACTCTTTTATGTCATGGATCCTAAGACACCAAGAAGAGCAAATGCTTAATGTATGTCAGTGTCAAGGTGATCATGACAAAGATGAATGTCATGGTGCATACAATAGCCTTACATTCATTCATTTTCACGAAGGTTGCTAATGAACTTGAGCAAAGGATAGAAAGGAGTAGATCTTGGTTAACATAGTAAAATCCAAAGAGATCCTTATGTTAGAAGTTACTAAAGATTTAGAGTATGGCCTTGGTAACCAAGTGGAAGAGAAACAATGGAGGTAACTCTTATTAATGACTTTGAGTTGATATGGAATTTTCGAACTAGGTCAAGGCCATTATCACTTTACTATCCAATTGTATTTGCTTGCTCAACATGGTCTTTATGTATATGATATCACTGACTAGAAAAATTAATGGGCTACAAAGTCTACCATAGTAATACAAATCACGTAGTAATACGAGGTGATTAAATCAATATTAAAATAAAGGAGAGGAGAAAGAATGGGGTCTAGTAGTATATCCAATTTTGGTAACAAGAAACCAAAGCTAAATAATCTGTTAAAATAAGTTACAATTGTCAATGTCTCATTAGAGAAGTATAAATAACTGAGATAAACCAATAAATCTCAAGAAGATGATAGAGTGATTGATACTAAAGCTCTACATTTTGAATAGAGTTGGAGAACTATTAGAAAATATAATTATCATAAGAAGAAATGTGACATCAATTGGAAACCTAAGGAGGAACATAGAATAATTTAGAGTCTATAGTTAAAGATACAATGAAGATATTATCAAATTAGATAGGAGTAAATGTTATGGACATAATGTTTAGAGTCCCAATTTTTGGTTTATCATGAGCTTTATCAAAATGGCCCAATTAGATTTAATCTAGGATTGAGATTCACTAAGAAGTTTTACTTTTGTAAGTGTCGCAATTTGATGTATATAAATAGATATAGTAGGTAATTGCTTAAAAGAAAAGTAAGAATAGTAGGTAAGAGTAAATGGATAGAGTTGTATAGTCATATGTTTTATTTATACTGTTAGATTAAAATAATTTTAGCTATTTGCTTGAGAAATCCTCTTATATATTAAAGAAGTCTTGCATCTTTTGTAAATCATCCATTCATGTAAAGCAAAACATATTCTTAGAGAATCTCTATCTATTTTCTCTATTTAAACTTATGAATATTGTGAGATTAGGTTGTCTTAACACTCATGTGTAGTTGTTGAAGTGCCTAAAAACTTTGGAAAGCACCCTTGAGAAGAATTATCGTCACATATGTACGCAATACTATGACATTACTTTGTGTATATTATTAGTTTAATTGATTAAAGGCATGCATTTTCACCCCTTGGCTTTAATTTACTGAAAAGTTCTATGAAATTAACATTTATATAGGAATAGGTTCAAAACTAAGAGTTCTCTTATGAGCATTCACTAGTATTACATCATGTACATTAGATCATTATGTGTGTTGATTTATGTCAAATTCATCAATCAAAAGACTTTCAAAAAGTAGATATGGGTGAATTCTATGCCAAACATCATTAATCACTTCCTTACATGATCGGGTATAATTGATCTCTAGAGCTAAAGATATACATTATGTGAATAGATTATCATGATTTAATGTTGATAAAAGCTACTCTACAACGAGTTTTCATGAAACAAACAATTTGTTATACCCAAAGTATTCAAGAGGGATATTGACAGTTAAAGATGGAATATGTCCCTCTTAACTTTAGTATATTTCATCAAATTGCTTGGCTAATTAAAGGACTCAGAAGGAATATGTCCCTCTTAAATTTAGTATGTTTCATCAATTGCTTGGCTAATTAAAGGACTTGGAAGGCCATGACCTTAGTAAGATGTAATGAGTCTAAGTTATATTGAAAGCCAAGTAAAAGATTCACATTTATGATGATGCAATATGTGTGAGATTGATATGGGATGTCGAAATGGAGAAATAGATTTGCACACATACAATATATGGTTTTAAGTTTTAGTTATTCAATGATTCTTTATAGCATTAAGTATCTTAGTGTTAATGGCCTAATGATTTAGACAAAGTTTGTGCACATACGATTATTGTAATAGAAACCTTGATGGTTGCTCTTACAATAGATCTTAAATGATGGAATTTAACCTAGAATTAGATTAGTGTCTCGTAGATTTTGTTGAATACTATTTTAAAGTAAGATCAATATAATTAAGAATCAATTGAGTAACCGAGGAATATTATATTAGGCTATGGTGAGGCTTAGCTCACCTAACGCCATTTATGTGTTTGAGTTTTTATGTGTGAATCAACTGAGGAGATTGGATTTGTATGGGTGTTTAGATGGATTTGGTTTATCAGTTTGTTTACTCACAAATTTGGTTCAATTAAATTTTGTCAAGGTGATGATTTGTGTTATATTTCCCCTTCCACATCATTCCACTATTTAGGTGATTAATTACTCAATTAAGTGATTTGGTGAATTCACTTAAACGTATTGGACATTAGTTATTGCCTAATCAAGTGTCATTACTATGTTTATGTTGTTACATAAATCCAATTATTTGATTCTCAAGAAATTATTATTATTCAATAAAAAATATGAATAATTGCTAATATACATTCAAACTAAATCTCTAAACTTCTCAAATAGTGACTTATCTCCCCATTACTTTAAAAATATGCACATATAGTCAAATTATCTTTAAAGGCTTAAAACCTCACAATTTATTGATCTTTTTTGTGATGATTTTGGGTTTTTATATTAATTTGGGAATATGTCATATTTTCAAAATTTATGAGTAAACAAGGTCACCCTTTTATGTTATAAGGATTTATTTGTACCTATCTAATAGTTTATAAAAATGTTTGTAATTTGTCCTAAAAAATTTTTAAATTTATCACTTTTAACTATGTAAAAAACCCAACATCAACATGGAAGGAGTTGAAATGTGGAATTAGCTTGGAGAAGTTGCATTTCTCAATTACACACATTCTATAAATATATGGGAAGATGAATAGATAGAAGCGATGGCTATTTAAGGATAGGAGTGGAGGTGGGAGAAGGTGGTTATAGGTGATGTTTCATTTACTTGGATGAATAACCGATTTTTGGATGAATTATTTCATTTACTTAATTTATATTTGTTAACTAATTCTTCTAATTTGAAAGCATGTTCGTAGTGTCAAAATTGTCAAGATAATAATTTAATTCTTGTGGACAAGTGCCTTTTTCTATTTTGACATGATATGACATGGAAAATTTGCCATTGTTCCATAATTAGTACGCACCAACACATATATCATACTTCCATAAGTAAGACATGCCATGGGAAATTTCTAGTAAAACCTACATTATCCCTACGTTCAAACAAAGACTTGTTTTTCAAATTATAAGAGTCTTAAACTACTTTTTATGAAATGATATAAAAGTTTAATCATCGAAGAGCCCAAGTAAAATAGACAATTACTAAAATACTCTCCCTTCATGGAGCAACTAAAATTTTCAACACAAAAGATTGACCAAAACTTCTCAAACATAATTGTGCAATATTATTCTTAAAGAGATTATTCAATGAGAGACCTCTATACAAGTTCTTTCAAACTCTTCACCATTGTGTTTGTGTTCACCTGTAGTAATATCTTGCTGGAGTGGGCTTACTAGTCTTAAAACACTTCAAATACATCACCGACACTACTTAGATTTATTTAAGGGATGGTTATTAGGGGAGAAGAACTTTGGTTACTCTAGTGCTTTGTCAATTATTAGGTGAGTTTTTAATAAATCCAAATCAATTTGATATGAAGGGGAAAAAAAAAAAGAAAAAGAAGAAAGAAAAATCAAAAGTTACATGCAATGATGAATTCTTAGCATGTCCTTTATATCCTAATGATATGTACAATGATTTGTTAGTAGAATGAATGAGGTCTACATCCTTCCCTTCTTATTGCACATAAAAAAAGAAAAAAAAAAAAAGGAAAGAATTGATGGATTCTTACCCCTCAAGTGTTATGGAAAATTGATGATATTAACATTTTTGTTATGGGACAATCATCATAATCAAGTTATTTCCCGATGTGTCTAATAACCATCTTTACATGTATTGATTACATAGAGAATTTGTTCATCAACTCTTAACCTAACAAATAAAAGATGCTTATCTAAACTAACGTATTGTTTGGTTACCATATTTTACAATGCATTGCTCAATACATTTTTTAGTTCATTATTTGATTTGTATATTTGTCAAGACAACAATGAACAGCAATAGGAAAACAACTACAAGTACACACGCATGTAGAGGAATTATTTTCTTTCAATCACTCATTATCTTTGCACTATTTTATTACACTGAAACACTATTTCTTACACTACACATACATTTTGTTTTGTATTCGCACACATTACTGCACTTACACTCACTGACTTTTTTACTCTTCACTTAGAGTCTCCCATATACACTTTTACACACATACTACCCTGTTATTTATATCATTATGTTTACCCCTAACCAACTTAACTATCTTCTGTTTTCATACAAACCAACCAATCAAAATTAAACACTGCAACACACCCCCTTAATGTCGATTGGTTTTCATCAAATTACAAGACCTTAATCTGAACATAAACCTTAAGTGTTTAAATGTATCTACTCTCAAAGGCTTGGTTAGAATATCAGCTAGTTGTTCTTCGGTTTTATAGTATTCAAGTGCTAGCTTATCCTTGTTGACTTAATCTTGCAAGAAATGAAACCGAGTCTCAATATGTTTACTTCTACCATGTGTAGTCAGATGTTGAGCCAAGTTAATTGCTGATTTGTTGTCAATCTTTAACATTATTGGACACTTTACTTGAATCTTCATTTGATCCATTAACATTTGCAACCAAGCAGCTTTACACGTAGCAACAAATGCAGCAACATACTTGGCTTCACATGAGGAAAGTGCAACAATTTGTTGCTTCTTCGAGCTCCATGCAAAGGTTGAATTACACAGCTAAAATAAGTACCCTATTGTGCTCTTCCTATCAGATTTATCACCACACTAATCTAAATCAGAATACCTTATCAACGTATCCATTTTCTCATCTATGTCTTCACATCTTTGAAACAACAAACCATAATCCGTGGTCCCCTTAATGTATCTTAAAACTCTTTTAGCGACCATCATATGTGACAATCTAGGATTTTCTATAAATCTACTTAAAACACCTACTTCATATGTAATATCCGGTCTGCTATAGCACAAGTATCTCATGGAATTAACTATCTGCTTGTACGTAGTTGAATCAATCAACGCATCAATACCATCTCATAACAGTTTTACACTGCTATCGACCGGTGAAACTTCATTACAATTCATCATATTAAATCTTCTTAAAATGTCTTTTACATACTTCGTCTGATGTAGTAATAAACCTCCTTCAACTTCAGTAAACTTCAATCCAAGAAAATAAGATAGCTTACCAACATTTGACATTTTAAATTCTAATTTCATAACCTCCTTACAAGCAATAATATCATGCTCATTGCTTGCAGTGACCAGTAAATCATCAACATATAAACATACTATCATCAAATCACTTTCATTCTTTTTCACATAAACTTTATACTTATTACCACACTTATCAAACCCATGCTGTGTAAGAAATGCATTAATTCACTTATTCCAAGTCTGGGGGTACTTGTTTTAAACCATAAAGAGCCTTTTGAAGCTTGTACACTTTATCCTCACTGCCTTTAACTACAAAAACAGGTGGTTGCACAACATAAATCTCTTCCTCTAGAGGACCATTGAGAAATGCGGACTTAACATCCATATGATACAAAGACCCAGACTTCAAAGTTGCAAATGCAACAACAAGTTTGATAGTCTTTATTCTTGCAACCGGAGAAAACACTTCTTGAAAATCAAGACCAGGTTTTTGCAAAAAACCTTTTGCTACTAACCTTGCTTTATACTTTGAAACGGTTCCATCCGGCTTCATTTTCACCTTGAACACCCATTTAACATCAATAAGCTTCTTATACTTTGCCAAAGTCATTAATTCCCATGTTTGGTTTCTTTCGATAGCATGCAACTCTTCTTCCATTACAACAATCCACTTTGAATCACTCATTGCTTGTTCAAAAGTCATAGGCTCAACACCTGCAAATAATGCCATGTGAACCAAATCACCCTCTTCAATAATGGCACTATCTAGAAACATTTCATAATCATCCAATCTTCTTGGCCTTTGGTGTAATCTTCGCTATCTGTGCTTAACTTGCTGATCAGCATTGTTTTTACTACAATCAGGTGATGTTTCATGTGCTACCACTCCTTTACTCAAATGTATATCCCTCAGTTGCATTGAGCTATCTAGTACATTACTTTCCCATTGCTATGCCTTTTCTTCATCAAAAACATCTCTGCTTATAAATACCTTCTTAGTAAGAGGATTATATAACTTATATGCACCAGTTGGATGATAGCTAAGAAGAATAGAACACATACTTTTATCATCTAATTTCTTTCTCTTCTCATCTACCACATGACTAAAACAAATGCTGCTATACTCAGTTTCTTACCTGACCATGCCTCCTTTGGAGTCTTATTAATCAACTTCTTAGTTGGACATCTATTAAGAACATATGCTACTGTAGCTATTGCCTCTCCCCAAAAATGTTTGGGCACATTCCTTGTTCTTAACATACTACGCACCACATTCATCAAGGTTCTATTTCTTCGCTTAGCCATACCATTATGTTATGGTGTATAAGCTGTTGTCACCTCATGCATGAAACCATTATCTTCACAAAAACTCTTAAACTCTATTGAAGTATGCTTTCCTCCTCCATCAGTTTGCAAGATCTTAATTGTCCTCCCACTTTGTTTTTCAACATAAACTTTAAATTTCTTAAAAACTTCAAAAACTTCACTCTTATTTTGGATCAAATATACCCATAATTTCCTACTTAAGTCATTTATAAATGTAACAAAATATTGATTACCTCTAAGAGAAGAGGGGCTGACTGGTCTATACACATCAGAGTATACTACTTCAAGCAAACTTGAAGTCTTTGGTGATGTCTCTTGCTTGAACCGATCCCTTATTTGTTTACCTGGTAGGCATTCTTCACACACCCTATCTTGTATTCGAATTTGAGGTAAACCACCTACCGTATTGGCATTCTTTAGTTGACTTAGGCTTTGAAAATTCAAATGACAAAGATGTTGATGCCAAAGCCAATTAGTTTCATCTGCAATGGCTGCTAAACACTTACTAACACTTGTTTGAATATCAATTTTGAATGTTCTATTCTTAGTAAGAGGGGACTTCAAGATTACTCTATTTTTGTTATCATATGCAATCAACAACATATCTCGTAACTCCATACTATAACCTTTTCCCAAGAATTGTCCCAAACTCAGTATGTTGTTTTTCATCTCAGGTACATATAACACCTCAGAGATATATGAGTATTCTCCATTCTTTTGTTGAATTATAATCTTACCAAGTCCTTTAGCCATTACCACACTGTTATTAGCAAACTTAACCTTGCTTCTGATTCGTTCATCAAGATTAACAAACCACTCTTTATTACCCGACATATGATTAGAACACCCAGTGTCAAGATACCAAGAATTAGTTGTTGTAGTGTCATGCTTTGTAGTCACCATTAAGAGTACATGATCAGACTTTCCTTCATTTTGTTATGCATATGCAATAGCCTCATCATGATTCTTTTGAGGCACCTTTTGTCCCCTACATTCATTAGCAAACTGGCCATATTTTTGATAATTATAACATTGTATATTTCCTTTATCGAATCCTCTTCTACCCCCTTAATCACGTATACTTCCTTGCCTTGGAAAATTTGAATTATAATCAGGATGATTTTGAGTTTGACTTCCTATGGTATCTTGATCATGCACCTAAACATTATAACTTCTTCCTCAACCTCGAGATCTCCCTCTACCTTTGCCTCTCTTGTAACTTGAAAAATCAAGAGTGCCTTTCTTTATTTAGGCTTATAAGGCTTATTTAGTTGTCTTATCAAAAGGCCTCTTTCATTCATTCTCTACTCGTAGGCTTCCAAAGAGCTCTGAAGTTCTTCCAATTTCAACTCATTAAGATCTTTAGACTCCTCAATTGCCACTACAACATAGTCAAATCTTGGGGGGTTAAAGTTTGAAGGATTTTCTCGATTAGCATCACTTCTGTCATTTTCTCGCCATTAGACTTCATCTGGTTAGACAATGAAACAACCCTAGTGCAATATTCACTAATACTGTCCTTCGAATCCATTTAAAGTAACTTATACTGTCTCCTTAGTGTCTACAATCTAACCTTCTTCAACCAGTCTGCTCCTTTATAGCACTTCTCAAGAATGTCCCATGCTTCTTTAGATGTTTTGGCCGTAGCAATCTTTTCGAAATTAGAGGAGTCCATACATTGATGAATGTAGAAGAGGGCCTTACAATCTTTCCTTTTTGCATCATTATACGCTACACATTAAGCGTTAGAAGGAGCATTGCCCAATTCTTGTAGACCATTGTCAACAATTTTGGAAACTTTTTGAAATAAAAAAATAACCCGCATTTGAATGCAATATTTATCATAATTTTTACCATCTAACACAGGAAGCGAAGCTGCAATATTGCTTGCACCACTCGACGTGACTTCTTCACAAAGATCACAAATAGTGATCAATAGTCCTTAGAACCTTGATTGATATGGAAAGACTCTAATATTATTGTCAAGACAACAATAAACAACAATAGGAAAACAACTACAAGTACACACACATACGTAGAGGAATTATTTTCTTTCAATCATTCATTATCTTTGCATTATTTTCTAAACACTATTTTATTACACTGAAACACTATTTCTTGCACTGCATACACATTTTGTTTTGTATTCACACATACTACTACACTTACACTCACTGACTTTTTTACTCTACACTTAAAGTCTCCTACACACACTACCCTGCTATGTATTCACATCTAATCAACTTAACTACCTTCCGTTTTTATACAAACCAACCAATCAGAATTAAATATTGCAACAATATTGACCAAAGTTCCTAAATGAAAGTGCCTTAAGCTACTGAATAAAAGTTAAAAAATTTGTACTATATATATGGTGATATAAATATCTATTTTTCATATAGTACAAATTAAATATATCTTTAAAATGCCAAAGTTAACCCAGTATCATATTTTCAAATCATGATGGTAAACTCTATGGTAATTTATATTATAAATAATTAATTTTTTTAGTTTCTTTGATTATAAAAGTCTATATCCAGTACTACATACATCAAAAGTGATGTAAGAGGATTATATTGTACAATTCCTTTTATATTATATTATGCAATTTATCTTATACCGTCTAATTCTATTAATTAGATGCTATCTAAATATAAATTTGAAACTGCTGCACATAGTTTATTAATTAAAAAGGAAAAAACAAAAAAGAAGAGCTTCATGTAGAACTCTATCCGATATACGAAATAGCGAGTGGTGGTGCAAGACGATAAAGCAACGTTATAGAGCAACGTCCTAGTAACCGTACTACGTATAAGAATTCATTCTTGATCAACTCAATTAAATTAAAAGAAAAAGGGCATGGTGTATATTGGCGCATTAGCCTTGAAAAGCGTGTATTATTGGGCTTGGTTCCAATCGGTTGGAGAATAATGATACATCAGAAATGTAACCTACCGGGGTACGTTCTATTTATGTGATTGTACTGATGGTCGACCAATATATACCAATCAGAAGCACCATAGTGGCTTTCGTTAGTGTTTGATTATTGTCACTAACCAACCGACCGTTCTATTATGTCTGTTTTACGTATAAACTTACAGAAAGTTGTGTGCGACTAACTGACGTATTCATTATCCGCGACTAACTGTCGTATTTATTGTGTTTGTGGTTACGGACCACAAATGAGTCGAAATCGAAACATGAAATGTTGAGCTCAAATTTGAACTAATTTGGGCTTCTAATTTTAAGTTTCAAATAAATGAATTGGGAGTAGCTTTTATGAATTTGAATTTAACTTGATTAAACTTAAATTTGATTTATTTAAAAGAATATTTTTTTATTAAAATATATTAATATCCAAATTTGCTATTAGCTAAAGAATATTTTAACTCAATTTGAGTTTAATTAGACTTACAATTTAATATATATAAATTATGAAGCTTGATATTTAACTTGATAAACTGGTTGATTAACTCAAACATGAATTCCACCGTACTACAGTTGAACCAAAGTGAATAAAGCAAATTCGGAGTTCGAACTATTTACACCTTAATGTCTCGTTTACTTGAAGAGAATTGGAATTCAATTCTCTCATTATTCTTTATTACAGTGTTCACTTGATTTTTTTGTTTTCGAATTGTAATTTTTTAAAAATCCCTATTGCTTGATAGGAATCCCTATTATATGAAATCAAGTAATAGGGATTTCTTAACTTGATAAAAAAATCATGATTTTTTACAAAATTTCATATTTTTTTCAAAAATAATTTTATATTAATTTAACGATGACCACCACTACCACTACCACTACCACTACCACTACTGCTACTGCTATCGTTACCCCTACTATCGCCACCATTGACCACCATTACTACCGACACCATAGTCGCCGTCACCGTTGTTGCAACCATTACTTACCGTTACTGCCCACATCACCACCATCATCATCACCATCACCATCATCACCACTAACACCGTTACCATCTCACTGCTGCCACCATTATTACTTTGTTGCCACCATTATTATCGTCGCTGCTGCCACCATCATCATCACCATTGCCACCGCCACTATCGACCATTACTGTTATCACAATTACCACCAGCACTACTGTCGCTACCGCTACAACCACTACCGTCTTCACCAACCACTACCACCATCATCGCGACCAACACCATTACCATCGTACTAGTGTCACCACCATCACTTTGTAGTCACTACTACTACCGTTACTGTCGCCGTCACTGCTACCTTTGATCATCGCTATCATTTCTACTATTACTATCATCACTATAGTCGAAAGTACCCCCACCCACCCTCCCTCCCTTCCTCCAAGCCACTATCTTAGCCACCGCCACTATCATTATTGCCACCACCAACGCCATCAACCACCCTTATCATCACCGTTCGTAATCGTCATCGATCATTACCACCGCCTCTGCCTCCGCAGTTAATTTCCATCACTACTATTTATTACTTTAGAATTACTTGACAAAAATCAAGGGTATTTTAGTTATTAAAATTCTATTACATATTTATTTTTAAGTTATTTATTAATCCAACTAAACAAAGTAACATGTATTACATTCTTATTACATTCCTTAAAAATTCTAATTACATTATTTCCTTATTCCATTCAGTGAAGTGAATAAACTATAATTGTATACACCACTTTATTAAGAGTTAGGAAAAAAAAAAACCACTAGTGCATTCCGTGCCTCCACCCCCAAAACAAGGCCAGGGGACGGCTAGCCTCCACTAGGGGGGCTTCCGTGACCTGCCCAAGGTGGCCGTTTTGCCACTGGCAATGGTATTGTTTGTTTTCTCCGCCAAATATAAGAGTAATTGAACATTGAGAGATGCTGGGATTCTCTTCTTGAAACAACATCCCCTAACCAAGCAAGGCTTTCTCTTTCCACTCCAATCTATCTCTCTCTTCGAAGCAAAATCATTAATTTAGATACCCTAAGTATAGGTTTTCTTGAAACTATCCTCCACTACTGTGAATGCCCCAATTATTGGTAAGCTATACTGAAAATGCTATGCTCTTACCTCTCTCTCTCTCTCTCTCTCTCTCTAGGTCGTGACTGATTGTCCTTTTTTTTTTTTTTTTTTCACTTGCGAAATCAATCAGCTTCTTAATGTGCAATAATAGTCTTTTATATTTGAATATGGGAAGTGATCCACTATAGTCCCAGAAGTAATAGAGGAGTTTTTGGATCATGGTATTATGACATTGCTTTTAATTGCTGCAAGATGAAAACTTTCTGCGACGTGGCCTGGAATGGGTTTCGCTTAAAAATTTTAGAAAGGATAAACAATACTAAACGAAAGGAGGCTCCGATACTTGGCAAATCTTGTTATTACTGTCTTGTGGTTGGGGCCTCCGCCACATGACGGCTATTCTACTCACTATTTGTTGTGGTTTTTTTTTTCTTTTTTTTCCAGGTTTCTTTCTTTCTTATTTTCTATGTTTTTTTATTAATATTATTTATTTAAATCATTTAATAATAAGTTTTCAATCAATATAATATTGTCACGTGTCTTTATACGTATATAACAAAAAACTACAAAACTTGAGTTATGTATTTATTGAAAATAAAAACTCAAGTTATCTCTTTACAAAAGTATCAAAACAAGGGCCATATTTTTATAATTAACATAATAGAAAATAAACGACATTTTCAATTTCAAAGTCTACCAATTTTCCATTCTACCCCTATATACCTTCTCTTTTTGTCCTCTCTTATCTCACTCTTAACCTCCACATTCCACTTATTTTCATTCACTACTCCCTCTCATCTCTCAAGTAGACCCACATGCTTTCATTATCATCTATGATGCGTTGTCACTATGATATAATTTTTGCTACCTTAACTCTTGTGTAATGTTCCTCAATTTGAATATCAATATTCCATCGAAAACTTTGATGATTATTAATACTATCAATAAGAGCAAAGTGTTCTCCAAAGCGATTCAAACAAAACCAAAATGCATTTAAAGTTGTTTGGTTTAGAACCCTGAATAGTTAAGTAGTTTGGTTCATTAAAGGTTTAAACCGAATCATTTTAAATACAATTAAAGTTCAGTTTAGTTCTTAGATTGAACCAAATTGAAACATAAACACCTCTATATGTTTATGTAGAGTATATTAATAAGTTTTCTCTTATTTTTAGTGCTTACTAGATGATTAGGTCTTTTTTTCCCCCTTTTTTAGGTAAGGATGTGAGTAATTTGTGATATGTTTCCACTCATTCTACACTTACAATTTTGCAAAAAATACACTTAAGGTAACATTTAAGTTTAGCAACCTAATTTAATTGTGATATCGCCTGTTCATTAACATTGTAATTTATAGAAAAAATCTTCATATAACTATTTTAGTCCATAATATGCTAGCCCTAAAGATCAAATATATTACTGCTGTGTTAGCTTAAAAAAGTGCCATTTTTAGGGAGGGATTTTGAAACAAAAAGGGGAACTATAAAATAGTTTTACTAAGCCTATGTCATAAAATCAATATAATGATTAATAGGAGGATTTTAAATAGTATTAATAATTAAATAGTAAAACTACTATGCAGAAAAACAATATCCCTAAACAGGGTGAGCAAATGCTCAGTGAATAATAATATTGCATCAAACATACAGAAATGCCAAACATCATGAATTGCACATGGATATGCAAATATAATGCAAAAACAACCATAAAATATGCGGTATAGTCCTAGTATACCAAGATCTAGAGAAGCTTATGTCTCTCTAATACACTTGCCAAACCTAAACAACAATGGCAATATATATTCATAGGACACTATGAATCCATGCACTAATTATAATGACAATAAATAGTCTTATACTGAGTTTAGCGTACACATCATATCATTAGGAATGTAGTATTAATACTCAACTAACATCCCATAGTCATTGGTTCATCTCATTATAAGTTCTTCCTTGCTTACTGATCCAAAGGATTCATAATTCCCTTATATTAACTATCTACTGTGCCATAAATATTGCTTTATTTCCTAAGTACCACATCATCATAAGAGGCTCTCCCTTCTAAGGCCATATGATTTTGGTTTAGGATAAGAGCAACATAACAATCAATAACCAAATAATTATTAGTCAATTTTCTATTTCTAAACCTAAAGCACAAAAAGCAAGTAGCAATATAACTATTCACATCTTCTTGCTTGCACAACCATTCTTGTAATTTGTTTCTCAATGATTTATCTAGAATAATAAATTATATGATTAAATCCTCTAACTTTTATCTAATTTATTTTATTATTAATGTTTTGCCTTCATATTTATTTCTTACCACTCTATTAGTCTTTGCAAATTTCTTGCTATCCTATTATCTTATTGTTAAATTCTTTATAATTTATGTTCTTATTTATTAATTTAATTAATCTTTGGAAAAGGGACAAGCTAAAGGGATAGAAACTAGTACCAATCAACCTAGAGGATGTGGGTAATTGAGCTTGACCAAAATGCTTAGGGGTTTTCTTGATAAGGTTCTTTGATTATCAAATAGGGAGTTCTACCAATTAATCATCTAGTTAGGATTCTTATATACCTAATTAAAATATTTCAACTTATCAATCGACTAATTAAGGTTCTTTGATTTCAATTATAGATTAGCTAATTTAAGGTATCTACTTACCAATCGTTTGATGAAAGTTCTTATATTTTAATTTATGTCTATTTAGGGTTCTTTATTCTTATTCTGTATACACTAATTGCAATTATGAAGAAGAACCTTTCTATAATTCTTTAAAATTTAATCTTCAATTCATTATCTAAAAATTCATAACTTTAGGTTCGCAATCAAATTCCTATTGGTAATTCTAATTCCATTAATTTTATATATTTAATAAACTTTTAATTTCTATCTTGAATGTCAAAGATCAAAAGCTAAAGATTTCAAATTTCACATAGACTTATGGGCCTTAATTACTATAAGAATCTAATATTTGGTGATTTGTAAGGAAGGAGTAAAGACCTATATATAGAATAGGGTTGGGGGTACTTTTTTGTACTTACCCTCCATTTTCATAGAAAGTAATTTATTTTGCAATAGCTTTATTTTTTACTTTATTTACTTAATCCTTATTTTCTATAATTATCTTTCGTATCCAATGTATTATTATTATTGTTGTTGCTATTGAGTAACCTTTTTTTTTTATTTTTTATGTTGTAATTTACTTTATTTCATGAAATCTTGAGGTATTTCAATATATCTAAAAGATATGAATAAGAACAATGGTAAATTACAATTCATCCCCCTTATATTTGCTAATGTGCATATAATTTTATTATCTTTGAAATTGTGAATTTAAACCCCAAATCTTGAAGAAAAAGTGCAATAAGACCCTAGTTTACTTTTTTGGCCTTAGATAAAATAATAAATAATATTAAAATTAAAATAGAAATACTTGAAATTAAGCGCAAAATAGTCATTTAAGAGCTATAATGCACTTTTCTAAAACATTTGGAGTCTTAGATGTGTACAATTAAAAAGATAAGAGGATTATGTGCATATGAAGCAATCATAAAGAGATGCATTTGCAATTTATGTTGAAAACAAAGCAACCACAAAAAGGAATGTTTATCTCTTTAGCCGTATTAATTTGAATTTTATTTGTGGATTTTGAAAAGACAACTTTTCATGCTCTTGCTATGATTAAGCAATCCTCTTCAAATAATTCATCCGACTTTAGGATAGCTATAATGTCCTAAGGTTCTTTGAACATTGTATAGTTTGCTTGACCGTTTGCGTATTTTATGATAGGTGTAAACTATAATGTAAGAAGAGAATTGGGGAATTATATGCATACACATATTAACCTGTGTGTTTGTCTTCAATCAACAACTCGTTCACTTCATCAAATGGAATAAAAGAGGAATGGAATGTCAATTAATATGTAATGGAATAGGTAGTGAGTGCATATTATGGTGTTTACTTAGGTGTAACGGAATTATTAATACATTGTTTTATTGGCTAAATTGAATAAGGAATAAGTATGGAATAGAAACCAAAATGTCCAAAATACCCCCAATTAATTCAAATGAAAAAAAAGTAAAAACAATAAATAGAAGATAACATATTACCTTAAATAGAACTTTGAAAACCCTAACTCATCAAAGGAGAAATAATAAGCTATCAAAGAATCACCATCACAATAAGTGACTGTTCAACGTCTCGAATCAGTATTGAAGATCAAATTTTCCATTTTTTTTCTTCGTGTCCATCTTAGTTCTTCTAACAATTCTGCTAATCAATAATATTAGTTTGTCTCATTGAGATATGCTTATTTGTTGTTCTATTGACTTTGTAATTTATGAGTTATCAAACTTGTGACTTTCATTATGTTACTATATTCTAAAAGTTAATGGGTATTAAGCATTATATAACAAGTCTGCAAAAACGAATCGACCAGTTGATTGATTACGCATATTGCTTCGATTACTCCTTTTGACTATGTTCTCTTCAAATTGATGAAAACCTTTCAATGGGTAGTTATTACTTAAGAAATTGAAAACTCACTTCAATGGTTTCACATACGCTACTTTGGTATCTGTGTTTTTTTTTTTTTTTTCCATTTTAAAGGGTACTTTTATTGAAGAATTCTTGTATCAATGCAATTGTTATGTTTGAACTCTCTTGCAAGTTACTTTCTGAATAAATATTTTTCGTCTAAATATCATCGTGCTTACCATATCTAATGTTTGTTAGCTCTCAATTATGGGATGTAAATTTTAATTATTGTGCAAGTTCTCCACATGCACAAAAGAAGACTTTAAAGCTTTAGTCACTATAGTTAGAGATGGAAACCCATGCATTGTTACAGTTGGAGACATACCACTTGTTTCTTCTCCACTTATTTGTTAAATGTTTGAAATCATTTTTCAATTTGTGAAGTTTTATATATGAAACTACTATTATAAGAGTTTGGGTGCGTGTCTTCTGGTTGGGTTGATACTTTTGCAATGTGTATTGAAGTATATAGATAATTTGCTATCTACCTTATCATTTCATGCATGTAAGTAGAAATTTATCGTTAGGATGTACGTTCTTAGCATATAGATAATTTGCTAATAAATAAACCTATTGCAATAGATGGTCTATTAGTATCTTTTTCCATAGTAGATAACGAATGTCTAATGGGAGACTTTCTTTGGGAGCGGAATTTTTATCTTTCATTGAAAATCATGTCCTTATATTAATGTTGATGAATGAAAATGGATCGTCTTTTAGCTACACTTTATGTCCTTGTTTGTTAGCATTTGAAAATGGCATAGAAATTGTTTCTTCTCTCTCTCTCTCTTTTTTTTTTTTTTTTTGTCATTAAGAACTATATGATGTGCATTTGGATTTTTTATTTTGCAGTAGATAATAATGTCTAGTTGCTTCGATTCAATTACTTTGCTAACTTCGAAGGATTAAAACATATGTTGCCTTTGTAGGGAATAATTTATAGTTATAACATCTTAGAAGCTTGTATCATTTGAAAGAAGATTTCGTAGATGTCTTAAGCACTGGCTATATGTATTTCTATTGTGCGCTTTTCTTATGAATTTGTCTTGGGTTCACACTAAACTTAACTTTTATATAATGTGTAGATCCAACAGGGTTGCAAGTTCTTTGAATGGGTAAATACTCTAATGTGTCATCTTGAATTAGAGTTAAGAAAAAAAGTTATTAGTCAGATTGATAGGTCGGAACATGAAATGGAGACACTTGACTTGAAATAAACCAAAAGACTCACCAAACTTCATCATGAATACAAAGCTGCACAAGAAAGAGAAAGATAGCTCTAGTCCACCATTGAAGGATTTAAGCATAAGGAAATGATGTTCTAAGGAGTGGAGTGTCTTATGTCGATGGTTATCATTGGAATGATCACATATTCTTATGTCTTATATGAGAAATAACAACTATGGAGTAGAATATCCATACCTGATGATAGGAATTAGACTACCGAACCCTTAATCCAAGGCCTTGAGGGGCTGATACGGTGAATTCTTCTACTCGAACCAATTGTTACTAAAGCTGAGCTAATCCTTACTGCTGACCAACTCCACATGTCGAGCCGAGTAACTTCTCGCTTCTCAATAGTCTAATGCTGACTTGACTTAAGCTCCAATGACAACTTAACCCTTCACACGACTGCTCGGCCATGATTGAGCTGAGCTTTAGCTCAGGAATATTGGTGTCGACAACTCCAGCATATATTCACAACCACTTCTTCTCGAATGGACTTAGGTCTGCTAGACATCTCTACTTAGCCCGACATCTTGACCATACCATTTGTCTATTTTCACCAAAAGTATCTCTAATAACTTATTGCTACGTATTCAAATCCCACATGAAGAATTCCATTGCACAAATCCACTGATTTCTTTAATTTTTCATTTGTACCCTTCATTGTTCCTTATACGTTACTTCTTTTGGACATTACCCTTTTAATCTTTTCTATTTTAGGTAAGATGCCTTAACTTTTCAGATATAAATACCCACTGTGTGTGATATCCCATAAATAAGCAACCTAGACATGAACATCTAAGTATTAGGATAAAGCCCTGTCCTTATACGATTAGGGTTAATAGTTGATTTAGGGCATCTGGGAAAGTAAACTAATTAGGCTAGAAATTTACGAGAAACACGATAACCCTAATCAAAGAGTTCTCATAGGTTTGAAAATCCATAATACAATAAGGATATCAAGAATATAATCAAAATACTAAAAATTTATTTTATATGAGACCTTAAAGTCAAATTTAGGGCAATCGTACCAAAATTTAAAGCTTTCGGAAAAAATTATCTGATTGAACTTAAACTTTACGACTTAGATAGGAAAGTTAGTTAAAATGACTTGATGAAGTAAGATTTTAAAAATAATTACTCGAAATTCCAATTTTTCTTCTAGAAGTATGATTACTTAATATAGTCCAAAATTACTTGAAATCCCTAAAACTAAGCTCGGAATGCGACGGGGACTTAAAAATAAGATAATTAGGTAATAAAAGAAAATAATATAGCATAATATACTATATGAGTATATACATATTTTTATAAGTATACTCGATATATATAATAAATATACTTGTAAATTAACCTAAAATAATATAATTATGCATAATGAGCGATAAAATTACAAAATTAAATAGGGAAAAAGTATCTTAAAAATAAAAGATATGCTAGAAACATGATTACATGTATATAATTACTCATTACATGTATGATATATATAGGATATATACCCATATATTAACACAAATCATTAAATGCTAATATAAAATACCAAAATACCTTAAAATATTATCTAAAAATTATTAAAAAAAAATGACCTAAAATATGATTGGATTAAATGTTGAGCAGCTTAAAAAGAATAAGCAACATCATCAAAAGAAAATTTATAAAAAATTGACACCTCTTACTATGCATTTTTTAAGGAAAATATTAAAATAAATTACTTAATAATTAAGAAAAAATTCAACCAACCTAAACTACTATAAATAGGATCCTAGGAGTCATATTTAACATTTTGGCAATCAAGAAAACCTAAGAAAAATTCGAAGAAAAAAAATAGAAAAATTTGACAAAAAATAGAAAAAAACAAAGTAAGGACCGAGCTTAGCTAGTTCTCTGACTATTCGATGACCTAACATAGAGCCTCGCCACCACCTAGCAGAGCGACCACTGACTAAGTCGATTAACAACCTCTCTTCGGCCAACAGTGGCCAGAGTTTTGAAGAACTCAAGTTCCGAGTTTTTACCCTATTTTTCTCTATTTTTGAAAAATTATTAAATTAATTATGAAAGATGTGAAAACACTAATTCATAGGTTATTTTATATGTACTTTCATTTAGTAAATTTATTTTTACAAAATTAGGAGTATTTAATGTACTTGCTTAATAAATGTACTATTTATCCGAAATTTGAAATTTAAAATAAATACACTAAATGATGTAGTTTTTAGCTCAAAATTTTTGTGTAAGACACTTATGATATATAGATAATTTCTATGTATCCTGATTTTTTATTTGAATATTTTTAATATTTATTGTATTTTTCGGCTTAAAAATAGCTCGAAAATAGGTTGAAATTGTGAAATAAATAGGAAATTACGAAATTAAATGATGAAATGGACATGTACTAATTTCTAGTGAATAATAATAATGTTAGGACAGGTTGAAATCAATTTGGTGCAAAAAAGATATTAATTAGGTAATTTAGGATAATTTAAGGGTAAAATCGTAAATATGAATATATAAGCGATAGATCGAAAACTTGAAACCAAGTATTAGCTGAATTTCGCATATTTTTTGGTAACCCGAGTTATTTATTATGAATTTACATAGTAAAATAGCTTAAATAACGAACCAATACCTAATTCTAGTAATAATAGCTTAAAATATGATAGATAGGTGAATAAAAACTATCTATTTGTGTATTTGTTAGATTGGATAAAAATTATATTTTTTAATATATTTAATAATATTTTAATAATCGGGATACGTTATAGAGGTATTAGGGGTTAGATAATATCTATATTATGGGTTATATTGACAAATTAGGTAAAATATGGTTTAATAACATAAATTACGTATAATATGGTAATATTTAATTAGATACATATAACTGTGTTAAAAACTCGAATTATTCGTTAAAAGTCATCTCTAGAAATTAAGACTTGTAATACGTGTCGTTAAGTCTGTACGAGCCCAACGATACTATTTTTACTAAAATTGGATAAATATAAGTAATATAACTTATATCTCTACAATATTACTGATTTACGTACTATTATAACTCTACCGTAATCGAAACGTGGTTTAAACGATTAAAAGTACATTTTGATACAATTGGAATGATATATTACATGTAATAGTATAATTGTGTATATTATTAATACTTAATAACTTAACTCAATCGATATAATGAAACTATATATTATTATATAATAAAAAATGATAATATACTTTATATATATATATGTATATATATACATAAGACCCTAATGTTTTTATAACCATTACGAAAATTAAATTTAAGTTTTGTATATGTAGGGCCTCCTAATGATCAGACCGTTGACGACATGAGTCTTCCAAAGTGAGCACCAGGACAAGTAAGTGAGATCAATGTTTTATCGCATTTTGAGATATTATTTCAGAATATCTAAGAACTTTAGTATGTATTTGCTTGTGAATATAGTTAGTTGTTTGTACGTATGCAATACTTGTGGTTAAGTTTCGATTTGTTGTGATAGGAGTTGAGCTCCATAATATGATTGTTTTGTGAATATTATTATTGAATTGTTTGAGCTTGGTTGATTACCCTAAAAAGATGAACTAACTTAAACTTGGCTTAATATCCAATTTGATATGTATCGCAACCCATTAGGGGTAACGACTGGGATTCTCAAGCTAAACTAGGATTCCCTTCGATGAAGATAGCTAAAATGGTTATTTCCCTACCCTTAGCTGAACTTAGTGACAGGAGAGGAGGTCGCGGTAAGGTTGGGGGCTGTGGTTCGAAGGTGATCATGGGAGGAGGGTGTTCTCCATTGTACAAGCCTCGATTTGGTTTCAATCCGTCAATATGTGACGTCAATCTCCTTAACCCGAATTAGAGTAGGTGAAATTTCTCTGATCTCACGACGGATCGAATAACGTTGTGCGATGGCATTTACTTGTACATACATTGCATCTAACCAACTTAATTGAAAACCTCGGTTGTGATGTGCTGAATGCATACTTCTGTCTCCACTCCCACTTATTGAGCAAGTTGTCACTCATTCCCCTATAATTTGTTTTGCATATTCCAAATGGCTTATAGGTACCTACCTAACACCAGAACCCTACTAAATTAGGATGGGGAGCAAGATATAACAAGAAATGGCCGATTATTTCTCTTACTATTAACTTTTTATCTTTTAAGAAAAAGTACACAAGACTCCTTAAAAGGGTTTAGTAGTTTTCAATATTTTGGTCTATATATGAAATGAGAGGTACCTGTAGGATTTACTACTGCTTTTTTTTTATAAGGTTAAATGATAAGTTTATTATTACAAATTATTTCACAGGATTACTCTACAAGTTTATATCAAATAGGTATTGAATTGGACGCTTCAAAGGGGTAGAGTTGAGTATGCCTTATGTGAACTAGGTCTAAGATGGTAGTTGTGAGGACAGTTTCTATCTTAGGATGGTTTACACGGCGGAAATATTATGACTTCACCTTTTCGAGGCATGACACTGTGCATATAGCCGCAAGGCATCATCAATCTTCAGAATATTAAATATACTTCCTTTTCGTGAACATTACTCATAGCTTATTTGCTTACTTTACTCTTATCCTAATCTTTAAACAAGACTAGGTGGCGAGTACCTCCATTGGATCAGTTCGTGCGTCATATTAAGTTAAGTTATGAGTCCTCGGAAGTTTCCTATTTCATCATTTCCTTGGTGCTTTACTTTCATTGTTGCTCGTGCATTTACCGCCTTGTTTTCAAGCTTTCTATAAGTTTGGACCTACCTTAATACCATCGCCCTCGTTAGTTCTCAATTGGCGAATCACCTAGTTTAAGGTTACTGTTGTTATTCTTGCTGTTAGAAGGGGAAAAAAATGAAAGCTATTTATTTAGTTGCTTATGGGGAGAACAAGTTTGTAATGTCTATTTATATTGTTGTTATAATGTTGCGTTATGTGATTGAACCAATTACAAGGAAAAGGATTGAGTTATGAGGCAGTTTGAAGGTATATAATAGATCCTAAAAAACTAAAATATAGATCAAAACAACATACATAAGATGGACCTTTAAGGAAAATCAAATGAAGACTAGGCTAGGAGGATAATGCCAGATACATTGCCCATTGATAGGATAGGAGACCAAGACTAGTTTAGATCATGTACGATGATACATTACTTGATATGATCTTTACTGACTACTTTGATTGGTATTATAGAGTGACACGAAGATACATTTGTCGGTTGGGAGCACTTTTAGCCCCATTGGTAAGTTTTCTATCCTAAACCACTAAATATATCTTGAAATTCGTATCTTATTAATAATAACTAACTCAATTACCTTATAATAATGCAGTCAGATACATTCGTACGGATAGAGGAGACTACAAATGTACAAGAAATGCACACTTTAATTGCTGTAAGTAGACACTCTTTAATTGCTATAGGTGGATATATACTAAAGGGATATGGAGGTATTAGAATTGGTGATCCAGTTCAGCAAGAGTAGTAGCCAAGGGCCATCTAACTTGAGAGAGAAGACAATAACGTGTTCGAGGATGAGGATGAGGTTGAGTTTGAGATCAGCACCCATAGCTAGTAGACAAATCTCCTAGTCTTCCTACAAATGTTGATATAGATGCTCCCATTGATGATACTGTAGATCTTCCTACCATTGATCTTCTTGCTACTGATATCTTGCTATAGCAAATCCTCTTATTGATGCTTCGATAAATCGTACTACACACAACACCCCATCATTTGAGTTATTCATATCAGATATCCTTGTATCCTCATCATACGCTGTCATTCCACCTGCTTTTGTAAGACCGACACATTTAGCACCATCAAATAAGGAGATGGAGTTGCATAGGTATTTCTTGAATGATACAATTTTTGTTTATTGACCAACTATAATTTATATAATCTATGGATTATTAATTCAATTCAATAATCTACGCAGATTGAACCCTAGCAAATTTCATTAGATGTGCAAGATTCAACCAACAAATCATAAGCTAGAGATACTGTGAGAAAATACAAGAAGAGGCATAAATTGACATGAATAGATGATTTTGTATAGGACTAGACACAAATTTATCTTACATACGACAAAAAGCACCCATCGAATGTTTACTTATTACTCAATAGTAATGATATGTATATATTTTTCTTCATATATCATATTCATTAGCTCTATATCAATGTTATTTTAACAGATTGATTGAATAATAGACCAAATAAAGTTATCGTGTTTAATGGTTGAATGGGGATGAGAAATCTAGTTAGAGCTCTATAGAGTAAAACATTAAATTTAATATATTTAATGATTAAATGAGGATGAAAAATCTAGTCGGAACTCCTTTTGAGTAATAAATTGAATTTGATACAAGTTTCTTGCCTAACAAGATATGAATAGAGTTACAAATACTTTTGGGTAGGATAATGCATAAATCACATCTTAAAGATGTGAGATAAGTGTATTAGTATAAGTATCATATCGTAAAGATGCGATATTAGTATATTAGTACTTATGTCGTATTTTATATTATAACATAATAGTTACACCATTTATATCTTGAAGATCCGACATTAGTAATACTAATATACTAGTATTATATTTTCAAGATGCAACTTATATACATTTACTTACATACATACATTTACCTATGTCGCAGGTCTAGTAATTTGGTAATATCTCTTGTTTAATTTACATTTGTGTAATATTTATTAATTTTGATTGTAAATATATAAATTTTTCTTATATTTTGTAATTAGTTTTTTAGGACACCTATATTGCCATATGACCCCCTTTCCCCCACTCGGGTCCATTACTGAAATCAAACCCCATAAGTCATGTATTAATCTACCCGACTTTCATCAATACAATTCCGTGTGGTAGAAAAAATGTTAACTAAAAAGATCAAATTAGCAGAACTAATGGAAAAAATCAACCAAAAGATTAATGACAAACGATTTTAGAAAAGTTTTATAACTCGTTTATACCCTAAAAGATTCTAAAACTTTTGCATCAATTGTGATGCCTAGTACATATATATGTCGACCCACGAAAGGTAGGCAAAGTTCTAGACACCTAAGTTTTAATCTTCCATAATAATTAATAACTTCAATACTTCATTAATTAATAATCATTAGTTAAAATTCTGAAAATTACTAACACTGCTTTTGCCCGTAATCATATTCAACACTCGTTTATCCGCCTAAATCCTTCTTTTATTTCCTAAAACATCATTAACAAGGATTCTCATAGATGGAAAACCTATCATACCCAATAAAATTTGCTACTAATAAAATATACACGATGGACACCGTAAATGTGCCTTGTAATAGTTCTGATACAAATTACAGAAAAAAGAAAAGAAAAAGTCTCTTTTTAATATATCATTTTAATCCATGAACATCAACAAGAAGTGGACCCCTTGTCCAAATGGTCGATCCCGACTTGCATATTCTATGAAACGATGAACCTCTACGCAAACGAAGACGAGATAACTCTTTCTCGTACATATTTCTTCGCCTATATTTGGTAATAGGATAACGTGATATTTAGTATCTTTTTCAATGAAGTGTCTAAACTTTTTAATTATCTATTTAATACCTAATTTAACTTTCATGTATCATAATTATTGTTTGAGCTAACTCTATTAGCTAGTGTTAGATGTTGTGTCATTTTTTACTACTCATGAAATGACACATATCTCATGTATTTAAATAAAAAACTAGGAAGACAGCTCATTATTATAAACAATTAAAAAAAATATGCATTTGAATTCTGATATATGAAAATAAGAAAGTTTTTAGAACATTTCTTGTACATCTAACTAAGCATGGGCAAGTACATACGATATGATCAGCTCATAGTGCAGACTTTTTTGGATAGCCTAATAGGTCTTGCTTTGACCTGGTATGCCTAGTTAGATCTAAATCAAGTAAACACATAAGAGAAGCTAGCTAGGGTGTTTTATGAGCAATATAAGTTCAATGTTGAAGTGGCACCAACCATAATGGATTTGGTTGTCTTGAGGAAGAGGCACAATGAATCTTTTAAAGAGTATGCCTAGAATTGGAGATCCTAAGCCGTACGGGTATCCACCTCCATGACTGAGAAAGAGTTGACTTCAGTTTTTATTAATACTCTTGAAAGGCCTTACTTTTCTCATTTGATTAGACAAGCCTCCTTTAGTTTTGCATATGTGGTGGCCGCAAGATGTCGAATTGAAAATGCTGTCGCTTCCAGTAAATTACAATAGCCATCAGATAGAAGACTATGCTTTGTAAAGCTTACTACTAGCAAGACCAAAGAAGTAACTATCAGCATGGCGAATTCAAACACCAAGCCTAATACCCAGGTTTCCTTTAGAAAAAATCCTCTACCAATGCAGCAACAATTCTAAAGTCAATAAGGTTCCGAGACAGTTTACTAAGATACCGATTCCTCTTAGCCAGGTCCTTGAAAAATTAAAAAAAGATAATCCGATCCATTTTGACCTTCGCAATGAAAGATATAGGCTAAAGGTTTTTTATCCTAATGCCAATGTCAATATCACTTGGGGTAGGTGGGCCATCCAACTAACTTATGCTAGAGATTAAGGAACAAAATTCAAGACTTAATTGACGAAGGTACAGTCCAGCTAGATTTCGTGGAGGCTCTAGCTCCAAACATCAACAACAACCCCTTGTCTCATCGTAAGCCCATCATCAACATGATAATTGACAACTCAAATCCTGGCATCAACACGATCGGTTCCAACTGAGAACCTAAGGTCTACAAATTCTATAAACAGGAAGAGAAGCAAACTCCAAAGACTAAAAGGTACACCTTCCATGTGCCTTTAGCCCTTAAAAGTTATAAAACTACTCCTCTCAACTACCAGGTAGTAAATCAAGGGCAATCGAGTTCACTTGTAGGGGGCATTACCCGCTCTGGTAGAATTTATGACTTAAAAGAAGACTTGAAAAAGAAAACACTGCTGGAAAGGCCAAACAACAAACCAGTTGAATATGAGGAAGGATTATTTGCCTTCACCAAAATAATCAAGTCTAGTGAGTATAAGTAAATGGATTAGCTCATTAAGACTCCAGTACAAATATCTCTTGTGAGTCTGTTAATGGTGTCGGAACCACATCAAGAAGCTTTATTCAAAACTCTAAAGGAGGTCAAAGTCCCTCACGAGATACCAGTCAAAAGAATTGGGTATGTCACAAACTCTATCCTCACCATAGATCGTATTTCTTTCTCCACCAAGGAATTGGGCGAAGAAGGTGATCAACATACTAAGCCTTTCTTCCTAATAGTGAGGGTAAACAACATTATCACCGTAAGAGTCCTCATCGACAACAGATTATCATTGAATGTCTACCTTTTCGCCACCCTTGATTTATTAGGCATCGATCTGACTGCAATTAAGCCAAGTTCAACAAAGGTTAGGGGTTTTGATAGATTTAGAAGGGAAATTATAGGAGAGATCAACTTATCAGTTAATATTGGCCCATAAACTTTTAATATTCGATTCCAAGTCCTAAGCATCCCAAGCACCTTCAACCTATTATTGGGAAGACCATAGATACATTTAACAAGGCCCATACATTCAAAAGATTAAGTTCATCTCAAATGGCTAAGTCATAACAATTCTAAATGACCAGGATTACAAAATATATAAGGAAACAGTCGTACCCTACATTGGCATTGAGGAGTAGAAGGACTTTAGGCCCTAGATGTTTGAAGAAGTGTATATGATTACTAATCGAAAGAAAGACGAGAGGCCGAAATTCAAAGAAGGCCAAGTTAGTACCTATGAGCTTGGTTACATCCCAACTCCAATGGATGAATTGCGAAATATGAAAGTGAAGGACAAAAGAGGTAATAAATTGTATCACGCCCCAATGACCTTTCCATTGTTATAAAAAAACTTTCATCTAGGCTAATGTTCAAACTTTAGAGCCTACCAAAGAGGGTACCTCCAGCAGGAATGAAATAACAGGCCTATCCTACAAGTCCCAGCACTGAATAATCGATTCTCCATCCTTATGAATAGTAATAAGTCTTCTTTAGGGTAAAGAATGAATTACGGTTTAGTATTTTACTGAATTTTGTAATAATTACCTTTGTTCTACAGTATTGTACTTAAAAGAATTTCTTCTAACATAATAAAAATCAGTCTTCTTTCTCTTTACTCCTTCCTTACTCACACTATTCTCTTTACATACTTTGCCGAGATTCAATACTTCAAATAAAAGCTAGGGATACCTTACGTAGATAGGTGATGAAAATATTGATATCACCTTCAGACCTATTGGGTTAGTCGTTGGGAGTGATGTCAATAACCACATTGATGTATAAAAAAGCTAGCAAAGATATGAAATGAGTAGAATTTTCATTAACAAGCCAATGAGATAATTAATGTTTGCATTGATGACAACCCCAAAATATTGAAAATTAGAGGGAATTTGACAGAAGAATAGAAAGTAGAAATGACTACACTACTATCTGAATACCAAGATGTATTTGCATGGTCTCATGAAGATATACCTGGATTAGATCCATTAATCGTGGTTCACCACTTACCTATACAAGAAGATATTAAACCTAAGAAGCAGAAGCTAAGAAGGTTCTGATCGGATGTCTTGTTGAAAATTAAGGAAGAAGTCAGAAAGTTATTGGAGGTTGGTTTCATCAAGGTATCTAATTATCCTGAGTCGATAGCCAACATTGTGCTAGTAATGAAGAAGAATGGAAAAGTCAAAGTGTGTGTAGATTTTTGAGACCTTAACCAAGCATCCCTTAAGGATAATTCCCCCCTTGCCCTATATTGACATCTTGGTCGATAATACAATCGAGAACCATCTTTTCTTATTCGTAGATGGGTTCTTCGGATATAATTAGATTCGAATGTTCGAAGAAGATAAAGCCAAGACAAAATTTATGACAACTTGGGGCACATTTTGTTATAAAGAGCCATGGTTGCAATCTTTCACAACATGATGCATAAAGAAGTTAAGGTATATGTTGATGATACGATTGCAAAGTCTAAGGAAGAAGAGAATCACGTGGATAATATAAGGAGTGTACCTTTGAAATGACTTTAGGGAAATTATTGGGTTTCATAATCAACCAAAGGGACATCAAAGGGGTCCTCGAAAAAGAATGTCAAAATTGCAATTTTATTTATGCAATTCTACAAGTTTACGATTTTAAATGGCCCTTTCGAGTTAACTCGAGTGTAGAATCTTTTTTTTGTATACAAATTTACGTTTTTAACTAAGTTTACATATAAACTCAATAGAAACTTATGTTTTTAACCAAGTTTACTAATTTTACATACTTGAGTTGAATGGATTAAAAAATTAAAGAAAAAAAAAAATACAACTAGCCTTTTACAAGCCATCAACTATTAAGACATTATAACATTTATCATATTCTATTCCAATTTTTGACCTCTTTCTTTTTTTCCCAATCCCTTATTTTATATTCATAGCTTTTATCTAAGTTTCAACTCTATTTTTTCTTCTTTTATACGTGTTAGATTATATATTAAGAATTTATATTGAAAAAAGAAAAACTTAATTTCTTCATTTTTTTTTATTTTCATTGTGTATTTTAAGTTTTGAATAACTACTATAAATATATTCATAATTTTTTAAAGCTATTTTACATAAGTTGTACAAACTTACAATTTTACGTTTCGATTTTATAGACCCTCTAAAGAATTTAAGTAGAATTGCTAGTTTGACAACCTTGCTCACAATATTACTAGAATCCATGAGGTGTATGCTAGGCCAGAAGGACGAGGAAGGAAAAAAACGGGTTACATATTACTTGAGTAAGAAATTTACTAAAGGGGAATAGAAGTATTCAAAAATTAAAAGAACCTGTTATGCTCTGGTCTAGGTAATGCATTGGCTTAGACAATATACGCTCTATTACTAGATTGAATTATTGACTCAGCATGATTCCTTGAAGTACTTGGTAGATAAACCAGCCTTAATTAGCAGAATCTCAAAGTGGCAAATGTTACTATCAGAGTTTAACATTACATACGTGAATCAGAATTCAGTTAAGAGGTAAGCTCTAGCAGATCAATTAGAAGGAAATCCTTCTAATGATAGCCCCTAAGAGGTACAAGTTAAATTCCTTAATGAAGATATCTTAGTAGCTGAAGGAAGTTCTGATGAAGAAAAATATGATGAACCATTGAAGTGGAAGATGTTCTTTAATGGAGTTGTTAACGTGTCCAAGTGTAGAATTAAGGCAATACTGATATCCTTTGAGGGTATACATTACCCTGTAGCTGTAAGGCTCGTTTTCCCGTACACCAATAATATCACCGAATATAAAGCATGCATCTGTCACGCCCCGAAGCAACAGAGTCGTAACAGCCCCGCTGTGTAAACCATCTTAAGATAGAAGTTAGCCTTACAACCGCTATTTTATACCTGATCTACATAAGGCGTCCACGACTAACCCGCTTAGAAGTAAACAGTTTGTAATTTAAATAAATCATTTACCTAAAAAGTGAGGAAATATATATAGTATAATTCAGTTATTGCAATTAAAGTTTACAATAATTTTCCATAATATATTTTCTAGTTATTACATTATTTAGAAATGAAAAATAATTCAAAAATAAAAACTTAGACCTTAAAAATATGTGTTTATTCTCCAATGTTTTTCCTTACTCCTCAGGATTCAGCAGTTGCTAGCTTCTCAGTAGTTGTTTGCCGCTTCTTAGCCGGCACCTACACAACATCTATAGGGATGTGAGCAACCACAGCTCAGTAAGTTATGATAGAAGACTTAAAACTATACCATATACACAACAAGGTTTTCAATCACTTATTAGGTGCAATGCATATGCATGCAAATGCCATCGTACAACGTTGTTCGGCCCGTCGTGAGATTAGAGAAATTGCGCCCACTCTAATCCGGGTTGAGGAGTTGCCGTTAATGCAACAGCTCACGACCAAGCCAAAGCTTGTGTAATGGAGACCTTACTCCTCCCGCGACTACCTTCGAACCACCGTCTTCACCCTCACCGCGACCTCCTCTCCTGTCACTTAGTTCGACTAAGGATGAAGAAGGGACCATTTTGCAATCCTGCGCTATCCTTTTCGAAGGGGTCGGTATTTGACCGGAGAGTCCTAAATTCCCCTAACAGGTTGCCATGCATGTCCGATTATGATTACTGGCCGTATATTTGATTAAGTCCAGTTTAGGGTGATAAATCATTTCATACAAATCATACAATATATACCAGGGCATCAAACAGAATCATAACATCACCCATAATCAAGCACATACACACATCCAACTATCTAATAAGCACAACCAAGCATAATCTTAAGCCTCCAAAATACAGCATCGTATAAATCCTAACTTACCTCGACTCCTTGCTCACTAACTCGAGATCCGATTTGCTCAGGCCATCGCCGATCATTCCTATAACACAAACGTGGTTTCAGCTTTTCATATAACTATGATAGGTTCATTTTATCATATAACTATGATAGGTTCATTTTATCCTATAACGCTTATTGTTAGGTTTTGTTTAGGGTTTAATGTACCTAATTATGTAGGTCTTAAGTCTTTTATAATTATTATAGGTTTGGGGTTAGGTTCGGGTTCGGTTTTCACATTGATTTCTAAATTAGGTTCTAGTTCGATTTCTAAGTAAGATTTTATATTCTAACCCTAGAAATTCGTTTTCAACTCATAATGTGAAATTAATTACATTACTTCCCGATCTCCTAAATATCATTATTACCCCTAGTCAGTATTTTATTTCACCCGGTACACTTATATCCTTATTAGTGTATCAAATTTTTTCCTGATGTGAGAAATTTTTACATTTTTCATATAATTACATAAATTCAAGTTTCTTATCAGATTTATTATATATCCCTATTATTTATATAATATCAATTTTTATTCTAATATTTTCTATTTATTATATTGTCAAAAATTACATATTATGCATTATTGCCTATTATGTACATAATGCACTTCTAATATTTCTATCACTCTAATTACCATTTCTAAACATCAATTATCATTTCAAAATGTCTAAATCCATCCTAAATCAGATTTTACTCCAAATTTTCCTAATTTACAAAATTAACTATTTTTCCTATTACTCATTTACTACATAATTATCCTAATAATTACATCTAACACCCTAAATGCTACAAGTATCATACTCTATCAGATTTTCACATCCTAAAACATGTACTTATTCACTAAATCAATAATTAACCATTTAATTACTTAATTAACCCTAAATTACCCATTTTATGCCTCATTTTAGAGCCTAAAAATTATCTAAAAATTTAGAAAATTAATTTTAAAAAAATGGCTTCATAGCACTGTTCTATATCATATGAGCATCCTATAGAAAAAAATTGACCTCCAAACTATACTCCTAAGCCTATTTATTTCTAGTTCTAATCATGCTTGGTTTTGTGCAATTTGTTAAGGATCCTATATTTCCAGACGTGATTAAACTAAATCATTATTTTTTCCTAAATCTACATACAATAAAACCTCAGAATCACAAGTTTCATAATTTTCTGGGCAAAATAACTAATTTTACAAAATTATTCAAAATCGGGGTAAATAAGGGACTAACCGGTTCGAAGCTTTCTGGCCATCCAAACCCGGTCCAAAGTTGTCGGCCGGCCCAGACGGTGGGTCTAGTGTAGGGTGGTGGTAGTGGCTCGGTCCCAAGTAGTGGTGAGAGGTGGGTTTGGTTCACTTGCCCAATCTGCACAGTTTTCTTTTCTTTTTTTTTTTTTCTAAATTTTCTCTCAAATTTTTAGGTCTCACGATTTTTCTTAGATTCCTCACTGCCCAAATGAGTTCTAAAAATTTTTCCCCTATTTATAGACGATTTTTTGTAATTATTATGCATTAATTTAACAAGACTTTGCCCATTTTTTTTTATTTTTGGCTTTTATGTTGTCTAATTTTCATTGGTTGATTTTTCTTTTACAGATTTGGACCTGCCACGACCTGATTTGGATCATCTTATCCTCTTCTGATTTTTTTCTGATTTTTCCATAATTAATTTATTATTTTCTTTAATTATTTACTTAGTTTTTGGCCAATTTAAGTAATTTCGCGTATTTTTATCTATACGTAAATACATGTGGAGTACACATGAACATTCCTAATTATTATTTTGGTCATTCTAAAATTTTTAGTATACATATAATCTATCTTTAGTAATTTATTAGTTATTAAATTACACTTTTCGCCTTTTCGATAATTAGAAATTATTATACTTAAAATTTGAAAATTTTATAGTCTCTTATTTTACTACTTATTTTCTCAAATTTAAGTTTACGGGGTCATTTTTACTAATATTTCTCTTAATAATTTATAATTTGGGTTTGATCGGATCCTTTAACCGATCGCCCTAAATCTTGGGTTCTAAGTTCAATCCTACGGTTACTTGTCTTGACTTGGCTTTAGGGCTTACAGCATCATAGGCTTAAAATGGCCATAGATAAAGATATTCATGAATTAGAGGTGTATTGGGATTCTTCACTCATTATCGGCTAAGCTTAAGGAGAATATAAGATGAAAGATCCTAAACTAATATCTTATCATTGGCACTTAATTGAATTGATGGAGAGATTCAAAGAAATCACTTTCAATTACATACCAATGACTTAAAATCAATTTGCCGATGCATTAGCCACTTTAGCATCTATAATCCAAATATCCGATGGAGTCGAGATACAGCCCCTTAACATTGAAATTGAAGAAAAGCTTACCTTCTATCTAGCAAGGTACAAATGGTAAAAAGCCGTGGTACCATGATACTAAAATATTCCTACAACAAGGCATATACCCTGAATAGATTAAGAAAAGGGACAGAAGGATAATCAGGAGATTAGTTACCCAATTCTTAGTAAGCGAGTTTACTTTGTACTAACGATCTTGTGATGGTATGCTTTTAAGGTGTGTATATGACAAAGAAGTCAAGATATTGATGAAAGGAGTACATAAAGGAGTATTACTGGTTAACAATGGAAGGCGGTTGCATTAAACAGGTCTAGCATTGTCACTTATGCCAGGTTTGTGCAAATAAGATAAACGCCTCACCTCAAAAGTTACACATACTCTCTATGCCATGGCCATTTTTAATGTGGGGCATAGACATCATTAGGCCGAATACTCCAAAAGCATCCAATGGGCATTGCTTTATATTAGTCCCCATCAATTACTTTAGCAAATGGGTTGAGGCCTCATCCTATTCAAGCGTTACTAAAGGGGTAGTAGTCAAGTTCATCAAAAGAGATATCTCGGCTCGATATGAGGCTCTAGAAATAATCATCACTGACAATGGGACTAATCTCAATAATAAGCTTATGTTAGAGTTGTGTTAGCAATTCAAGATCATTTACAAAAACTCTATACCCTATCAACCTAAGATGAATGGAGTCGTTGAAGTAGCCAATAAAAACCTCAAAAGAATCATAAAAAAAAGGGTTGTTACATATAAGGACTGCCATAAGATATTGCCATTCACACTTATGACCTATTGAACTTCCATCAGAACGTTGATTGGGGTAACACCTTACTCTTTAGTATACTGTAATGAAGTGGTGTTAACATTAGAAGTTGAGATCTTGTCTCTTAGAGTACTATTAGAAACCTAGTTAGATGAAGCCAACTGGGTAAAGAAACGCATTAAGCAGCTAAATTTGATTGATGAGAGAAGATTGATAGCTCTATGTCATAATTAGTGTTACCAATGAAGAATGGCTCAAGCTTTCAACAAAAGAGTTCGACCTTAGAACTTCAAAGAGGGTAATATGGTGTTGAGAAAGGCTCTATCCAATGCATAAGACTCTAAAGGAAAATTTGCTCCCAATTACAGAGGCCCTTATGTCATGAGGCAAGTATTATTAAGAGGAGCTTTAATTTTGTCCCAAATGGATGGTCCAGAATTGAGAGATCCTGTAAATGTTGACGCTGTAAAGTTGTACTACCCATGAAAAGTCAATGGAAATTTTTACTCAGTTAATGAAAATGCCAGTCATCTCGAATGTTATTATGGTCTAATTTTCATTCTCTACAACCAAAGTTGGTATCCTTGACAGTTGTCGACATTAGAATCATCACCATCCCTTCTTCCTACTCCATTAAATGGTCCAACTCCCTTACCCCATTTAATTGAACCCATACACTGAAAATATGAGAGAAGTTAAAAAATGAGTAATAGAACATTGGTAATTGACAAAGCTCTTTAAAATAATTTATTAAGGATTGATCCTTCTTGACGAGGAGTTTTTATTGTATATTTTTCAAGGAGAAGCGAAATCCAGATAGGCAATCACCTCATGGCAGATATTGAGTCAGGAATAAGGGTTTTGGTTCATAAAAGTTCTAAAAAGATAACTAGTCGATGGACAAAAAAACAGTGGGTGGCATTTTGTATTGGGTTAATTTTTGTAACTTCTCTAAAAAGCCGACGAAGTTCTAGAGGCTTTGTATCAAGATTAGTTGGGTTGACAACGAAGGATCAAAATTTGAATTCATTTCAAAAAACGAGTCAATTGGTTTTGACAGGACTTTTTGACGAAAGATTTGGCAGTTTGAGTGCTATTGACAAGATTAGGTAAGTACTTTTATACAATGTTAGCACATTGATCTTTGAACTTTGCATTTGCATTTAGACTATATGTGCTTAGATAATAACCAGTTGCTTGCATTTCTTTTCTTTAGCAAAATTTTAGCTAAAGTCTCTAGCCACCCTACAAGGCACGTACTCTTGGTACTATCTCTTCAAGGTCATAGCCATCTCAAGGAGCACTTCGCTTGTTTCATCTTGGTTAGTTAACTCATAGGAGCACGACCAAGTCTTCAATATCTCTTTAAGGTCTTAGCTAGCTTAAGGAGCGCTTCGCCCATCTTATCTTGGTTAGTCAATTCATAGGGGCACGACTAAGTCCTCGATATCTCTTTAGGGTCATAGCTAGTTCAAAGAGCGCTTCGCCCGTCTCATCTTGGGGTACAACTAAGTCTTCAATATGTCTTTAAGGTCTTAGCTAGCTCAAGGAGTGCTTTGCCCGTGTCATCTTGGTTAGTTACCTCATCAGGGTATAACCAAGTCCTCAATATCTCTTTAGGATTTTAGTCAGCTCAAAGAGTGCTTTGCCTGTAGTCCCATCACCTTCTTACTCTCAACTCATATTTACTGGTTTGAATTCACCATCATATAGTCCCAGCCCTTTCCTAATCTGGCCTAAGTTCACATCTCCCAATCTTCTGCCCCTAGTTTAATGCTAGATCATTTCCATGTATAATTCTACTCGCTATACAAGGATCATAGGGTGCTCTCCAGAGAATTGCCACTAGGTTAAGCCATGCACAAGCAAAAAACAATTTGTTTATAGTTGGATAATAATTAGTTCCATTTAGCTTCTTATCTTAACAAGCACAAATGTTAGACACAGTAAACACATACCTAGTTCGATATCAATGTAACTATTACTTGAGCCAACCTCTATTCCTCATGAATCACACAAAAGATTACTTATTTTTAGTATTTCTCTTTTCATATCCTAATTCTTGAATCTTGTTCTTAACTAGCGCTTCTCTAACTTAATCCAAACAAAGTGAATTAAGGTTTACTTTAGAGTTCTTTAATTACTTTTATGTACTAATAATTTAGATTTATTAATTTAATAATAGTTAAGAAAAAGGAATTGAAAATGAATTTAATTAATGGAAATTAGGTACAATCATAATGAAACAACATACATTGTGTAACTAACAACCCACACCATATATTTCACTCCATATACATGTCAAGCGTACCCCACACAACTACCCTTACCCTTCTAGGGACTTTCCCCCTCATTTATATGAGTCATATATGTCTTAGACAAGCTATGTATTATAACTGATGTCTTCACTTCGACTTTGATATTTTCTTTTCTTTTTTTTTTTTTTTTTACACTACATCAATCTCTTAATCCAATGTTGATCCTCACCCTTTAAAAGAACCTCCTTCACCCTTCATAAGATTAATGTCAACATACCTCCAAATCCAAAATTTACTCCCTTTTTATTCTATCTAATCTATCTATCCTTAACAATAGAAAACACACAGGTGTGTTATCCCAAAACATCAAAAGCAAATATTACCTTTAACATTAATAAAAATTAGGATTTTTACCTTTTAATATATATTGGAATGATAACCATAAATGAGAGGTTTTGACTAGAGTAGTCACATACATGCCATATGCATGTCACATAGGTATTGTACTATGCGTGGCCTCAAAGCATGATATAGAAATGACACTTAGTAGGATAATTAGTAGAGAATGGGACAAAGGAGGAACAAGCAATCCCTAAGTCTTGCATGAATAAGTGACTAAGAAGAGAGCTTAGGGAACCTTGAGCATAAACCTTGCAGTTCTTAAGTAAGTGGGATCATTCTTTGCTTGAATACTCGTTTGATTTTAGAGAGTAAAGTAGTAATACGATGTTTCTCTTATCTCTAGAATGTATCAAATGAGGAGGAATAATTGAGTATTTATAAGCTCTTGGGCTTAATGACATTTGTACATCATCTTAGTGATTGATTAATAAGATGGAGCTTGCTAAGGGCCCAAGGCTAGTAATGTTCCTCACGAGTGCATGAACCTTTCTAAGAAAGATTTGAGGTGAACGAACCGATCCAACAATATCTACTTCAACCTTATTAAACTAAATCTCCCTAAATCATCCTAAATATGGACCAAACTCCTAAGGCTCTATCACCTAGCTCATTAAGTCAAGAAAAATTGATAGTAGGCTTAACTTATTATATTAATATAATAATTATAACCCTAAACCTATAACCCTCTACCATTAGGTTGGGTCATTACAAATGTAATCATAGTTGATCCTTACCAATAAATGTACAATTTAAGGATGGAAGGTTACTTGTTTGTAAATCTTAATGGGCTTCTAAGATGGTAAGTCCTTTATGGAGAGAAGGTAATTGGACCTAATTGTAAAGTCATGTGATAAGGACTTTACATGTTTAGAAGAGATGGGGGCTAAGTTGGGAAGAAATCATAATATCTAAAGTGACTAAAGTCCTACATAGATTATGAGAGGAAATTAATAATAGGTTATATAGCCAAGATGGTGAATCACTGGTCAAGTTCTCTTGGACCAAGTAGTTGAATAGGCCCTTTAGTTATTTATTGGCTTAATTATCAACCATTCTTATACAAAACTATTCTAAATATAAAAAAATATAAAAAATAATGGTGTATGTGATAGGACACTCACTAAAATGTTAAAAGATCAATCTTTTCACCTTTTAATGCACTCATACTTTTCATAATAGGGGAAAGTATATTTTTAGTATTTATGGCCTGTTTACTTCACCGAATGGAATAGACATATGATGGAATTGCAATTCTTTAGAATTGAATGAACCTGTAACCTCTATTACTTTCTTTACTTAGACTATAAAAGACAAGTAAAAATATATATATATATATATATATGTAATAAATTAAAATGACAATAATATCCTCATCTTCTACGTTATAGTTATATACATATGTCTAACACATAGCCCTAAGCCTATCTCATGGGTCCAAAGCTAAAGAAGCATCAAAGATATAAAAACCTAACCCTAATGGTGTCTTCTTCTTGCCATCGAGTGATGTAAGGAGCATCATCTTCTCTTAAACTTACAACTAAATCTAACATATGTACATGTTTCCTCAACAATAGATCTATTAGTTCCATCTTCCTCTCCCCTCTTGATCCTCTTCTTCCCCCATTTGTCGTTTTTCTCTCTTAAGACATGTAGCAGAACTAAGATGTATACACTATACAGTCTCGTTTGCCACTTTATAGCACGGTAGTGGCAACATAGTTGACATCGTGCTTAAGCACAACATTAAGGAGTTACAAAGTGCTTTAACAAGAGCTTAAACAAACCATATAGCAACTCTTTGCAATTAAAGACTAATTGTCATTGCCAAATCTACAACAACAACAAACCAGTGTTTAGATCAAAGAGAGAAAGAGGGAGAATAGATCGAAGAGAGGGAGAAAATAGATGGAAGAGAAAGAAAGAACAGATTGAGAGATGGTCGACAATTAGGGTAGTGGGTGAGTGGTGGTAGAACTAGGTGATGGCTAGTAATAAGGCGATGGGTGAGTCTGGTGGTGGTGTTGTGTTGAGAAAAGGAAAGGGCAGTGGCAATCTTTTCTCCACTAAATCTTTATTCTTAATCCTAATTCACTATTTAGGGAGGTTGGGTGGGGGAGAGGAAGGGGAAATGCAATTGCCATTCCCCCTAAACATGGCATTAATGTTGACTTACTTTATTTTATAGAAATAGGACTTTCACCAAATTTATTAAGTTTTCCATCCATCTAAGACATGTATTAACTCCAAAACATAATTTATAATAATTAATTTAACAAAATTATAACATCAAATATATTTATTTATATAAGAAACATAAAATTAAATAAAATTAATTATATAATATAGATAAAAATAACAAAAAAAAAAGTAATTGAAATGTAGGAAGAGGTGCTAAAATAAAATTGCACAAACCTTAGCCATCTTTTGAACTAGGTCAAGACTAATTGGAAGCTAATATAAATCTAACATGGACAAGAAGTTTAATGTATTCACTAAAAGTTATATTTTTGTAAGGTTTTAAAAACGTTAGGGGCTCAAATAAAAGAAAAAAAGAAGGTTTAGAATTCAAATAGATAATTTAATAATATCTATGACTAAAAGTGTACTTTTTCTTTTCATGAAACTCAAATATTAAATGTAACAAATAAGTTGGATATTCGTGGTTCGATTTGGTTTAGTTTAAAGTCACATCAAACCAAACTACATTTGAAATAGTTTGGTTTAAATCCTTAATGAACTAAACCACTTTTAATGGTTCGAGGTTTTGAATGAAATCACATCAATTCAATTCAGTTTGCTTTGAATCACTTTTGAAAAACACCTTGCTCTAGTTAGTAAATCAATAGTTATCTAAGTTTTCAATCTATGATAACCCATGGTTAAGTGTTTCATATAGATTGTAGGAGGTTGTGGTACTAATTTATAAGGCCATGGTTGTAAACACTTTATCAACACAAGCTTAAAACTTTTGGGCCAAATGATTGAAATGGGTCCATTAGTATTTGTTGGCTTAACTATTCGTTGCTTTTGGCCTAAGCGTTACAAATAGTATTAGAGTGAACCCTTTGCTAATCGGTGAATGATTCAGGTCTGGCTCCAGTTTATAGAAAAGGTTTGAGGAAAGCGAGGAGTGTTACTAAGGTGTGACTCTTTGCATGCTTCTAGGATGATATATAGGTAGTTTGTGACCCAAATCGTACACCCAAAAAGAAGGGAAATCTGGGCCTAATTGTAAGGTATTGTGATAAGGACATCGCATGTTTAAAGGGGGGTGGGGGAGGAGACACTGTAAGATCTCATGGTTAAACGTCTTATATAGATTGTGAGAAGTTATTGTACTAGTTTATAAGGCTATAGATGTGAATACTTTGTCAATAGAAGTTTGAAACTTTTGGGCCAAGTGATTAAAATGAGCCCATTAGTATTTGTTGGCTTAGTTATTCACTACTTTTGACTTGGAGCATTACACAATCGAACATTGATGTCTAAGTTGAGAAATATTATGCAAAAATTAAAATTACAAGACATTATATCATGGTGATGTTGCATTTTAAGTGATAGTAAAGACATGTGAGTCTGTTTAAAAGATGAGAGATCATGGTTAAGGAAATGAGTGAATTGTAAAGGTTAAGAGTGAGATCAGAGGCTACAAAGAAAAAAAAAAGGATAAGATAATATGGACTATCATCAAATGTCAATAGAGTTTAAAACTAAAAAAAATGTATTTATTTATTATCTTTTAATAAAAAAAAATTATTTTAGGTTCAACTAATTTGGTTAAGTTTAACCTCTCAAGCTGAAGTGATCTCTCTAAATTGAACTATGAACCAAAACAAAATAAAAAAGAACCTCATTTTGCGATTAGGTTTGATTTAGTTCAATTCTCATTTTAGTTTGGTTCGGTTTGATGAACAGCCCTACAAATAAGTCACTTGCTTATATTGTCTCAAAATAAATTAAAAAATGTATTCAAGGTGTAAATATTAGTTAGATGCTGAATTGATAACCCATACAAAACCAATATTTCCTTTTTATTTATGACTTTAATTTTGCTTCAAAAACATGAATTAAAAGTATATTTTAATAAAAGGTAAATTGCAAGGACAGGACAACATTCTCTACCCAATCCCTTCTCTACCATGTATCCTCATTGTCAAAACCACTACCGTAACCTTACCACCACTACCATTATTATTATGTCACACATCATTATATATGCATTACTACCATCATATGACTAATGCAGCCATTTCACTACCACCATAACAACTCACCATTGCAGTGACTACCTCTACCACCAAATTACCAGCATCGCAACTGCTTAAATGACCAATGCATTGCTATAACACTATTACCTTTATACTATTGTAATTATTATTGCTACCTCAACAACCTTGCAAACAATAACATCACCACCAGTGCTATTAGTATACCCTACTCTAAACCATTATAATGTCCTTAGAAGCCCCAAATGTAATTAACACCACGATCATCATCACCAATACACCTCTTATGCTCGAATGTTGCACAACTAGGACATAACTATTATCTTTACACCATAATCACTACTATCATGGCTAGTACCATCAATTTACTACTATTACCACTACTTTTGTCACACTAACACTACAAAAATGTTGTGGTTTGTGGCAATGATGGTGGTAGGCACAACAATAGTAATGATCGTGGTGATGTAAGGACTACTAAGATGCTAAAATTATGGTGGTTATGGTTATATGACATTAGTGTTTATGGTGATGAGGGCATATAGTGATACATAGTTAGGTGGCCAAGTAATAATAGTATGGTAGTACTATTATGAGGCTTATAAACAAGTGGTAATGGTGATCTAGAGGCAATGATGGTGCAATTATAGTTGTGTTGGTGGCAACATAACTATAAGGTATTTAGAACCCATTAAAAAATATGAAATATAATTGTCAAGATCATATTAGTTTTGAGTTCAGCTTAAAGGTATGTAAAACTCAAAACAAAGTGGAAATTTAGAGGTATAAGTTGAGTATAGTCAACCAAAGACAAGTTGAAACAAAAGACTAAGTAAATTCACTTAGGTTAATTACTTGATCACATTGGTTAGTCAACCAAAGCTAACTATCATTCCATCAATGGTAAGTGTCAATCAAGTAAAGCTTATGACAATTAATGAGCAACTAATGTTAGGCTTTATGTATGAGGGTCAATATCATAATTTACACTTTAACTTTACTATTTTTTTACAATTATACACATAACTTGTCTAACTATACACTTACTTAAAAATTTAATCATCACCATCTACACCTTGGTTAATTCTAATTTATACCAGTAATCAAGTTAGTATAATCAATCAATGCAGTGGCCTCTCATGACATTAGATGGGTTGCCTAACTCCCGATAGGTAACCGTTGACCACCTCTTATAAAATAATAGGTCATGACCCACTTTAAAAATATAAGTTGTAAGACCCATCGACAGTTAGTAGTAGTTAACTATAGCCTTAGGAGAGTTGCTTTAACCTCCCTGAAGCCTTGGGAGGCCATCGTATTGACTTATCACGCTAGCTAGACTAATAATGTGAATTGGAGTAACTGAAACATAGATGATGACGATTAAATTTTTAATTAAATGTATAATTAAATATGTTAAAACTTTAGGTGTATAATTATAAAAAATGATAAAATTGAGGTGTAAACTATGATATTACCTTTATGATTTTATTACTTTGGGTTGTATTAAGTCTTAAACATTATTTTAGGGTTGTATGTAATATGATTACTAATTTACATAGATAAGAAGGCAAAAATCCATTGTACGTACTTTTACTACATAATAAATAAACTTCTCTATTCGCCCAAGTTTATTTCTACCTAGATAATCTAATATTTTTCACTTAACTTGCTTAACTGGGTCTCTCTCTCTCTCTCTCTCTCTCTCTCTCATTGTTGTTTGTTGTACCATTATTGAGATTCATCTATTTTCATGCGCAACAACAATGTAGTGCATAACAAACAATAAACAAAATATGAAATCATGTATTGTAATTAGAGAGCATAAACAGTGAAATAGGCATATGAACTGTTATTCTTACGTCATAATAACATTTTGTTCTACTTGTGAATTATTGTTATCGACAATTTTCATGTAGAATTTTAGAGAGAAGAAACCGGCTAAAAATCATGGATAGCGGTCAATTAAGGCAACATAAGACAAATGGTCCGCAAGAGAAACATAAGCGATTTGGTTAGAGGAAACTACGAGATAGAAGAATAGCAAATAGCAACAATGGGAAAGGTGAATTCCATTGACAATTAAGTAGACTCAGAAGATAAGGTATGCTAGCCAACTAACTAGCTAGAGCTACTAGATTCAAAGGATAAAAAAAAATGGGGGGAAAAATTATAACCATTTTAATTCTTTACTTAACCAATAACAAATTTTAACTCTTTAAACTGTATATGTACTCCTTATCGTACATAAATGACAGAAATCGGTACAGTGGGTCCATTTAATTTACAGTTCCATACATGTTTTGGTAGTGATATTAAAATTCTGTTATATCGATGTAGCTGTGACTCTATGTATACGTGTATACGTAGTCTTTAAGATTTACTAAATGAAGAATATATAATTGTCGAGCTATTAATTATATATTCTAGGTGTTGTTACGACTTTTGGATTCTTTCACATGATAAAAGACAATATACATGAATTTAACATACTCTTGCATCCAACTACATCTTTCAATCAAAGTGTTGATTACGATAGTTTATGATCGCAAATGGTTGAGCGAGTTGCAAACAGAGAATTCTCAAAGGGAGAAGTCATATCTCCATAGGAATGGAACCTAGGTTGTTGAAGCAATGAAAGTTAATGCCTCAACTGCTACGGAATGCAATGTCCAAGTGCATAGGATTGTCATGACTAGAAGGTACAACAAAAAGTAAGATAACAAGCCTTAGTGTTCTCTCAGGCTCCCAGCATCATTGGAAGTTATGCCTGTGCTTAGTGCAATCTACATCCACTTAAAGAAAAAAGATTCCATAATACTAACATATTACGTGAATCGATGAATGATATATAAATATTCATAAAATTTTGATATATGTTAACAAAAAAATATATTTTTTGAAAAAATACTAGCTATTTTTTGAAAAATATACGTATCAAAATTTTATAAATATTTACACGTCATTTATTGATCCACATAACGAGTTAATACAATTAAAGTCTTTCTTCATATGAGAAAATAACTTATGACATTTTGTATTCTCCAGCAATAATATATTCAAATTGATTATTAAACAATTGGTTTTCATCGTATTAATTAACACAAGGATTATAATAATGATAATTTATCTGTATATTTGTCAATGATTCCTAGGGGTTGGGAATTTTACGTTTTGAATGTATTTGTCTTAGGGTATTTTTACAAGAAGATTTGTAGTTAAGAAGCATCTAGATCTGTCAAAATACTGGAGAATTCGCATTGCATTCTTAATCTCGTCTTCCCAGATATATTAGCTGTTAGAGTCATAGGTTAAGGAGGAATCTCATCGATCAACCAAAACATATATATTTTAATGAAATATTTTTAATATCCATATAAGACTAAAGTGTTAAAAATTAAAACCATCCCGTTGAAATTGAAGACCAAACCAAATTAAAGCAACTCTATCATCGATATCTGAGCTCGGTTCTGCTTATAACTTAAGAACAACTCCTATTGTCGGTTGCTGTAGTTACATGGATTTCATATCCTAGGTAAATGAAGTATATTAGTGAGAGAGCTAGTCAGTCAAGTTTGGTTCAATATCTATTTGAATTTAATTTCATAGCAATTAAGATAATGTTTGGTTGCTAAAAATGAATAAGATAAGAATGGTTGAACAGTACAAATATAAAGAATATAAGATAATACAAAATTATTACACTATGTTTGGTTTGCGGACATAGATTTTTGTGACATTTCTGATTTAATATACATAGATGGTGAACTCAAGATTGTATTTCAACATTTATACTCTTAATATTTTCTAATATTTAATTAATTATATTTTTATATTATAGAAAAAGTACTAATTTTAAAGATTTTCTAATGTATATATCCTTAATATTATCTAATATTTATTTAATTCTATTATTATCCTCAATACTTGTAATTTTATCAAGTGAAGTTAACTTTTATACCACATTTTAAATAAGATAAATTTTAAGCACTTTATTCATTCATTCAAGCTCTTTTTTATCTAGTAACTAAGCTTAAATTACAAACCAAACATCGGGTAAAAAATTTTGTCCAATCTAATTCCACAAATTTTGCGCAACCAAACAATAATTGAACTCAATTTTCAAAATAGCTTAGCTAGCTCATGAATAAATTGAATTTTAATATAGTTAAATGTCTAGTTGAACTTAGGTATCAATATTATTTTAATTGAGAGAAAAAATAAAAATTAAGTTTAAATGATTTTAATCAAATTAAACTTGCATTTATTGAGTATCATTTTCAATCATGCTCAAACTTAAAATTCACTCAATTGAATTTGAGTCGAACTTAAACTTTATGAATTCAAGTCAAGTTTGATCACAAGTTCAATACTTTATTATCTCCACTTTAACTTTCTTACAAACTAACTCTACTTATTGGAGAAAAGGAGATATACTAAAAATTAGACTAAATTTGCTCATTCCAACTTCAAGCAATTAAGCCTTATTTAATTAGTGTCAACATCTATGAAATTCAATTTGGAAATATTCAAATTTCAATTCTTTTCTATGAGAATTCATATAAATGTAAGGTGATTGTTAAGACATTATGGAAAGTAATAATGTAGAGAATGTCTAATTTCTTCAAAATAAGAATAAAGCATGTACATTTTTTTTTCCAAGATAAAATCAGTATTATTGATTTAAGAAGAGTCTAGGAGCCTAAAATATTCCAATTCATAAATAATAACTTAAGTAATGAGGTTCTTCAATCTAAAAACTACAACACATCTCTACTTTATCTTGAGTAACTACTCAATTGGCACTTATATTAGATTCTTGGAATCTTGGAAAAACCACAAAAATAAAAGGAGCTTATTTGTTTTGTGAGGTGGTACATTATTGGATGAGATCAAGTCAACTACTATTATCCAATCAAACTCCACTATGATCTTTTACCATCTTCTTCTCTTAATTGTCAATAATCCCTCTTTACCAACTAAGTCTTCTGCTTCAACTACATTAAATCCATTGTTTTGCCATTGCTTCTATTAAAGCTCCTAGAGAATCTCAATAAACCACCTTAAGTCTTCGTCCCTCGTTTTGCCATTAAAAGCTCCATAACAATTTTTTTGTATACCATTAGCAATAGGTGGTGTTTAAGATTGTATTGGTTCTGGTTGCAAAACAATAAGATGATTCAAACTCGAACTCAACTTTTAAATTCATCTAGCTCATGCAAAAAAAATTTGGTTACTTTGTTTATATTAAGAAGCACTTTATTGAAAACACAATCACTTTGATATTTCTAGATGTGCCAAGAACCACTGATAATCTATTAAGAAGGTCTCAAGTTTCAACTATAATGGAATTAGACTACTTCAATAGAGTCTCTAGATATTAGTCCATACTTGAAGTGTCGAGCTGGTCAAAATGAACTTAGCAATATGTAAACCATAGTAGTTTGACCCAATTACAATGTAGTGGTATATGTTCAACCAATTCTTCAAAAGCACTACTAAAATAAGACAGACCATCTAGGATTTTCCTATAAAATAGATTAAGGTTTTGCTGAAGAGGTAGTGCATAATCTCTAAAGGTGATGCTTTTTCTTTAGTAGCACTTTAGACTCCAAATCATCTTCTTTAATTTCCCATCTACCATGTTAAAAAAAGAGGCACTACCAAGAGAACTTTGAAAGGTCTTATTTAAAAGTAACTAATAGCAAGACAAGATACAAGCCATTCTTATGATTAGGTATCATGCCCTGAAATCTAAAAGGAAATGAAAGCCTATCATGTGTTCTACTTAGATAAACACAATAAGGCTACAAATTTACTAAACCATGTTAATTTATATCCAATTTTATGATGTGGAGAATATTCATTAATTTTTAATAAAAGAAAAGGGAAAATGTAAATAACTCCTCTAAACTTTGACTTAGGTACGCATTAATCCCCTAAACTTTTAAAGTATAGTTTTTAACTCTTAAATTTTGATAAAATAGCAAACAACCCCATTAGGTTGAGAATAACCCTCTTAAACTTTGATTTAGTACGTAAATATCTCCTAAACTTATCAAAATGTGCTTTAAGACCCTTTAAACTTTGACCATAGTATGTCTTTTTTTAACTAAAAAAGTAAGTGTCTTTTATATTTCCAATTTATCAAAGTTTAGGAGGTCAAAAACTATATTTTAAAATTTTAGAGAGTCAATCTGCACATAAGTGAAAATTTATGGGGGTTATTTGCAATTTCTCCTAAAAGAAAACATTTCACTAAAGGTTCATCAATAATATATCATGAAATGTCTCTAAAAGATCCAAAGCTTATAGTCCAAATAGTCCAACTAGAACCATAAATATAAAACTCTAAAATTTGAGTGATATAGCAACAAAAATAATCAAGAATCATATACTCTAATTAGCAACATTCTAGTCCCAACGTAGAGATCATATCAAAGCTCATCATATAAGTCATCATTATAAAGATCATCGCATGAAGCATTTACTATCAAATGAGTGAGTCATAACACTTAGCCACATAAGCACATACTACGCCATACAACATGCATACTTAGTTCTAATACAACAAGCAAGACACACTAAAGTTATTTATCAAATGATATGAAGCATCACAATTTCAGCATCCTAACTTCTAAAGTAACTCATGGTTCCGAACAACAAACAATATTAGGAACTAAAGGTTTGAGCCCCACCATAGTAGGCAATCAAGGGTTAATGGAGATGGCTAGATAACCATGTTGAAACAAAAAAGAAAAAAAAAAAGTGGTAACCTCGTATGAAGATCACTACCATGTCGGCTATCGACAAAAGCGGTCCTTTAGTAACATATCATTCACTGTGTCCTATAACATTGAATAACTTCCATTATAGCTTCTATCCTTACTCATATATACATTAACCAATGCAATTCCTTCCTATCAACTACCTACCAAGTTAGACTTATGGTTTAAGCACCTAACTATTGTATCCTTCCAAAAGTACACCTACGAACACAAGCTTGATCTAAGGTTGTCATCCACTGACCTAACCTAACCACACATACATGATTCATCCATTTAATTTAATAAGTTTATATTGTGTCCAATTCACTAAATACAGGCATACACATGATGCAGCAACTTCCATACAATTGGAGTCCTCGTAATGACACAAACTAAGAAGTTAATCCAACTCCCAAACTTAAAAACCATATAATTATGCAATAAGGCAACATCCATCATAATTCATTCAACTTAAGTTTTAAAAGATCATTTATTATTTTCTCTTAATAGACACAATAACCTAAAATTTCATTTAAATATTTTCATTAAGAATAACTAAATAGCATATTCAAGTAAAATAAGTATTATACATAGGGTCTAATCTAAATTAAGTTAGGCCATAACATAGATTGGCTTAGCCTAAATCAAATCTGCATGAAAAAAATAATTATAAAAATGGATCACTTATGGTCCAAGGACTAATTTTAGAATCAGTCTTGATCATTACCAACTAGTTTCACCACTTCAGCCAATCTAAATTCTTTTGTTTTTTTTTTTTTTAATTACTTTATTTGGTATTGCTTTCTTAATATTAAATTACTTATTAAAATATTGTAGTACGTCCATTTTTCTATAAACAATATCTTACCAAGAATAGGTCTCTTTAGATAATCAAATCACTTCCCAACATGATTTTGCCTCAAGATTAATTTTAAAAGATTTAGCTTGATCTTAGGTGATCTTGGGGATCAAAGATAAATAAAAACTTCAAAGATTAAGTAATAATTCAAGTTCAATTTTAGAATTTCTAGAAAATTCAATTTGTAACACGTTCTTCATCTCTTTAGCATAACCAACAAGATCAAACTCAATAGCACTTTAAATCTCATATAAACACCAACATGTAAATGATGAACACATTGAACTTATTTAACCCATATCCAACCCAATTCAATTTTTCTTTTTAGAAAATTTTCAAAAAAATTGCAAAACTCCATTACAGATAAGAATCAATCTACAATGATCCTCAGGTTGTAGCCGACTCGTCAGTAGTCAATGCAGACCTGCTAGAAGCTAAAGCCGACTTATCCTAACTTGAGACTGACCTACTCTTGCTGAAGTCAGAACAATACCCGAGGGTTGATGGGAGGAAGAGAAACCATTCTACATCAGGTCTATTGTCTATCGAGAAAATAAGAGATCAAACGGTCAAGGCCTCAAAGCCAAAGAACAACTCGGCACAACACATGAAAGCTAATGCTAAGCAATCCATGGGTGCAGCAACTGTGGGCTGATCTCATTAAGAGCTCAGCTAAGCGTAATAAGACTTCCAAACGTCCTACCCCTTTTCAGACATCTAACTGCCAACCGACCCTTATTTGGGTTCGATCCTATAAACAGCTCAGATGACCGCATGTCAATCACTTTGTTAAATGCATAGTCTTGTATACTTTGTAAATTTTCTTATTTCATTTATGGGTCATTCTTTAGGGTTTAAGGCCTTATATATTATTTACAATTTTTCCATTAGGATTTTAGGACTTATTATAAATAGCAACATTTGTAATTATGAGACAGTGAAGAATATTCATATAGAGAATTTACACTTAAACGTTCATTCTTGAAATAAGGACATTCTTGAGCCCTTTTGAGTTGGCGTTACGAATTATTGAGTGTCGAATAACTCTTTAATCTTTCTTGCGTTCTTATCAATCTTGTCCTTGAGGTTGTGGTAAGTCCCTTCATTTAAGCAAGTTAATGAGTTACATCTACCCTCTCATTTGAAACTCGAGTAACATTTGGTGTTTATGAGTCACATCGAACTCTATTTCGAGCTCAACCCCTGATTGTGTTTATGTCTTGATGCATGATATCTACATACGTTCGCAGTTAAAACCCCTATTCCTTGTTCCCATTCGAACCTCAAAAGCCTCATCCTTGGCTTTTGAGACCTACCGCATGGATTCGCATCAATTACTCAACAAAATCATCATAAAGCTAAATCCAACACTAAAATCAACTTTTAAAACATTAAATCATCTAAATTCATCATAAATCATTAGGATTCATCAAATCACCCAAAACCATAATAAAGCATAGTCGAATCTTTAGCATCTTCAATTGAGCATTCAATGATCATAATATGCATCAAATCTCTAATCACTTCATTTAACATCCCAGTTATACAATCTAACAACTTACTTAACTTTATGACATATCAAGCCTCTATAACATATCAATAAACACCTTAGATTCATAATCTTAATATATTCAACTCTAATCCTAATTTCACTTCCAATCAATATGTAATAAAATATACTCCATAGATTCATCAATTTGACATACAACTAAATCAAAATCTAACTTACACTCTAAAGCACATATAGAACTCCACATGACATCAACATACATGCTCATATCTTCAACAACTCATCAATTTCCACTTCAAATTGCACTCTATTGCACATATAAATGTAGATTTACTAAGTTAGTAAACTTAAAAATTAAACCAATCCTTTGTTGTATACATGGAGCTCACAACATCCTTAACATACCTTAATTATCAAATCAAATTCAACGTCATATCAATCTATACTCTAAAACATAATTGAATCTTAGATCTAGCTAGTTAAAACATATATCAATTGTAAGCCCTAAAGTTAAGCCAAGTAACCGTAAGTTTGAGCTTAGAACCCAAGGTTTAGGGCAATCGGCAAAAGGATCCGATCAAACCCAAATTATAAACTATTGAGAGAAATATTAGTAAAAATAACCCCATAAATTTAAATTTAAGAAAATAAATAGTAAAATAGAAGACTATAAAATTTTCAAATTTTAAGCATAATAATTGCTAATTACCAAAAAGGCGAAAAATGTAATATAATAACTAATAAATTACTAGAGATAGATTATATGTATATTAAAAATTTTAGAATGACCAAAATAATAATTAGGAATGTTCACGTGTACCCCATATGTATTTACGTATAGATAAAAATACGCGAAATTACCTAAATTGGCTAAAAACTAAGCAAATAATTAAAGAAAATTATAAATTAATTATGGAAAAATCAGAAAAAAATCAGAAGAGGATAAGATGATCTAAATCAGGTCATGGCAAGTCTAGATCAGAAAAAGAAAAATCAACCAATAAAATTTGGACAACCTAAAAGTAAAAAATCAAGGAAATTGAGCAAAGTCTTGTCAAATTAATGCATATTAATTACAAAAAATGTCTATAAATAAGGAAGAAATTTACAGAAGTCATTTGGTCAGTTTAGCATTTGGGAAAAATAGGAACACTGAAAAAAATCGAGAGAAAATCCAGAAAATAAAAAAAAAAAGGAGAAAACTGTGCAGATTAGGCAAGTGAACTAAACCCACAACTCACCACCACCTGGGACCGAACCACCACCACCACCTTACATAAAACCCACTGTCTGAGCCGACCGACAACCTTGGACCGGGTTTGGATAGCCAGAAAACTTCGAACCGGTTAGTCATTTATTTACCCTGATTTTTGAATAATTTTGTAAAATTAGTTATTTTGCCCAGAAAATTATGAAACTTGTTATTCTGAAGTTTTATTATATGTAGATTTAGGAAAAAATATTTATTTAGTTTAATTATGTTTGAAAATATAGGGTCCCTAACAAATTGTTCAAAACCGAGCATGATTAAACCGGAAAATAAATAGGCTTAGGAGTGTAGTTTGGAGCTCAAATTTTTTCTGTAGGATGCTCATATGATGTAGAACAGTGCTATGAAGCCATTTTTTTTAAATTAATTTTTAAAATTTTTAGGTTAATTTTTATCCCTAAAATGATGGAAAAATTGGGTGATTTAGGGTTAATTAGGTGATTAGGATGTTAATTATGATTTAGATATTAATTAAATGTTTAGGGATGTTAATCTCTGAAGTGGAACTCTAATCCTAGCCTTTGGAGTATTAAGTATGGTTAATTAAGGAAATTAGGTGAGTACTGTAAGAAATTAGTAATAAGTGAAATTGTAAATTAATAAATCTACAAAATTAGAATTATTTAGGTAATATTATAATAGAAATCAGAAAAATAATAAATCTGAAATAACATTTAATTTTAAGTAAATATCTCAAAATGTAAGATTTTTACACATCGGGAATAAATCCGATACCTCAATTAGGGTTAGCGTGCACTGAATAGTCTAGAATACCAAATTACAACCCAATAGGATATTTGAATACCCAAGCGTAATGTGATTAATGTCACACTGGGATTTGAGCCTATTTAAGACCTAGGAATTTAAAACTAAAATCCAGTTTAGGATTCGAACCTCGAAATAGAGTACAACAAATCATTAGTACGTTATAGGTATACATGAAAAAAAATGATTTAAAATATAGCTTAGAATATGAAACCATAAATTATAAGTACTAAAAAGACTTATTTGTATTATAGGATACTCACAAACACATCAGCTTGCAATTAAGGAATCGAGCGATCGAGCAATTTCAAGTAAGTTGGATTGTTGCTTATTGTAATAGAGTACTAGTTTTGTAGTACTCGGAGACTTAGGCTTATATATGATTGTGATTGTAAGTAGTTTGCGCATGTGTTTGATATATCTGAATTCGTACTGAAATTTGTATTGTGAATGATTTTGTGACTGATTGAATTGGTATGAAATTGTTTGAACACCCTAAACGGAATTTAATCTTAGTCGACCCTAATAACCAAAAATATCATGCATTGCAACCCGTTAAGGGATCATAGGATTCTCCAACCAAATACCGACCCCTTCGAAAGGGATAGCGCAGGATTGCAAAATGGTCGAACTAAGTGATAGGAGAGGAGGTCGCGGCGGGGGTGAAGTCAATGGTTCGAAGGTAGTCGCGGGAGGAGCGAGGTCTCCATTGCACAAGCCTGAGTTTGGTTGTGAGCTGCTGCATAACATGGAACTCCTTAACCCGGATTGGAGCGGGTGCAATTTCTCTGATTTCACAACGGACCGGACTACGTTGTGCGATGACACTTGATTGTTGCATTGCATGAAAATAATTGTTTGATAACCCTGTTTGTGCTTGTATGCATTCATGAGTCTCCAATTCAACTTACTAAGCTGTAGTTGCTCATACCCTTGTAGATCCTTTTGTAGGTTTTGATTTGTGATCACTTCAAGTACTATGCCGCTCTACAATTACCCAGAGGTTAGTCCTTTTAAAGCTAGGGGTGTGAGGATCAAGTTACTTAGTATAATGTGTAACTAGACTGACCTTGTAGTTAAAGATTAAAGACTGATAGTTATTCTGTAAATTAGTAAAATGTGGTGATTATGTAAAACTTCCTGGAAAGCTCTATGGACTTACTTATAATTATCTATGTTTATTAGAAATTTGTAATATTTATCATAATTATAATATAATTGTTAATCGGATTGTTTACTTCAAAGCGAGGAGTTGTCGACGCCTTGTGTAGATCATATCTATCGTAGGCACTGTGAAGCCAGTTACTATCATAGAATGGTTTACACGGCGGGACTGTTGCGACTCTATGACTTCGGGGCGTCACATCAATGATCTTATCTCAAACTAAAGCTTGAAAACTCGCTTAACTCTAATTTAAATCAATTCCACAAATGTCAAATTTACAATCTCCAATGAAAGTCCGTACATAAAATAAACTCAATTGATCAAATTTACAATCTAGAGTAGAAGATCTAAAAAGAAAACCAATGCTATATCCACTTCTTGATCTCTCCAAATTTCCTAACATTCAATAATAATGAATTACAAGACTTATAGATCTAATATTCTAGTGATCTTTTAAGATTGAAAACTTATATAAATACTTGAATTTCTTCTATTAGATTTCACAATTGAGCCTCTAGCTTTTTCAATTGTATGAAATCGACTAATTGAAGTTGAATTTGAATACCCAACATTCCCTAATGCTCATGCCAACTAGAGGAAGAGAGGAAAGAGTAATTAGTTTTAGACTAGTCTAATTCCTTCTTGAGTTTTCTAAAGTAGAGTTTAATCAATTAAGTTAAAATGCAATTACTAACCTATATAGTACTTAAGAAGGTAATCTTACTAAATTACCCTTATTATATATGTAATAGCTAACGTCCATTTAGTAACTTATTAATTAACTCCCATATCACTTAAACCCTATTTGTTTAAAAAAAAAATATTTTTTGGAAAACATTTTGCCTGTTTTTGCTTGTTGGTTTTACCGGTAAAGGTGCTTTAAGTAGAAAATGTTTTCCCTTATAAGGGAAAACTTTTACTCATTAAAGGCAAAATTCTTCCTTTTTCCCAAAAAAACGACGTACTCTTGTCAAAACTAAATGTCGTTTTTCAATCTAATATTCATAAGCATTTTAACTCTAAGAAATTGTTTTTATTTTTTAATTCTTATTGTAACTTACCTATAAATTATATATTAAAAATGAAAAAATTATATTAGGCAAAAAAACTATAGACTTATTAAAATACTATCAAAATCAACTAAAGTAGTTATAATGTTGTATATTAAAAAAATCATTTACATTTATATTTTTGCTTTTAAAAAAAATATTTAATATAATATATTCAAAATGAAATGTCATGTCCTAATCTAATATTCACAAGCATTTTAACTCTAAGATTTTTTTTTTAATTCTTGTTGTAACTTACCTATAAATTATATATTAAACGTGAAAAAATTACACCGGGTAAAAAAAAACTATATACTTATTAAAATATTACCAAAATCAACATTAAAAAGTCATTTACATTTATATTTTTTTATTTTAAATAAAATGCTTGATATAATGTATTTATAGTAACATGTAAATATTAATATATTTAGGTATGGTTATAAGGTATACAATGTTCGGTAGTCAAACACCAAAAAAGCTTTTTAATACAGTCTTATAAAAATATCCAAACACATGAAAACATATTATTTTTGTGAAAATATTTTTTAAGAGAAAATGTTTTGCTCTAACATATAGTTTTCCATAAAACAAACAAGGTCTTAGCTTTTCTTGATTTTGAATCATGAAATTCCTAAAATACCCTTATTTAATTAATTACTTATTTTTCTTTATTATTTTCTTCTTAACTTTTGACTTAGGATCTTTCACTAGCTAAACTAATTTATCCTCCAAGTTGCAAGAGACAACTAAAATTTTTCTTATAGCCCATTTCTCTTCATTCATCAACAGGTGATAGAAAACCTACAAGTTCCATGTTAAGAGATCATAGGTCTACTTAGAATTTGAAAGTCTAAAACTGAAGGAATCTAAAGACCCCTAGAAGTTTACTTTATCTCCTCTTTATTTGCTAAAAAAAGTTCCTTAAAGATTGCTTCTTTTTCTACTAAAATACTTTGTCAAACCCAAGAAGCTATACTACCCCTTTTGCCAGATGAAAATCATCTACAAAAACTAAACACTTCTAAAGAATTCAACCCACAATGTGTCTAAATTATTAAAGATTCTCCAAGCTAATTTATTAACAAGAGCTTGATTAAAGGTCTCAAAGTATTAGGAACCTAACCCACCTACGATATCATTAACTCCCTTTGTTCTTTTAATGATATTACCCTACCAAAAGTTAGCTATCATACTTAATAACTCCACAAACCAGTTTTTTAGAAAATAGAAAACACTCTTGTGGCTAAAGATTGTATAAATTACAACATTCATTAGAATTTTCTTTCTTTCTATGGATATACGATTACTTTTTCAACCTTAAAGTTCTAGAGCAATTCGAATTCAAGGACTTTATATTTAGATCTCCCCAAGAGAGATGGAATACCAATGTAAACCTTGCAATTAGATGTTCCATATTTGATACGTAAAATTTAAAGTAATTGCATAAATTATTTGATCAAGTCCAAATTTTACAACAAAGTTAGGAATACTAGTAAAAGTGAACTCATGAGTTTGGATTTAAGAAAATAAAATTATTAAATAATTAAATATTATATTAGTAGGTTATACATATATAACTCGTTATTTATTAGAAATGTATAAAATGAGTTCTAATAATTAATGATCCAATAGAGATAAATTATATACATACTAAAAATCATAAACATGAATAATATTTAATAGTATTTAATTGTATTAAATATGAATTTTGATGTAAGGAAATATACTTAAAATTACCTAAAATACCTAATTTATATTAAAATATCTAAGATAATTATGAAAAATTAATAAAAAAAATTAAGGAAAAATTAGGTGATAAGTGGAAAAAATTTAAGTATGGTGTAATAGATTAGGGTGCATTTTGGCATGAGAAAAAGTTATGTTAGGGACACCTAATGAAGATCAAATTAAGGAATTTGATACTTATAATATAAAAAGGAAATTCCATTGACTCCTAAATCCACTATAAATTCAAGAAACTACCTTCAGGAGACATTTTGAATAGTTTGAGACCGAAGAAAATTTAGTAAGAATCTAGAGAGATTTAAGAAATAAATGGAGGGAATTTATAGAAAAGATAATGTGAAATTGGGCTTTCAAGTGTTTGAGGGTCTAGGGGGTTCTAGAACCAAACCAAAGCTAGTGTCTCAAGGTGGACCCAATGCCTAACCTAGCCGATAAAGGGGTGGTAGTCGGTGGTGCTTTTTATAGTGGTTTCCAGTGAGTGCAAAAACTAACTTTGATTTTCATAAAATTACAAAAATTATATTCTAGCATATTTTTGTATGTAGTTTTTGGAAAAAAAATATTTTTTTACTAAAATTAATCGTCCAAGTATATCACCCTTAAGAAATTGTGAAAGCCAAGCTAATTTCGCTTTCGTTTTCAAAAACCTTATCGACATTGTTTCGGCTCCAAAATTTTTATATAAAACACCTATAATATGTATTAAATTGCTACAAAGAGTTTTTCATGAAAAATATTTTGTAAATTTTTATCTAATTTTTAAGCCCTAAAATCCTATTAAAAAGCTATTTATCAAAATATATTTAATGATTTTTCAAGGAATTGACTTGGATTCTAATTTAGTGGGTTTTCCAGTATATTGTAATATTCAATGATTTTGAAAGAATAAATTTATAGCACTAGAAGAATTGGAATTGAATATTTTAGTTATGAATAGAAATTCTGGAAAATTATGCTAAAATGTAGAAGTATGTTTTGATCAAAGGCTAATTCAGAAGCTAGATCAAAAACAGGGTATATAGAGTGAACTAGGAAGTTGATCAAAAACTAAATTGGAGACTTTATATACGTAAAGTGTAATTAGTTAAACTTTAGAGAATGGATCAGAAGGAATTTCTAGGACTCATGAGTAAATCGTTATTAGGAGCTGAATTAGAGATGAAATCAAAGACTAAATCAAAAGTTGAATCATAGACTAGTTAAAATACGAAACTAATAACAAGAGACTTAAAATAAGTATAGTAGAACTCTAAACTAAAGATAATAATCTAAGTTACAGAATAAAATTTATATATAACAATTGTATGAATACTAAAATGATATTTATATTATAAGAACTAACAACAACGCTAGATCACAAGTTACACCCTAGTGAGCAAACAAAAGATCCAAGTAAGTTCAAGATCAATATGTTACTATATTTTAGAGTACTTTTTATAGTGCTTGTAAGTAGCTCACTTGTGTACATACTTGTATGTCTCTAAGCTTGATTATATATTATTGGCTTGTTATTATGGATTACAATTGTTTGTACTGCGTGAAATTGTTTTATCACTATAAACTAGACCGAATTATAGCTAACTTAAAACCATAACTGGACATGCATTGCAACCCACTTGGGGATGATTAGGATTATCCGACCAAATATTCACTCCTTCGAAAGGAATAGCTGAAATGATCCCTTTTTCATATTTTATCAAACTAAGTGATAGGAGTGGAGGTCATGGTAAAGGTAAAGGCAGTAATTCAAAGGTACTTACAGGAGGAGGGATGTCTCTATTGTACAAGCCTAGGTTTGCTTGTAAGCTATTGCATACGTGTTGAAACTTCTCAAACCCGAATTAAAGCAGCTATAATTTCTCTAATCTTAAGACAAATCGAACAGCGTCATATAATGATATTTGTTTGTTACATTGCATTTAACTAACTATTTGATAACCCTGCATGTGTTTGTCATATAGTCTAATGTCTCTATCCCTACTTACTAAGTGGATGGTTACTCACATCCATATAGATCTTTTTGTAAGTGTTGACTAAGATGCCGCGATATAACTACCTTGAGGTTAGTCTTTGATGGATATTGGGGAGTAAGGATATTAACTTAGAGAACTACTAGACTTTTTTTTTTAAGCTTTTGCTGTTATCCTTTGGACTTTTGAAAGCAACTATGTAAATATTTTCTTAGCTTAAACTACTAAGTTATGTATATATTTCCTAGATTATCAGAGTTATAATATATGTTTTAAGACTTCCACATAAAAATTTATAGCATTTTCATATGAACTGTTTACTTCAAAGTCGGTTAGTCGTAGATACCTTATGTAAATTAGGTATAGGAATGTGACTATGAGGTCAGCTTCTATTTTAGGTTAGTTTACACAACAGGATTATTATAACTCTACTGCTTCAAGGTGTGATACCTAAATACTTCCCTGGAGTGTTCTAAAGGTTGATATTGAAAAATGCACAAAAAAGTTCCTGTTCTATAAATTGGTACTACTTAAATGAAGAGAAAATTCTGAAAAATTCATTGCTTGCACAAATGTAACATAATAGTCATCTAAGATTTGCTTTAACCTTTGCAAATAGGATATATAGCTTTCGAAAGAAACAAAGGATTATTAGTGAAAAGATGGACAAGATAGGTGTCAGTTAAAGAATCCTACATCAAAAAGATGTGAAAAGATGCATATCAATTAAAGGATATATAATTGAAGAATACCCGTTAACTTAATACCTGAAGGTTCTTTCGTTAGATACAATGTCAATGCCACAAGTGTATTCCTTCACATGGCACATAGATAGAGTTTCTTCCTAGAGATGAAAGCTCCTTACACCTAATAAGTGGCATGAAAGTTGATGGTTCAGAATAAAAAGACAACATAAAAAAAGGAAAAAAATTAACGTAGTTTGATGCTCCTATGATGTTAGCTGTTCATATTAAAAGAAGATGATAGGGATCAATTTCCTAGGTATGAATTTAGAAGACTCATTTTAATTCAGTAACTTAAGAAGACATTTACAGTGTTATATGAATGCATAGATTAAAGTCAACTTTACATGGTGAGCCTTGTATAGCATATATGGATGTAGCACCAACTTTATGAAGACCTATTATAAATTTATTTTGTTTTAGTTTATTTAACTATTAGCAGGGCGGACACACAATCACATGAAGTTAGTATTATAATCATCCATAAGAAAATATTTAGTTTTTATTGCAACTATATTGTATCTTATATATGTAGAAGGATTTCATTAATGATTGCATCCAAAACATTTTCTAAAATTTTAAAAGATAGAAAAATTCTTTTGCAAGATGATTAGTGCAAAATAAACTTTTTTTTTTATGGTAAAAATCATTTTATTAATCACTAGAAACTAGTCTAAACAAAGGCAAACATTTAACTCTAGAATTCGAAACATTAAACCACAACAAAGTCACACAGTAGAAAATTATTATTATTATATAACACTAGAGACTATACCACTAGAAGTAACATAATTCCTCTACTCACAAGTGTCAGAGGAGAAGAAACTATGCAAAAATTTAGGGATATTGTTGGTGAAGGAGACATCGGCCCCATCTTGTAGTCCTTCCTTTGCTAACACATCAGCTACTTAGTTTTGGTCATGATTGACCCCATTAAGCACAACCATTTCAAATTGCATTAGTAAAGATAAACATTCAACATGTTAACATTGATATCGTGACATTTGAGCTAATTACAAGCTTATCGAAAGTCCATTCCTACAATAATAGAACTTATTCTTAATCGTTTCGCCATCTGTAAACCCTCTTTAATTGCCATGAGTTTTGCTTTTAGGGGAGATGCCATGCTAATATTTTTGTAAAGACCACCAATCACCATGCCTTCATTGTTTTGGAAAATAGCTCCCACTCTCACTTTATCACCTCTTTCAGTTGCAACTCCATTACAGTTCAATTTTATCCATCTTTCATCTGGTTTCTTCCATTTCCCTTTGAAAATATTGAGATTTTCTTTCATTTTCTATGCTCTCTTGCTCATCCACCATTCATAGGCTTCTGCTCTCGTCTAGTTCCCTACATGAGTTCATCATGTCCCTTATTAAAATATCCTCTAATTTTGTTCCTTCTAAATATTCCTTAGAGTAAATGCAACAATTATTGCTAACAATGCCTCTATCTATGTCCAATCTTTTTTCCTCCATTTTAAGTGCTTTTAAGCCAGCTTTTCAAGATATTGAAAGAAAACTCCTATGGAAAGTCATCTATTCCTAAACTTGACCATTATGTCTGACTCCATCCACATTGCATAAACAAATGTTGAATTGATTCTTTCTCATTATTACATAGGGGCAACTTTCACTAGGGTTCATCCCTCTCCTTAAAATGTTATCTCGGGTTGCAAATCAATTATAAATGATTCTCCATATTAGGAATTGAATTCTAGGAAGGCAAGGCACTTTCTAAATCCAATCCTAAGAGCTATCAAAAGGAATTTGCATCTCTTCCTTCCATATCAAATCATATGTTGGTTTTGATTTTACCTCTCCACTGGTATCATACAACCACCCCTTAGCATTAGCATTAGAGACTTCTAGGTTTAATATAACATTTCCCATTCTATTCTATATAGCCTCATCTAAAGGGTATCCTATCATCTCCTCACTCTAGTCACTTAGATCTCTCCAAACCTATTTAACAATTAATAGCTCACCATACTTATTAAGTGGTCCATATGGTCAATCTTGCAATCTTCTTTCCTTTGGCCACTTGTTTGCCTAAAATTTCAAAGTAGATCCATCATGAATCCTAACATTATTTCTTTCTTTTAGCCAGTTGTTAGCTTTTTGTAATTCCTTCTAGAACCCTATACTCCTCTTCACCTTTTGTCCCCTATTTGCAATCTTATACTTTTGCTTCAACAACCTAGTCTAGAACAGGTCTTTATGATTAACCTTCCAAGCTATCTTCACAAAATTTGCTCTATTTCTTTTCTTCACATCCAACATCCTCAAACCACTTCTGCTTTTTGAAGCTTTAAGTCTATCCCATGCAATCTAATAGATCTTCTTTGTCTCTTCAGATGATTCCCATAGGAAATTCCTTTAGATTCTCTTTAGTTGCTTTGTAAGACTGCTCAAAAAAGGGAATGCCTACTAGTAATAGTTTGCAATAATTTGTAAAACTACTATAGCGAGGATCTTCCATCCAATAAAGCTTAAGAGCTTCATCTTCCATCCTGCTAGTTTGCATCTTGTCTTGTCAAGTCCTCTTTCTTTAGATCACCCTCTTGTTTCACTGGAATACCAAGGTATTTGCTAATGTTAGTATTTTGCCATATGTCAAAGAGTTCCCATATTTTATTTTTTTCTTCTGAGTTTTTGTTTATTGAGAAAATAATACACGATTTTGCAAAATTAACTTTTTGCCCCAACAAGCTACAAAAGCAAGACATGGTTTTCGTAATTCCAAACATTCACCTCTAAAGCTTCTCCTATAAGTAGGATATCATCCACAAAAATAGGTGGGAAAGCTTCACATATGTTCCATGCAATTTTAAAGGCTTCCAACTTCCCTCCTCAACTAAGACATAGATTAGTTAACTTAACATTTCCATTGCAAGGATAAAAAGATAGGGTGATAACAGGTTTCCTTATCGAATGACACTAGAAGAGGAGAATTCATCTAGCATAGTTCCATTAAGGACGATGTGATATGAAGTTGTAGACAAGCATGATCCTACTAGTTTTATCCAAGAATTCAGGAAATTCAAGTTGCTCAAATGAAATCCCATTCAAGGTGATCGTAAGCATTTTCAAGATCCAACTTCACAACCATCCAAGATTTCTTCCCTCTTCGATTATTTAAGGAATGTAAAACCTCTTAGAACATAAATATATCATCTCTAGCTGTCCTACCTAAGATAAAGCTTCCTTATTTTAGGTTAATAATATCTTTTAGAACGAATCTAAGCCTATGTACTAACAACTTACTTACAATCTTGTAAACGCTAATGCATAGACTTATGAGTCTAAAATCTTAGACTTTATTTGTTTCCACTACTTTTGGAATAAGGACAATCAAAGTCTTGTTTATTTCTTCTGGTATACATCTAGTCAAAAGGATCTCCCTAACAATTTTGCATATAGTATTTCCCACAATCCCCCAGCATTTTTTTGAAAAATTTAGCATTATAGCCATCTATGCCTGGAGGTTTTGTATTTCCAACACTCCAAAGCGCTGTTTAGATTTTAACATTCATACATAGCCTATCAAGACAAATCTTTTCTTCCTTTGAAATGACTCTCTACCCTCCAACCTATGTAAGGAGTATCTTACACGAGAAGAGTTTTTTCGTAGTGAATAGATCAACAAAGAAATTTTGAAAATTTCTTTTGATATCATTCAAATATGTGTGCCAATACAGTAGTTTAAAAGAGTGTTTCTTTCCCCATCAGTAATCCAATTGACCTAGCCTTCACCGCCTAGAGTTTCTCCTCTTGCTAAGGAATCCATTCTAATTCCTTTTGAAGAGCTTCTTCCCTATCAATGAGTCTCTGTGAGGGATGAGAGAAAATTGTTGCTCTAACTTTCTCAAAATTGGTTAGGATACTTTGCTTTTTGACTGAGATGATACCAAAAATGTCCTTGTTACATTTTCTTAATAGAGTTGTAAATGATTCCATATCATCGAGGAATTGGAAGTGTGGTCAACACCAATGATTCTTCACAAAATTCATGAAATCAAGATGTTCCAACCACATAGGTTGGAAACGAAAAGGTCGGAGTTCTTTAGGTCCACCACCAATCCTAGGAATAGTGTTTAGGAGGATTGGTAGATTATCCAAATGGAAGATATAATGTGAAATAATTTTGCTTCAAGGAGGAAGGATCACCATGCATAGTTACATCAGGCCCTATCTAACTTAGTTTGAATAAGGTCACATAATCATTTTGATCATTTTGACCAAGTATATTTTGTCCCAATGACTCCTAGATCCATCATATGACAATCATTCATACAAGCTTGGTACATATTTGCAATAGCCTAACTAATATAGTTACCACCCTACTTCTCCTCATTATTTAGGACTTCATTGAAGTCCCCTATCATTACTTAGGGTCTTGTTAAACTTGCAACTCCCCTCCTCAACTCCTTCCAAAGGCTCATATGCTCATTTAAACAAGGAGTGGCATATATAGTTGAAAGATACCAGGAAAAAACATAATTTCTTACCTAAACCTTCATCAAGATTTGTTGCTACAAGATTTCGCATGGGTGGACATTAGCATCTTCTTCATTCTAGAGCACAATGATACCACCACTCATACCAATCACCTCTAAACATAGCAGCCTGTTAAAGTTTAGGAACCTCTAAAGAGCCTTTACCAAATTCTTATTCAACTTAGTTTCTATTAAAATCAAAATATTTGATTAGTATTTCCATACCAAATCTTTGACTGCCTCTTTCTTTCCCTTAGAATTTATTCCTCGGGCATTCTACGCAAGGACCTTGAATGGACAAGACCTCATATTTGAAGACAGTATGTCATCCATTTCAGGGTTTATCATGTCAAAAAGGATTTTATACCAATTCTCCAGTTGGTTCTTGAACTAGAGTACTTCCACCACTATCATCTACTTGCATGGTCTAAATGATGTTTATGCCATGACCAACTCCATACCCCCCACTAGCATCAACATATGCTTACACCAATCCCCCATCATAGGCAACGTAAATGGAACATGCTGCACTTCTGTGCCCAAAACTATACCCATCATGATATTCTCTACAGTCATCTTGCATGTCCACTCCAAGACTTCTAGAATAAGGTCCCCTGTAATGTCCAATCATGTCATTGGCATCTTAACTTGTAGAAACCCTTCCATGTTTAGCCAAATAATCTTCTTGCCCTGTTAGAAGGTGTGTCCCCCTTGAAATCCTGATTTGAATACTATTTTTAGCACTTGAGCCTTCCTCACTGAGTTTAAGCCATGACTATTCCCAGGACTTTGACTACTATTCACCCAAAAAACAATGGGGTGTTAAGGGGTTATGTATTTTCATTTGGGATTTAATTCGCTTGTGAATTAGGAAGGCTTTTTCCCCATCTTTTATAACTATCTTTTCTCCTTTGAACCTTGATCCACTCTCCATAAAGATTTCCATCATCTCCTCTTACACCACCTGTCTTTTCCACATCTGTAACATCTCCTATCAATCTCTTATTCTGCTCCAAGGCCTCGGCCTTATCTCCTTTCTCTTTTCCCTTTTCTTAGTTTTAGTCTATACCACCACTTGGTTCATGATTGTTTTGAACCTTGTTCCCTCCAAACATCTTATCACAATTACTACAGACATCTACTCCTCTAATGGTCTTCTTTAGGCATTAGGCCTTGTAATGGCTAATTTTTCCACAAATTTCACACAATTTTAGTATACCCTCGTACTAAATTTTGCATGGGTTCCCATTTAAAATAATCATATGTTTAAGAGGAGTTTCTATGTTAACCTGTACACAAATTCTCACAAATCTTCGGCACTCTAATCTAACTATATAAGAGTCATATCGGAGAACATGTCCAATTTTTTCACCAATACGTCAAATGGCTAATAGTGAAAAATATTCAATTGGAAGACCAGTGATACAAACCCATACTGCGACAAATTCAAATCCTGTTGTCATTCTCTTCTCTTTAACATCTTAATATACAATAAAATTATGTTTTAGAAATTAGCTACTCTTCAACCTCATATCTTGTGTTAAAATGTTATTGCATATGTTCCAATTGTCTTTTCATTCACTTGTTGCTTGGTTTTTTTAGACTTTGTGTTGTTATCTTTCCTTCCATTAACAATATTTACGCACCACCGATGGGAGATGAACAATCTTTATCAAAGCTTGTCTTTTAATATATACTAACACCATAATATGTTTTAACATAATCTCTAGTATATATGAAAAATTAGGTTAATGTACAATTAGATCTAAAATGAACTAATATATTATGGTTTACGAAAATCTATAACTAGAATTACATTATTTTGGTTTAAGATGGAAAAAGGAAACCATCCTCTAAACTACATAATGGTTTGAAAATGTAAATTGAACTAATTTAACCACATCCCCTTATGCAAACTAAAACCAAGAGTAAACAAGGTCGATCACAGGGGTAGGTCCAAGCTTGTCGATAACTTAAAATAAGCAATGGAACGTACGCAAAAGAACAAAAAAGAAAAAGGTAAGCAAAACCTATGGATAGCTTTAAAGGATATAACGCACCAATGGAACTTTTGAAGACTTACAGCATAACTCGATATAATGCACAAGTTCGTCCAGTGAGGTTACTTGCCACCTAACCTTACTCAAGGGTTAGGATAAGAGTATGAAGTAAACAAACAAGCTACAAGAGCAATGTTTACCAAAAGGAGTAAATTTAGTATATTGATGATGATAATATGATGTCCTTATGACTACATGTATCATAGGTATTTATACCTAAGAAATTAAGGCAACTTGCCTAAAATGGAAAAGACAAAAAGATTATTGTCCCAAAGAAGTAATGTACAAGAAATATAAAAGGTAAAAACAAATATTCAAGGAAAAGTAATGATTAAGTGCAGCAAATTCTCAAAGCGGGCATGGATACGTGGCAACAATATATTAGTGATGCTTTTGGAAGATGCAGACAAATCAGTATGGTCAAGATAAGTAGCTGAGTAGTGGTACCAAGCAGGGGTGTCAAGCGGATGTGGGCTCGTCCGAGAAAGAGTGGCTATAGACTTGAGCAAGATCTTTAGGTCTCTTGGCACCAATGTTAACGAGTTAGGGGTTAGTTCGGACATGTCGGGCAAAAGTGAGTGAAAGGGCTGGGCTGCTAGTAGAGTATTCATCCAATCAGCAAATAACTTCTAAGAGACATGAAGTCACTTGGCTCGACATTAGGAATTGGTTGACAACTAAGATTAGCTTGGCTTTAATAGGAGTCAACTAGAGCAAGAGAATTCATTGCGTTAGACCTTCGAGGCCTCGGGCTCAGTTATAGATTAAGGGTCCAATAGCTTGATTCCTATCATTTCCTCTTGGTTGATTTGGATTTTGGATCAAATCCGACTAATCCTCATTCAGTGTTCCTTCAAGATGATAAGGACTGAGGTCAACAATGTTGAAAATATCAAAGACTCCATAATCTTTGGGTAGTTCCAATCTGTTGAAGGGGCCTTCAACTCAGGCGAACAGCTTGTTCTTTCTCTTATTCAAGATCCTCTCCTTGCTCAAGTGTAATCATACTAGGTCTTCAGGCTGAAATTATGCTAACTTCCTCCCCTTGGCTCTTTCTCACATTTTCTTGGCGGCTTAATCAATTTACTGAGTAACTTTCTTGTAGATGAATTGTAGGGACTGGGCTCGGGTTCTTACGTCAGTGTCCTCTTGTTCAGATATGGATAGAGGCGTATAATCAAGGGGCATCTCAGGACTAAAGCCATAAACAACTTCGAAAGGGGTCTGCTTGGTTGTGTCATGTACTAGACAGTTGTAAGCAAATTTTACCACGAGCAAATAGACGTCCTAATCAACCAAATTCTTGCCTACTATAGCTCAGAGTAGCGATCCCAAAGTACGATTAACTACCTCTATTTAGCCATCAATTTAAGGGTGATAGGAAGTGCTATATAGTAGTCTAGTCCCCATTCAATGCTACAAAGTTCTCTAGAAATGGCTTAAAAACTTTGGATCTCTATCTGAGAGCACACTTCTTGGTATGCTATATATTTGAACAATTTCCTACAAAAAGAGAGAAGCAATAGCCGAAGAATCATTAGTCTTAGAGCAGGGCATAAAGTATGTCATCTTATTAAATCTATCTATGATGACCATTATAGAATATTTACCTGGAGTAGTTCTTGGAAATTGGAGAACAAAGTCCATGCTCAATTCAGTCTAGGGTCTGGTTAGGATAGGCAAAGGCATTACTTTCCCTTGCTTGGCTCGGTATTTGGCCCTTTTGCAAACTACACAGCTCTCAATAATTCCATGTACGTCTCATCTCATTTTCGACCAAAAGAGCCGTCCACTCAGCAACTCATATGTTCTCCTCTCCCTAAAATGACTAGAGAATCCCCTATTGTAGGCTTTTTTGATAAGCAACTCCCTTATTGAATAGGTCTGCACATATATGATAATCACCCACTACTCTCCCATTGGCACAACACCCAAGTATAGGTCTGAAATGCAGGTCTTGAGAATACTACTCTTTGATACTTGCAAAGCCCAATAACTTAGTCTATAGCTTAGTCAAAAGCGCATGTCTTCTTCAAGGGGCATCTGTTACTACGTTGCTCCTACCTTGTTTATACTTTATCATAAAGTTGAATCCTTCAAGGAATTTAACCCACCTTACTTATCGCTTTAATAATTTGGTTTGACTTCAGAGATACTTCAAGGACTCATGATCAGTATAGATGATAAATTCTCTTAGCAATAGTTAGTTTACCATACTTGGAGCATTCGGATAAGGGCTAAAAGTTCTTTGTCATATACGGAGTAGTTCAACTGAGGTCCTTTGAGCTTCTCGCTATGGTAGACAATTGGTCGTCTTTCTTGCATTAAAATAGTACCTATACCAATGTTGGATGCATCACATTCCAGCTCAAATATCTTCTCAAAGTCAAGCAAAGCTTATACGAGTGTAAAAGTCAATCTTGCTTTCACTTCGACAAAATTTATTTCCTCTTTTTCTCCCCATTTAAATTTGATGTTCTTCTTCGTCCGTTCTATAAGGGGTATGGCTATGGTATTAAATTCCTGATAAACCTCCATGGAAACTTCTCACCTTAGCATAAGTGATGGGAGTCGGCCACTCGACAATTGCTCAGATCTTCTCAACATCGGCTCAGATCTTCTCAACATCCACTCATAAGCCTCCTCCTTCACCTACAACATAACTTATAAATACCACTTCCTCCTAGCAAAAGCAACACTTCTTCAGATTGCCAAATAATCTCTCAACTCGGAGCACATCTAATACGATACAAAGATGCTCACAGTAATTTGGCATGTCAGCACTATATACTAGGATGTCATTAAAGTACACAATGACACACTTTCTGATCAAATCTCTTAGTATATGGTTCGTCAGTCGCATGGAAGCGCTCGAGGCATTCGACAAACCAAAAGGCATTACCATCCACTCATAGAGTTCATGCTAAGTTTTAAATGCAGTTTTTCACTTGTCTCCTGACCTCATCCAAATCTGATGGTAGCTAAACTTCAGATCAATCTTGTTAAAAACCTTATCCCTACTCAATTCATCCAACAAGAATAGGATACCGATACTTGATCGTAATCTTGTTCATGGCTCGGCTATCAATACAGATTCACTAGGTACCATCCTTTTTCGGCACTAGGAGCACTAGAACAACACAGGGGTTGAGGGTTTCTCTCACATACCCTTTTTCTTATATTTCATTGATTTTCTTTTAGAGCTTAGAAACTTGTTCAAGATTCATCCAATAAGCTAGTTTATTTGGCAAGGCAGTATCGAGTATTAAGTTAATGCAATACTCGATGCCTCTGATTGGTGGCAAACCTTCCTACAACTATTCCAGGAATAGGTTGGCATATTCATCCAGCAGCCCTCTCACTTCATTAGGTAGTTTAATTTACTCTTTCAATTCTAGTAACCTCATGAACAACATAAAAGTTAGCATTTCAGCCTTTATAGCTTCTCAAAGCTCAACTCTACTCAGTATTAAAGCTTTCTTGGATTCTTGAGTAAGTTTAGCCTACAATTTGCTAACTCAACTTGGTGTCATCGAGTTTAAAGTGACCTTCCTTCCATTCTTCTTGAACACATAGTTGTTCTTGTACCCATCATGCGTAAACTTTTAGTTGAAAAGCCACAGTCAATCTAATAGCACATGTAAAGTGCACATAGACAACACATCGCAAAGAATCTCATTAAAGTAGTTTCCAATTGAGATCAGCAGCAGTACTTGCTGAGTCACATATAACACTTCCTTCTCATTCAATTAATGTAGCTTATATGGTTTCAAATGTGAAGTGGTATGTAACTTAAGCTTCTTAATCAAGTTGGTAGATGCCACATTAGTGTAACTGCCACTGTCGACAATTAGTGTACACAACTAATCATTTACTTTGCACATAATGTGGAGCAAGTTCTCTCTCTATTCCTCCACCTTATGTAAGGGTTTCAAACTAATTGTACGTCGGATAACTAAGATCAGTTGATCTAAGTCCTTAGCAAACACATCTTCCTCTACCAATTCATTCTCTTGAGTGGTTTCTTTCTTAGAAACAGTCTCTTCCTCAAGTGCCTCATCAGTATTATCCACTTTAAGCTTAAAGACATCTCCTTTGATGACCATAGTATGCCAATTTGGACATTGAGCAACCATGTGCCCAAACCTCTAACATTTGAAACACTTGATCTGGCTCATCTTCCTCCCAGATCCTTACCCCTTCTCATATGTTTGGGTCAGCATGCTACCATCAGGTCGACCCTTCTATTCAGCCCTATATCTGTTTGTCTGGTTTGCTCGGTACTTAGTTGACCTCAATAACTTCCTTAAATAGGTCAGCTTGTCTGTCCAGGTCGACTCGTCGAGGATCGGGTCAGCATTCTGCTCCTTTTCTACCTCTCCACTCATTGGGCTATTGATATAGCCTCATCATTACTAGAATTCCACAATGTCTCAGATATCACTCCTTAAACCAATAAAGAATCTAGCGACTATTCATGTTGATGGTTTCTCTACTTTATAGCGAATCATAAGCATTTGGAATTCTTAAACATACTCATCAACAGTTCGACCTCCTTATCTTAGCTCTTAAAACCAAGCAAAAGTGTCTTGTAGATAGATATCCAACATAAATCTATTTCTAAGTATTCTCTTCACCATAGGCTAAGTATTAATCTCTTTGTTCCCTTCTCATCTTCTCATGACCAGAAAGTTCCTCTACCACATGATAGCATATCATGAGAACTCGACAATAGCAGTCCTCGCTTTCTCTTAGTCCTCATATTAGTAATAATCAAATACATGTTCAACCTTCTCCTCCTAGTCCAGGTAATCATTTGCACTTTTAGACCCATTCAAGCTCGAGATTTGAAGCTTTACATGGTTGGCAGCTTGGGGTGCTCGAGCTCTCTCTTCTTCTTTGAACTCCCCTTACTCTATGTCATCCATTTCCCCTAAATCAATCCTTTGTTAAGCTCACCCTCTTACTCCTCTAGCTTAAAATTGTTGAGATGGGTTTGACCTCTAGTAAGTCAAGCAGCTTATGAGGCAATCTATACAGCTTCAGTAGGTCAATAGGCCATCGCATAGACAGCTCTAATTAACTCAACTAAGAGGTTGGCTACCTCGTCAAGTCTCTCGTCCATACTTCTGGGGGTACCTTGAGATTGTTGATCATAGTGGACAACACCACTATTGTCGTCCCCAATACTAATATTAATACTCAGGTCTATCATTTTCCTCAAAAATTTTGATTTCAATATCCAAATCTGAGTGATAACTGACAATATTTCTTCAAATCTAACAATATAGATACTCTTCACACAAATGGCCAACTAAGTCGCAACATAGTAACATTACTAATGAATAAACTGCTGATATAAAACTTGCTCTATTTTTAGATGTTCAAAACAAGGAAAAAATAGAGTAAACACATAAATGAACCACTCCACTCTCTTACTTACCAAAACACTTCCATTGAATCTCTGTACAACTTCGACACACTGCTACAAGAAGCACTACTTCACAATTTACAAACATAAATTACCCAAAAAAACCTCCACTTTGATACCAAGATGATGTGGATTGAAATCGAAAGCAGACAAAGCCAGTTGCTGGGGTGGGTCCAAGCTTACTGAAGCTTGAAATGAGTGATGGAATGTGTGTGAAAGAACAAAAAAGAAAAAGGTAAGCTGAACCCATAAACAACTCTAGAGAATATGACACACTAGTAGAACTTCTGAGGACTTAAGACATAGCTCAATATGACGTACGAGTTGGTCTAGTAAGGTTACTCGCTACCTAGCCTTGCTCAAGGGTTAGGATAAGAGTATGTAGTAAACAAACAAGCTACGAGAACAACGTTAACCAAAAGGAGTAAATTCAGTATATTGATGATCATAATATGATGTCACTGCGGCTACATGTATCATGGGTATTTATACTCAAGAAATTAGGGCAACTTGCCTAAAATGGAAAATACAAAAGGGTATTATCCTAAAAAAGTAATGTATAAAGAATACAAAAGGGTAAAAATGAATATTCAAGGAAAATTAATGATTAAGTGCAACAAATTCTCAAAGTGGGCATGGATACGTAGCAGCAATATATTAGTGATGCCTTTGGAAGATGTAGACAAATTAGTATGGTCAAGATGGATGGCCAAGTAAGGGTGTTGAGCAAATGTGGGCTCGTTTGAGAAGGAGTGACTATGGGTTCAAGCTGGATCTCTTGACCTCTCGGCACCAATGTTGTCAAGCTAGGGGTCAGTTAGAACATGTTAGGCAAAAGTGACTGAAAGGGCCAGGTTGCTAGTAGAGCATTCATCCAATCAGCAAATAACTTCCAAGAGACATGAAGTTACTCGGCTCGGTATTAGGAATTGGTCGGCAACCAGGATTAGCTTAGCCTCAATAGGAGTCGGCTGGAGTAGGAGAATTCGCCACATTAGACCTTTAAGGCCTCAAGCTCAATTATGGGTTAAGTGTCTAATAACCTAATTCCTATCATCCTCTCCTCCTCAATATTGTCCCTCCTAATACCCAACCAGGCTAACCTCATGTATCTTAAATGTATTAGGTCCACATTGTCTAATATGCTATTATATCCTTATTCTTCCCACACTATCTATATGAACATAAAGATACTAATTTTATTTGCTAGAGCCTCGAGGGCATGATCATGTAACGGTAGTAAGGCTTAAATACAAATACCAACTTACTACTAGTCCCATACTTCCCTTGGTGCAATCCGAAACTGATATGAAAACATGAAGCAACTAAAACTTAAAATACATCAAGACATGAGCAAGCATGTTTTTATAAAGAAGAAAATGCATACACAAAGAAAGCAAAACATGTACGTAGCAACATAAAGAAGAACAATTTTCATAACTTAGATTATTGTTAAATTTTCTAAGCATCTCACTGTAATGCAACAAAATGTAGATACTCCAACTTTTTAAGAAATTACATTAACCTCTTCTTTTTTTATGATTACATGATTTTCATTTTTTTTTTCACTAATATAAATTTAACTTGTTGTAGCAAAAAAATTGTGACAAGCATACTTCCTATAACCAAGTTAATAATTTTTTATTTAATCTACTAAGATTCTTACTACAAGAAATTTTACTTAATTTGAAAAATTCAATAATCCAAAAGTTAAAATGAGAGAGACTTCTTTCAATAAATTGATCGTTGCAAGAAGTAGCATGTATGATAAAATTTAACTTTTAGATTTTTTTATTTCAAAAAACAAACCTGATAATTACCAAATCCCATCCGACCCTCACTTAACAAACAATTTTTTTCATTTCCCCATCTAGTTTGTCAACTCCCACTTCTCTCTCTCTCTCTCTCTCTCTCTACACTGGCATCTCTCTTGCCATCCCCTATCGACACTCTCATCATTTGACTCTCTCTTGTCCTCTCATCTTTCTATTATTTATCATTTTGTTTGATTTTTTTCTTCAAAAATTGTTTTCTTTTTTAAGAGCATACTCCACTAGGGAAATTGGCGTAAACGTAATTAGGTATGTCCTAATCAATTCATTCTTATTTTTACTGTCATGAAGTTTATGTAGAAAAATTAGTTAGGGTTTGTTTTCTTTCAATAATGTTCAATTGATTAAGGAAATTAGACCCATGGTTGTTGTTCCTTTTATCATTGGTACTTCTTGTGTTTTTCTTTGATTATTGCATCAATAATACAGTTCTAGTCCTTTTAAGTCCCATGCTAGCTTTTCCCTTTAAAAAATTGCTTTTATTTTGTTAATTAGTTTATATTGCATATCATTTTCCAAATTTTTGTTATCATTTTGCCTATTTTATTTCACTAACTCATTTGCTCTTTAAAATTAAACCCAATTATTTTCATGGTTTTCAATTGATTGATTTGATTCTTTGACCCAATTATGTTGGATGAGAAAAGTGTATGCTAGCATTCGCATATGATCAAACTAGTGAAACTTTTATTATGATTCCTTTTTTTTTAATGAAATTTCTTATAATTCATTTTCTTTGGCCAAAAAATTTCTTACAAATTCAAGTGTATTTTTTGGTGGTTAGCCTATTGTTGTGAGATAAAATAAAAAGTGAGATGATTATGGTTGTTACTCCTAGTTTATAGCTGCTTATTTTTGGGAAGATAATAGATGGAATGAGTTGACAAGTTAAATCAATTACTTCCTACTCATCTTGTCATAGATATCTTTAATTTAAATATTCAATAGGATCAAAATGACTCTCCTGTTTAGAAACTATCCCATAATGGGCATTTTTTTTTTCCAAACTGAATCGAACATGATGTTTAAAATCTCAGCATTTTGTTACAAATGTTCAAAGACTGAAGCGTATATCAAAATGGCCCAACAAATTTAGAGATTATAAATGAATTTTCAGGAGTTACATATATACATAATATCAATGATAACCTGGAGTTGCAGTTATTACATCATACATGTATGAACACAATTATATAGTCAGGGTTTGTAACAAAATCTAACTATACATAGTACATACATATAAATAGTAGAGTAGGGAGTATAGAGTCTATCTTTGATTTTGTTACCAAACATAGCCTTGTAAGGAGTTTGTTGGCAGTCGAAATCGAGTATCTATTCTTGTTATTTTTCAAAGTACCTTGCAATTATAGAAAGAAAGGTACAAATAGTTAGAATTCTTTTTTAAATCTAAACTTATAGAATACAAATCTGTATTTGGATTGTAAAAATCTGGGTTTAATCTTTGTAAAATTCAAACCCTAGTTTTGGGGAAAATACCATATAAGAAAAGAAGTTCTAGAGAGTATGATAAAAGAAAAGAGAAGAGAGAGAATATTACCTGAGTGTCTGAGAGGTCTATGTATATAGAAACCCTATTTGTTGCTGGATAAGATAAGAAGTGTAAGTGAACTGGGCCTTTCATGTGTGGGCCTATTAATTAGTGTTTTCATTGATTTTGGGGAAGAAGAAGTTAGCCATGGTGAATTATACTCAAAGTGTTATAGCAAGTCAAGAAGATATTCAACACCATGATCAGAGTTGGATAAAATTGATAAAAGAATAGATAAATTGGAAGATATAATGTAACATTTGGAGTAAGGACAACAATCTTTGTAGGATATGATGATAGAAGTGAACGAAAACATGAAACAAACAATGTAATGTTATAAAAATGTTGGAAATCAGAATTCTCCTATTTAGGGAAAAGGAAATTCATCATTTTCTAATAGCATAGCTGAAGAACCACAAGTTTACACTAGAAATACTAAATTGGAGTTGCCTAAATTTTGAGGCAGTGAGGTTTCCTCATGGTTATTCAAGATCAATCAATTCTTTGATTTTCATGAAGATCTAAGAAAGAATGAAAATGACTTCTTTTGTGTTGGAAAACAAAGCTTTAACTTGGTACCAATAGCTTTCTAGAAATGAATTGTTAACAACATGGGATGCATTTCAAAAGCAAGTTGAGATGCGATTTGGTCCAACGAAATTTGAAGATTATGAAGGCAGGTTGAGTAAACTTACTCAAACAGGTAGTGTTCACAAGTATCAATAAAAATTTAAGTCTCTTTTAAATTACATTTCTAGCCTATCAGACAAATTTCTTAAGAATTACTATATATTTGGTCTTCAAATAGTATTATGTGTAGAATTCCTATCTTCTAGACCCCAATCTTTGTTAGAAGTCATGAGCTTTGCTAAACTTCATGAAGCAAAGTTACAAACTCTACAACATCAAGTGTCATTTCCAAAACCATCTTTTCCTTCGTATTCTCCAAAACCTTCATTTCTAAATCATTCTTCATTTTCAAACCCACATTTCATTCTAAACCATCTTTTGTTTCTAAACCTTCCTCACCGTATAATTCATCTTCATCTAATTCAAATAAGTCACTAAATTCTACTACAAACACAAACAAGAAAACATTACCAATAAAAAAAATGTCACCTTGGAAGTTAGCTTTGTAAAGGGAAAAGGGATTATGCTATTATTGTAAGGAAAAGTAGCATAAAGGGCATATGTATAAAGCAAAATTCCTTTTGATGATAGAACCAGAGGAGTTGCATGAAGAGAGAGAAGAGGATGTGATGCATGAGGAGTTGCAGTAAGGGATAGGGCAAATTGATGAAGAGATGGATGAATAGATGATAAATCCTATAGAAATTAGCTATCATGCTTTGTCAGGTACAATTGTACCTAAAACATTTTGTTTGCTAGGTATGATTAAAGGAAAAATAGTTTCCATATTGGTAAACAATGGAAGAACTCATAATTTTATACAAGAATATGTAGCAAAGCACTTAAATTTGTTGATTGAATCTATAACTCCATTTCTAGTTATGATAGTCAATGGTGACAAGTTAAATTGTAATGGGTACTATCATAATATTCCTTTAAAAATACAAGGAATATCATTTACAGTAGATTTTTATGTATTACCTATTCAAGAAGTGGAGTTAGTGTGGGGAGTACAATGGCTAAAGACATTGGGGCTAATTTTGATGAATTATTCCAAATTAACCATGTCATTTACTTTTGAGAATCAATCAGTGGAGTTGCTTGGTAATTCAAACTAAGGAAATCCATACTGGAAAGTTGGATAAGTTGATTGCAAATGATGTGGGTTGTTGTTTTGGATTATTAGCTTAATCTGAGGTATCATCCACTAATACTACCTGCAATAAGGAATTAGAATCCTTATTGGGCAAAATCTCGGATGTATTTGTAACTCCTTCATCATTGCCTCCACTAAAAGATGTTTAACACCATATACATCTAAAGGATGAGAAGATGGCAGTGAATGTTAAGCCTTACAAATATCCCTATTTTCAAAAAAAAAATAAAAATAAAACAAAGAAGTTAGTGAATGAAATGCTACAAATAGGAGTAATAAGGCCAAGTACAAACCTTATTTACATAAGTTCGTCATTGTATTTTTTTATGATATTTTGGTGTATAATAAAGACATGAAGGAACATTATCAACACTTAGACTTAGCTTCACAGTGTTTGAGAAAGAACAATTTATATTAGAAAAAAGCCAAATGTTCTTTTAGCCAAGATAAGGTGGAGTATCTAGGCGATATAGTGTTGGTTGAGGGAGTGAGTCTTGATCCATAGAAAATCAAGGTGATAACATAGTGGCCATAGCCTGTGAATATTAAGCAATTGCATGGAATCCTAGGTTTAACTAGGTATTATAGGCATTCTGTCAAAAACTATGCTTCTATTGCCTATCCTTTAACAAATCTCCTTAAAAAAGACTCTTTTCATTAGAATAAGGAGCCGCATCAACTTTTGAGCTATTAAAAGAAGCATTAGTTTCAACACCAATTTTGGCGTTACCCGACTTTTCAAAAGTTTTTATTCTAAAGACAAATGCTTCAGTTTGGGTACTGGCATGGTGTTACACCAAGAATCCTACCCTATTTCTTTCTCTAGTAAGAAGTTTTGTAGAAGATTATAGAAGGCTTGTGCCTATGTACGAAAACCAATTGTAGTCGTTAAGGCAATTAAAAAATGGAGGCAATACTTATTGGAGAGACATTTCATCATCCGAACTAATAAAAAAAGTCTTAAAGAAATTATGTCTCAAACTCTACAAATGCCAGAGCAACAGCAATACTTAATAAAGTTGCTAGGATATGACTATGAAGTTCAATATAAACTAGGGGCTATGAATAAGGTAGCTGATGCATTATCAAGGCAAATGGAGGATGAAGCTCACTTTTATTCTATTTCTTTTCCTTCTTTTGATTACATTTCACTTATAAAGAAGGAATTTGAAATAAATGACCATTAAAAGGAGTTATGTGTTCAAGGAGAAATGTTGTAGTGGCCGCTAACTTGTAAGGAAGGATTATTATATTTGGGTAGTCGAATTTTCATCACAGCACCATCACATATTACTCAAATACTCATCATGGAGTTTCATATGACTCCTACAGCAGGACATAGGGGAGTTCTTAAAACATTTAAGAGATTGAGTAATGCTTTTTTTTGGGGGGGGGGGGGGGGGGGTAAGGAGGGATGAGAAAGGAAGTTGAAGATCTTGTGAAGCAATGCCACATGTGTCAACAAGTTAAGTATTTGACAACATCTCCAGCAAGATTGCTTCAACCATTGCCTATTCTATTGATACTTAGTTTTCACCTTATAACATAATTCATCTACTTAACTAATGTAAGGCCGAGTTACTTTAATTTCAGCTAGTGCCGACTAAAGCTTAACCCATTCAATAGGCCTTGAAGCCTAGCCTGTTAACATATCTAGTTTAAACTTAGGAAAGTGGCATGAATAGTTATAATTTAGTACGATCTCATTACATAACTACCCACTATTCCTATATCTTCTGCATGTGTTTGATTATAAGATCTCCACATATCCCACTATTGATGATTGATTGCTATTTCAAACACCTGATTTTCACCCATAAATATGAAGAGGAGGCATTGTAAGAACTCTCTTACGACCTTAAACTTTACACTTATATTATCTCTCTCAAAACATACTTACTAACTTAGGCATCAGTGTGGCTATACCAGACTAACCTCAGTACCACTTAGTATTCTGTGTTTTTGCAAGAACCAGAACCTATTCCAAAATTACACAACAACATATTCCTAAGCAAGTTTTTAAGGATTTAACTATGCATTTTATTATTAGATTACCTAATTCTAAAGGGTATTCAGTAATATTAGTGGTTGTTAATCAATTGACAAAGTATTGTCATTTTGGACCATTGAAGTCCCCTTACATAGCAACATCAGTAGCTCAGCTATTTGTGGAAATGGTGGTCAAATTACATAGTATACCTAAATCTTTCATTTCTAATAGAGATAGGATCTTTGTCAGTAAATTTTGGCAAGAGCTATTCAGACTCAGTAGTGCAACATTAAAGATAAGTTCGGCCTATCATCCTTAAACTGATGGCCAGTCAGAGGTAGTTAACAGAAGTTTGGAGCATTACTTGAGATGTTTTGTTATATACTATCCTAATTAGTGGTCCAAATATCTTCCTTGGGTAAAATATTGTTTTAATACATCATAACATACGAGCACTCAAATAACTCCATCTAAGGCATTGTATGGAAGGGAACCACCAAGAAAACTTAATTATGTAACTAACAAGAAACAAGTAGAAGCTATTGACTTAGAGTTGCTTTAAACGGATCGCATTCTGAGAATGTTGAAATATAATTTACAACAGTCTCAGTTTAGAATGAAAATCATGGTTGACAGGAAGAGATCAAAGAAGAAGTTATAGGGGGGTGATTACATATATGTGAAGTTATAGCCTTATAGATAAACATCTATTGCAGATAGATCACTTGCAAAGCCAGTAGAGTGTTATTTTGGGCCTTTTAAGGTGATAAAGAAAATTGGCTAAGTGCCTATAGGTTGGGGTTTCCTTTAAACTCTAAGATTGATTAAGTTTTCCATATATGTATGCTTAAGAAAGCTCATGGAGATCATGTGAATCAAGTTCCTTTGCTATAGGACACTATTGATAATAATCCTATTGTCTCACTTAAGGTAATTCTGGACTCATTTGTGGTCCAAATGTAGACGAAGGATATCAAGCAAATTTTGGTGCATTGGGAAGCCCTATTTATAGAGGATGCATCATGGGTAGATCTATAACAATTCATCACTAACTATCCTAATTTCGACCTTAGGGACAAGATCGTTTTTTCTAATAAGAGGGGAATTTGTTACGAATGTTCGAAGATCGAAGCGTGTATCAAAATGGCTTAATAGATTTAAGGATTATATATGAATTTTTAGGAGTTGCATATGTACATAATATCAATAATAACAAAGGAGTTGCAAATATTACATCATACATGTATGAACACAGTTATACAGTTAAGGTTTGTAACAGAATCTACCTATTACGAATGTCCGAAGACCAAAGCATGTATCAAAATGGCCTAATAGATCTAAGGATTATATATGAATTTCCAAGATTTGTATATATACATAGTATCAATAATAACAAAAGGAATTGCAAATATTACATCATATATGTATGAACACGGTTATACAATTAAGGTTTGTAACAGAATCTAACTACACATAGTATACACATATAAATAGTAAAATAAGGAGTATAGAGTCTGTCTTTGATTTTATTACCAAACATAGCCTTATAAGGAGTTTGTTGGCACTTGAAGTCCAATATCTGTTCTTGTTCTTTTTCAAAGTACCTCGTAATTACAAAAAGAAAAGTTAAAATAGTTAGTATCCTTTTCTAGATCTAAACTTGGAGAATACAGATCTATGTTTGGATTGTAAAAATCTAGGTTTGAAATTTGTAGAATTCAAACCTTAGTTTCTGAGAAAATACTATACAAGAAAAGAAGTTCTAGAGAGTACGATATAAAAAGAGAGAGAGAGAGAGAAGAGAGAGAAGAGAGAGAATATTACTTGAGTATCTAAGAAGTTTGTGAGTGTAGAAACCCTATTTGTTGTCAAATAAGATAAGGAGTGTAAGTGAACTGGGCCTATTATGTTTGGAACAAATTTATACCATTGAAAACATCATTTTGTATGTGGAAAGTCATCCATGTTTTGAATCCTACTAAATATATTTAGTGTAATTAGGGAAGGATTATCGCATCCAACTGCCTTTGTTGTTTATAAGAATGTGAAATTGATGTTCATGCCTTTCTCATATAAATATGCTTTAGAATTTTGGAATAAGATTGCTCTATATCTGCTATTAGTCCCATAATAGATATTAAATCTATTAGAGTGATGTTAAAATATTGCCATCAAGTAGAAACAAATTACTACATAATTTATGAGACATATGTTAATATTGTAACACTTTAAACTATAGGTGTTGTCCATTATAAATTCTCACATGATGTTGAATTTATATGCACTTCTCTTTTGGCTTTTTATTGTAATTCTTTGCAATAGTTCTCTATTATCCTATTAACTATTTGTTTAAGGATTCTCTTAGTTCTTACATTTCTATTTGTATTTATGATTTTCTAATTTGTTTAAACTTCCCATATAACTTTTCAAAGTACAATAAAATGCCATTTAATTGTTTTGCTTTGTATTTTCAATTTAGGCTTATTTAATGGTAGCCATTTGTATATATGATGTGTTTGTGACAAGTAGATATAATTTAAAGTTTAGGATGTCAAAAAGAACGTAGCACCATACGTATGATCAATTAAGTAAGACATATAGTGAAGGAGTTAGAGATTTCCTTCAAGCATCAAAGTTTGCTTGAGAGTCTGATGGTTATATTTAGTGTCCATATTGTAATTTTTTAAATGTGAAGTGGCACCCAATTAGAGTTATCAAGCTTCATCTATTTTGTTGGGGTATGGCTTGGGGATACAATAGGTGGATTTTTAATATGTCTAGGAGTTCAGTTATTACTAGAACTTATCTTAGGAAGTAAGAAACCGATGGCTCCTTCAAGATATCAAAGAAACTTAGGATGAATGGGTCAACTAACTAGCTAGAGTAGTTGATGTGAAGCTACTCGAAGGATATGACCCACCTACTAACACAACATGACTTAATACTTCACTTGATATGACGTAGAAGTTAATTTCAAGCTCCACCTGCCACTAACCTTGAGTTACTTGGCAAGATTAGATAAAAGTGTATGAAAAGTAGACTTGGAGAGAGGTGTCTTGCAAAAATAGTATATTCAATGTCTATTTGGAAAAAAAGATGATTTCAGCTTACAAGGAGAAGGGACTATTTATATTAAATCCCTAGGATAACATTATAAATAAACAAATTACAAAAAAAGCATTTACAAAAATGGGATTCCTAATACATATGAAAAATAGTAAAAGGGACAAAAGACAAAAAGGGAAAAAGGTACAATGTCAAATAAAGAGGACAGGTGGCAAAGCAACACTAGTTCCGTATAGGGATTCCCTAAGTACAGCAAGCGAGAGGAATCAAGATATTACAGCAACAAAGAGACCAAGACGTAAAGAGAAGCAGTGAGAGTTGGAAGGAGGCCGAAAGAGAAATACTTAGCCCAAGGGACTAGCTCTCTTTACTCAATAGGAGACTCTCGGCAGCTAAAAGTCCAATCACTTGGTATGGAGCTCTTAGCCAAAGGGTAGTCATCATTGGCATATGATAACGAATAGAGCATAGTATAATCATTTGGAGCTCTTAGGAAATTTAACCATCCTCCTTCTATAAATTGTTTCACATCATCGACGAGTTAAAGAGAGAGAATTCTTCGGGTAAGGGACTGGAGGCCTCTAAAGCGTACGTGAGTAATTAGGCTAGTAGTTGGTAACACATTAATTTTTCACGGTGAACTCCCAATATCTATGGGAGAGTCACTTGGGGTTAAAGTCCTAATTATAGACGAAGATCTTATAAAGGGTGAACAAACTTTTTAAGATAATGCGAACTATCAAACATTTGAGGATAATATGGACCGTCAAATGTTGGAAGACATAGCTTAAGATAACAATGACAATAAGGATGAGGTGATATGAGATTAAATCTCCAATGCTAAGATTAAAAGGAATCAAAGGATCGATTTAAAAAGAAACAGCAGCGAATCTGGAACGAAAGAATAGGAATGGGTACTCAAAAAAAAAAAAAAAAAAAGGGTACGAAGAATAGGAAGGTTTTGATGGTGAATGTGAATGGATATAACCCACCAAGACACAAACATAATCTGGGTTTTGAGCTCGAAATAAGGTTCGATATGATTCACAAACACTAAATGTTGCTTGAGGTTTCAAATGAAGGCTAAATATGATTCACTAACCGGTTCAAATAAAAGGGTTCACCACAATCATAAGAACAAGATTGATAAGAACGTGGGGATGATTAAAGAGTATGATCAACACTCGATAATCCAGTAAATGCTAACTCAAGTATAGCCTTGCTAAAAAAGAGGAAAGTTTCACTCTATATATCTATCTATCTATATTTGTCTATATATCTATTAGCATAAATGTTGCTATTTATAGTAAGTCTTAACCCTAGTGGCAACACTGTAAATAAAGTATAAGGCCTTAAACCTTAAAGAATTGTGCCCATTAATAAAATAAAGGGAAAACATGTACAAGAATACAAAACTGTACGTTTTACAAAACTCAACATGTCCTGAAAGGAGTGGTATTCGAACTAGATGAGGTTAGCAATTGGATGTACGGGTTTGAGAAGGGGTCCTTAACGTCTTGCGTGGCTTAGCCGAGACACCAGAGAGATCGGCCCATAATTGCCGAGTTCTGAAATTAGTCGGTGCTAGTCTCTCAGGGTTGTACCAAGTGGTTTTTTAGTCTCGAGTACTCAAACCTGCAGTTTCTTGACACTTCGGCTTATAACAAAGTTGATGCCGAGTGTTTATTTTCCTTCCCTTCATCCTTCTAGCTGCAACTTGGCCTCGGCAAGCATTGATAGGCTTTGGCTTAGATATGGTCGAAGGCTGATTCCCATCATTAACACAGGTTTGAAAGGAAATCGTCTTCGACGTTAAGTATAGAGCATTAGCTGGGATACCAAATAAACTTCTCTTCCCTTTTCTCTTCACCATAGGTGTCGAATGTCTCTGGATTTCCTCAACGCTCATGGGGGTCAAGCGATAGCTCTTCCCATCCTTCTGAATGGTATAAGTGTTGAGGAAGCTGTCATAGATCACTTTTTGGTCATACTCCTAAGGTCAACCAAGAAGTAGATTTGCGGCGTTCATAAGCACGACGTCAAAATCAACATGATCCTTGTATTATCCGGCCTTGAATGCTATCCTCACTCTTTTATGTACATGGACCATACCCTTGTCATTAAACCATTTTAATTCATAAGGTCGGGGATGTGGGTAAGTTGGCAACTTCATCCTTTCTATCAACTCAGCAGAGACAATATTAGTGCAGCTAGCTCCATCTATTACTAAGGAACAGGTCTTCCAATTCACTAAGCACTACATGTAAAATAAATTTTCCCTTTGTCCAGGATCTACCTTCATGTCAACTTGTTGACTCGTCAAGGATAAGAGTTCATCCAAATTTTCGACATAGATATCTTTTTTATCAATCCTTCCTCAAAGCTCTTATCACTCTGACTCTTGATTTGAGCCTCGAACCCTTCGCCCTTTAAGACCATGACCCTTTCATTCAGGCATTGGGATGCAATGTGTCCATAGTCTAAGTACTTAAAACACTTCACTTCTCGGGCCTTGTTACCAGGTGCCTTCTCTTTCTCGACAATCTTTTTATCAGCATGGTTTGGTTGGCTAAGCTCTCCTTTCTCTATCTTCTTTTCTTACCTTCTCTCGGCATACCTCTCAAGCTTAGGGCTACCTTGTTGAGGTCGACTACTCGACCTATGATGCCTTCTCCTCCTTTACCTTTCTACTCTTAGTGCCAAAATAATTAGCTCGTCTAAAGAGTTGAATGGCTGCAATTCAACTATGTTGACAATGTCATCTTAGAGTCTACTCAGGAATCTGGCAATGGTGCGATCTTGTGGTTTAGCAATTTCACATCTCGTCATCAAGGTCTCAAACTCTTGTAAATACTCTTCAACAATATTTCGACCTTATCTCAAGTGTTGGAAAGCATGGAGCATCTCCTGCTTAAAATAAGTTGGCACAAAGCATTGGTTCATCAATCTTTTCATGAGCTTCTAAGTTCTGCCAGCTCTTCTCCTTCAACTTCTCGCTTGGCAACTAGTTTATCCTATCGAAAATTTGCATATTCAACAAGGGATAGTGAAACCAGCTTAACCTTCATTTGATCATCATACTTGTAACACTCGAATAACTTCTCAACTCGGGGAACCCAGTCAAGGAACTCTTCAAGTCGGCTACTTCTATAGAAAGTCGGCAATTTCAGCTTAACATTGTCAAGTCCTCGGCTAAGTGCTCTGGGTTCATCCCTTGCATTTCAAGCAAGTCAATTCTCCTCGGTTCAGCCACTTCTATTAGAGCTCTGCTCAGCCATGTTCCTTCTCGGCCTCAGCTCTCTTCTCCAAGCTTCTTGATTTGTTTCAAAGTCAGCACTCTTAGGATTGGATGGTTTTCTCTTCTTCTTCGCTCGACAGCTCTTCTCCCCTATCGGTCATCATGATCAAGTTCATTAGAACCACTTCCACTTGTGAATGTCCTCTCCCTTCTTTCCTCTCGGCCATCTCGTTTGCAACCTCTGACTATTCTTATGAGTTCTTGGATAGAGTTAATGAGATTCTGAATCTAATATTCTAAGTTATCAACACGTTGCCTCAAGCTTCCACAAGGATTATCTCCAGTATTGTTGACACTATCCTCCAACGTTCTTGTTCGTTCAATAATTGACTAGAGAATTGAACAAGCAAATAACAGCAATCCAGAAACAACCACTACTCGGTTTCTGCAACTACCACTACTAACAAATAGCTATAGAACAATGATGAATAGAAATGTTAGAACCACAAATCCACTTTGAAGAACACTAGCACGCATATCTCCCCAAAGCTCTGATACCAATATGATATGGGATCGAATCTCCAATGCCAAGATGAAAAGGAATCAAGGGATCGATCCAGAAAGAAATGGTAGCGAATTTGGAATAAAAGAATAGGAATGGGTTTTCAAACAAAAAAAAAATGGGTACGAAGAATAGGAAGGTTTTGATGGTGAATGTGAATGGATATAACCCACCAAGATACAAACATAATCTGGGTTTTGAGCTCGAAATAAGGTTCGATATGACTCATAAACACTAAATGTTGCTTGAGGTTTCAAATGAAGGTTAAATATGATTCACTAACCGGTTCAGATAAAAGGGTTCACCACAATCATAAGAACAAGATTGATAAGAACGTGGGGATGATTAGAGAGTATGATCAACACTCGATAATCCAGTAAATGCTAACTCAAGTATAGCCTTGCTCAAAAAGAGGAAAGTTTTACTCTATATATCTATCTGTCTATATTTGTCTATATATCTATTAGCACAAATGTTGCTATTTATAGTAAGTCTTAACCCTAGTGGCAACATTGTAAATAAAGTATAAGGCCTTAAACCTTAAAGAATTGTGCCCATTAATAAAATAAAGGGAAAACATGTACAAGAATACAAAACTGTGAGTTTTACAGAACTCAGCATGTCTTGAAAGGAGTGGTATCTGAACCAAATGAGGTCAGCAGTTGGATGTACGGGTTTGAGAAAGGGTCCTTAACGTCTTGCGTAGCTTAGCCGAGACACCAGAGAGATCAGCCCATAATTGTCGAGTTCTAGAAATAGTCAGTGTTATTCTCTTGGGGTCATGCTGAGTAGTTCTTTGGTCTCTAATACTTAGCCTTACGGTTTCTCGACACCTCAGCTGACGACAGAGTTGATGTCGGGTATTTATTTTCCTTCCCCTCGTCCTTCTAGCTACAACTTAGCCCCAGCAAGCATTGATAGGCTTCAACTTGGATATAGTCTGAGACTGATTCCCATCATGAGGATTTAAAGAGTGAAGGAGGTGGTGATGAAGTTAACACAAATAAATGGAGTTATGTGTTTAAAAATGCAAAATGTGAAGTCTATCCTAGATGTTCAAAGTTTTCACTTCTATCTACAGTTATCCAGATGATGAACCTCAAGGTACATGGGCGATAGTTTGTAAAGAGTTTCAATGGTTGGTTGGCTTTTGTGAAAAGCTTATTACCTCAAGGTAAGAAATTTCCCTCCTCTTATTATGATACGTAACAAATGCTATACCTATCGGGAGTAGATGCATACTTGATTGATGTATGTCTAAATAATTGTGTGCTATTTAAGAAGGAATTTAAGAATCTTGATTACTCCCCAAGGTGTAATGAATGTAGGTGGAAACCAACGAATGACAGACAAAAAAAGAAGGTTGCAGTAAAGGTCCTAAGGCATTGTCCTTTGATTCCATGCCTCCAACGAATGTTTCTATGCAAAAAAGGGGGCTTCTGATATAAGGTGGCATAGTGAAGCAAATGTTACTAAAGAGAACATTCTTGTAAAGATATTCTCACTAGAAAAAGTGCCTTCTTGCAACGAGCATGTTCCTAACCTAAGTTTCTGATACATGTCAAAAACTTAGCTTAAAGATGTGCTCATTACAAGAACATACTTCTTCTAGCGAAAATTTCTTTGTATGAAGTCTTAATTAAATGATTACATATTTTTTAGGTGCTTTTTACAAGGAAATACTCGCTACAAGAAGTGGTGTTATTGCAGCAAGTTTCTCGATGTCCATAACTTCTTACAGCAAACTTCTTCTTACAAACACTTTAAACAACGAAGCTCTCTTAATGAGCAGGAGTAATGAGATATCTTGTTGCAAAAAAGTTGTTGTAGTGACTTTTAGGGTTCATGTAGCCATCTATCCTCACTACAACAAATCTAATTCCTTGTAGTGCTCTAAGAGAATATTTTAATAAACAAGCATATTTGTTCAATGGGTTCTTGGTTTCATCATCTTCGAGGTTTGTATTTAGAATTAAAAATCTTGTAAGATGTACTTTCATAGTTTGATTTATATTTTGTTTACTTAAGATTAACAATAAATTAATAAAAACAGAAAAAATAGAAAAAAAAACGGAAAACAAGAACAAACAAAAGTAAAAAGAAAAATAAAATAAAATAAAAGCAAGGTATATAAATAGAAAAAATCATTGAAATTTAGAAAGCAAAATTGTAAAAAAAAAAAAAATTATAAAAGACATAAGAGATCATTTAACCGAAGAGTTGTAGCAGCTACCTTCTAGAATGGGTCTTTACTTTTTTATCTTTAATTTTCATAAACTTCTCAATTTTTATTATTTAATTTCTAATTTACTTGCATTTCAAATTTTATTATTTTGATCTCCTTTATAATTTATTGTTTTTTCCTATAATTTTTTTAATGTTGATATGTATTTACTATTATTTTTTAAATATTTTTCTTTTTTTATTCTTTTACTATATTAGAATTTTTCTAAAGGGGAAAATATTGGGTGGTCCATAAGCATTTTTTAAGAAAACTAAGTATATATTAAGTAAAGATAAATGAATCTCCTTACAATTAACGTTCCTTTTAAAATTCAAATAACATAGATTGATTGACATATCATCCAATTAATTAGATTTGAGCACAATCACATTGCATTTTTTTTTTTTCGGTGTATAAAACTGCATTAATCAGGAAAAGAGCAGATCATGTGCCGTCCACAATTATCGACTATGTCCAATATGGTCGAAATTAACATCAAGACAACCATCAACTAAGAAGGAATTAAACAAAATGTCAAGAATATTGCTGTCAAAAACAAGCCCTTCGTTCAGCTCCAGCGCCTTCTTCGTTAAAGTATCTACTACACCATTTTGCTCACGGCCAACCCCGCAAACAATCTAATCATCAAAATAACATGAGGTATTTATGCGGTGAGCCAAAGTGGGATGATAAAAAGTAACATTCATAATTTTTTTGTTTAGCCGGTCTAAGGCTATTAAGGAATTAGTCTCAATGATGATACTCCTTAAATATCTGTCTTCGCCCTTTTCGGCCCATCAAAAATAACCTAAATTTCTGCTTCAAGGGAGTATGTTTAGAGGTGTGTAAGTAAGTTAAATAGACTAATCCGATCCGATCCAATCAGATCCAAATTTCCACTTTAGTCTACGAGTTAAACGGGCCGAGTTTATTTGGTCCGCTTTTTAAACAAACAAAAAAATCTTGGTCCTAACTCATTTAAAAAGTAGATTAAATAGGTCGATCCGTAGATTAAAGGTATAAATGAGTTAAATTGATCGATCCAAACTGATCCATTTTAATCTATAGGTTAAACGAGTCAGACTCATTTGACTCGCTTTTAAATGAAATAAAAAACTTTAACCCAAACTTATTTTAAAAGCAGGTTAAACATGTCGGCTCATGAACTAAAGCTTATTTGTATACCTTTGGGTATTTCTTCAGCCTTCAACATCCTCCCCCAAGCACCTTCCCTTTGTGACAAAACCTACTCCTTCATTGCCCTTCACTTCTCTAAATGCTCCATCACAGTTTTTCTTCACCTAGTTTGGTTTCGGTTTCTCCCATTTCAATTCAGAGTTAGTCACCTTCTTTTGTATCTATTTTGCTCTTATTGTGATCCACCACTCAAAAATATCCAGCCTTGGTCTTTGTATCTATGTTTCCTAATGTTGATGAGCTCTCGCCAAATACAATGCAATGTAAACAGAATAACTATTTGTCTTGGCAGTTGTACATTTTTCCAGTTTTCCCTCTTCTATCTAGCATTTTTCTTAAGCCATGCATACATATCCCATATATTATTAATACCATGCATATTTTCAAATCCCATAGCAACCTATGCAATCTTACTTATGACATCTCGAAAAAGAGGTGATAAATAGTCTTATCCGCTTATCCACATCGAAGACATTCAAGGTTGTTGTTCATTCCTCTCTCCTTCAGTTTGCTTCAGGCAGACATTATGTAAAATCTTCCATAACATCATCTACATTTACGAGCACGTCCGAGTTATCCACACCTAGTCTTAATTCTCACAGTAACTTATCTCCTCCTCATCGATGCAAAGGATTTCATAAGCAGACCTTGTAGAGATCTCCCCATTCATTTCACGTAGCCAACTTCTAACATCTACTATGTTACGGTTCTTATGTAGGATCACATTTCCTAGCTTTCGTTCAATTTCATCATCAATAGGGTAGCCTATGATGGCTTCATTCCACTACCTCAGTCCCATCCAAACTTGTCTAACGGTCAACTACTCAGCAAATTTGTTAAGGGGCCTATACAGCCAATTTTCCACTTTCCCTTCATCAGTCCATTGGTCATTCCAAAATTTTGTCGTTGTTCCACCTCTTAGAGGGACAATAGAGTTTTCCTCCACCCATTTCCTTGCCTTCCTTAGTTCCCTATAAAATTTTGAACCCTTCATCTTCATCCTTCTTCCTTCTTCTAGTTTATACTCTTTCGAAATCAATTTTGCCCAAAGTATCTTCTTTTAATCAACCGCCCAAGCTAGTTTAGCAAAGTTAGTTCAGTTTTTTATCTTTACATCCAGGAGTCCAAGACCTCCTTTTGATTTCGACTGTTTTACTTTATCCCATTAGATCTAATGTTGCTTCCTACAGCCTTTAATAGATCCCTATAGGAAGTCCTTATGTAGTCATTCATGCTTCTTGGTTAAACATTTCAAGAAGGGGATAGCCTATGAATAATAATTAGAAATACTCTCCAACACTGAAGACATTAACAATTTTCTTCTAGATGAGCTTAATAATTTGTTTTCCACCCAGTCAACTTCTTGGGAGTTTTTTCTAAAAAAAAATTCTAGGTCTTGGCTTGTAAGATCTCCACCCTCCTTAACAAGAATGTCGAGATGCTTGACCATCTCAGAGTCCTTCCTTATACCAAAAAGCTGACAAGTACCTTCCTTGAAAGTTCGGCTTGAATTCTTGGAAAATATTATACAGGACTTATCAAAGTTTACTTTCTAGCCAATATTTTGCCAAAACATTCAATAATAGCCAACTTATTCCTTGCATTATCCTTCGAAGCTTCCCCCAAGAGTAAAATGTCTAACGGCTTCCACTGATTATCATGTACCATACGGTTAATAAGCCTACCACATCTCCATCACTAATACAAAGAGATAAAGCAAGAGAGGATCTCCCAGCCTCAATCCTCTACTAGACGAGAACAAGTCTAGCATTGCACCGTTGAACAGCACGTGGTATGATGTTGAGCTATGCCACGAAGCAATCGATTTTATCCACTTTCTTGGAAAAATCAACTTCTGAAGGTTATCTTTCACGAGCTGGCAAAAATAAAAAATAAAAAAAAATATTATCTTTCACAAAATCCCATTCAACTCTATCATATGCATTCTGTAAATTCAATTTCACAATTATCTAACATTCTTTCCCCCTCTTCCTACTCAAAAGAGTGAAGGATTTCTTGGAAAATAATGATATCGTCTCTTGTTGCCATCTAGGAGTAAAACTCGCTTGCTTTGGATTGATGAGCTCATCCAATAGCCCCCGTAATATATTTACCAACAGCTTGGTAACAATCATATACGCTATAGTGCATAAACTTATGGGCCAAAAGTCTCTTAGTTTATTGCCCCCAAAATCTTCGAAACAAGGACAATTAGAGTCCTGTTCAACTCGTTGAGCATAATACCTGATTCAAATATATCTTCAACTGTCTTACAAATTGTTTTTCCCATAATGTCCCAACAGTCCTTAAAGTATTCTGCATGCAGCTCTTCCACTCCCGGTGTCTTGTTATTCATAATGCACCAAAGAGCCTTTTTTATTTTAGCAACTAAACAATTTTCCATTACTTAGTTTTCATTTCCTTAGACGGTTTTTTGTTCCCAATATCCCAATCAAGAGGAAACAAATTACAAAATTCCTTTTAGGATGAGAAGAGGATTTGAAAATGCTTGATAACTAACTCTTTCATAGTTGGTTCATATGTGTGCCAATTCCCTACCAAGTCAAACAATCGACTAATCTGCGATTTATACCTCCTGGCTAGCATATTGACATGAAAAAATCTTGTATTACTCTCTCCATTAATAATCCATTTGGTTCATGCCTTCGCTATCCACAACTTTTACTCATAGTTGAGGATTATTTCCAATTTATTGAGTCTGATTTTTTCTTGATTGTATATTTTCTTAACCCGATCAATATTAAATCTTAACCCGTTTAATATTAATAATCGATTAAAAGTTAAAGAAAATTAATTTTTTTAAAAGAATTTTATAAACTTTTAAAATTGCCATCCAATCGAAGTCAAGGAAAAAAAAAAGGTTAGGTTAAATCGATTGGTTAAACCAATTTAACCTAACCACTGATATATTTGAAAAGCTAATTTCTAAAAATAGTTTTGAAAACCAAAAAATCAAGTATGAGGGTTGGGTTTTTTAAATCCTTATGAATACCATAAACTTTCTTAATTTAAATTTAATTTTTTGAATCATCTTTTAAAAATTGACATTAAACAAATTAGATTTTTTTTTATTTTACTTTGAGCTAAAAGTGAGAAAACTAATTTTTTTTTTCTTTTTTACGTCACCTCGAAGATGCATACGTTCTTATATACCTACATATCTACTATTTAAGATTAGACATATGTAATTCTTTCCAAAAACCTTAACAAATTGGTTGATTTTAATTTTAAAAATTGACTTGAGTTTACATTTTCGTTTTTAATACGATTTGAGTTATTTAAGAAAATTTTCTAAAAAGTCTTAAATTTGGTTTTGTTTTTATTTTAAGAAAATTATAAAATAGCCTTAATTTTGAAAAAGGGTTAATTATTTTATTTTTCTTTATTTTGAAAAATGGTTTTTTTTTTCTAAGTGATAAAACTCATTTATTTACTAATTTATTTATTCTTCTTTTTATTTTTATTAATATATTTTCGAAAACATAAAAAAAAAAATAAATAAACAACATAAAATTAAGCTTTTTCTTCTTTTTTTTTTTGTTTCGGTTATATATATAATTACAATGGTATTTACAATAAAAAAAAATTACAAAACAGGAAAAAGGGGCCGAACTTAGGTGTGGATCTCGGTTGGAGCAATCTCAGGTCCAGAGTGGCCAAACCGGTCGGATCTTCTAACCCGGATTAGGTCTTCACGTACACAACACATGCGTCGGGCATGGGGTTTCCAAGCAGTTGAAGGGCATAGGGGAGATAGTTCTCGGCAACTTTTTAAAGTGGTAAGACTATATTCATATGAATCTAATTGGTGAACGGGGGTTTGGTGTTAGTGTAGCGGCAAATGGTAGTGATTTAGGTGGTCTTTAAGGTGGATGGTAACGATAGATGATAGAGGGCGTCGTAGTGATGGTTGCCAGGAGCATAGAAGAGGGTAGTTATAGGGTTTTAGGATGCCACGAACTCTGTTGTGGCATCAGTTTCGGCCAAAGAGTACTAGAGGTGGTGGTTCGAAGTAAAGCTTATGGTTGGCGAAGTTTTAGCGGTGGAGTGTTAGCTATGGTAGCTAGAGGACGCGGCAGATGTTGGGGTTACTTAGGTTCGAATCTTGAGGGTGTAAGCAAGCTTTTAGGGCTCTTATTTCATTTCGAAAACAATCATAGAGCGTAGATTTTTAGAGAGAGAAAATGCCGACTATGGAAGCTTGTAGAGAGAAAGGGCTTCGAATTAGGTATGTAAGGAGGTATTTCAGAGATTGCTCCCTCCTAAAGTTATCCCTAGAGCCCCTTTTATACTCTTATAGCTTGAATCAGGCATGGCTAGTCATGAAATTGAAGACGTTGAATTGATAGGCATTTGACCGAATTAATTCTAAACTAAAGAGTTTTGATGCGGTTTGGACAGAAATCAATGCACCCTAATTGTTTAATCCTGCTTAAAATGTTTAGAATAGGTTCGATTTTAACTATAATTAGCTAGAATCGATCCAATCTAAATCGGAACAAAATCCGTGTGGCAATTTTTTTCCAGATTTCAAGATCCATATAGACCTTCTAAACTATTATATCAAGACAAATTCTTGAGCTTTATTCGAAGTACCCCAAGTGATCTACATTATTTCTCCATTAAATTGGTGAAATTATGTAGAAAGGTCGACGAAAAATGATCACAAAATGAGCGCCCAAAGCTGACTTCACGCGAGAAAGAAAAAAAGAAAGGAAAACATTGGGAACAGGAAAGAAAAGGAGAGAAAAGAGATGCTAGCGTGGTGACATAGTGCCACATAAGCCAAGCAATCCAATCACATCATGCCACGTATCAAACACGTGACAAAAGCTAACATATCATATGCCGAGTATAGAATACGTGGTACGATATGTATCATAAATGTATTAACATGACTTCACCTCAATTGTAGCCAAACGACGCAATACTATATATTCACAATGGACATATGGCTCAATGATATCCCGATATGTGATAATGTATTTTATGGAGAAAAATAAAAAATACTTTGTACTTTAGCAAAATTTAAACCCAAAACCTTCAATCCATATGCAATATCAAATCAGAATATGAAACCGTCAGACCATTAGCTTATATCTTGTTCATATATACAATCAAATATCATTAATCTAGCTTAGATTTAAATATAAACCTAGGTCGAACATCTATCCCTTATTTAAGGCCTTAAAAACATGAAAACTAAATTAAAAATTATATTCTATTAAACTAACTAAAAAATTTATTATTTATTTAATTTTTTTTATTTTCTACTTTTTGTGATTTTTTTCTAAATTTTATAATTTTTTGTACTTTTGTCTAAATTTTCTATAATTTTTATTTTTTATAATTTTTTTATTTTTTTTTATGTTTTTTTCTTAAATTAAGAGCCGTTAACCTATTCTAAATAAATTTTTTAAAAAATTATAATTATAGAAGGGCAAAAATAAAATATCTATACAACTTCTTCTATAGTAATTTATTACAATCAATCAAATTTTGAGAAGGACAATTCCATAGATGGTTTCGTACTTGCTCAATGTTTTTCACAATAGTCTTCTTCAACACATCCTTATTCCACTTCCTTAAACTCTTTACAAATTCATTCAAATCCTCATGATATTTAAAGGTATCCACATATCAAATGCTACCCACAAAATCACATTGCAATTATGTGTGCATCATTTTCAAATATATGTACTGGATTAAGAACTTTATTAATTTTTGAAATATAAGATGCCCGTCAAATTTATTAGTTCAAGTGTATTTTACACTCTATGCTATCTTGAGATATACGGATTTTTATATCAAATAACTTATACTAAAATAACTCATACCTTTACAAATTTTTTTTTTTTTTTAACTTTTACAACTCTTTTATTTTTACCTACATATTCTGAGTTATTCTTTATGCAAACAAAAAAGTGAAATCCCCGTTAAGTTTTACACCTATATCACCCTCACAGAACTCTGAAGACATGTCACCTTCTTTCATTCCCTCCAAAACAAACCGTGGCTCCACTTTCACTCTGACTATACGAGTGTAATAATTTCATCCATTGGCACGTTTTGTAGTAAATTTAGGGTATGTTTCAATTTAGAGGGAACAGCGGAAGATTTCGTATTTTAAATGTTTTATAAGGCGACAAGGCGTACACATCATTAACAAAGTTGAATTACGGAAGGCTTAATATTTTTAGGATGAACTATAATATTTCAGGTTGTACAAGTGAAAAACAACAACACATTGTTTTTTTCTTTTTTTTTTTCCTTTTTTTCAGTAGAAATTAATGATAAATGCTATAAAAAGTTTAAAGCTGCTAAACTAAATATTATGTAGATGAAACTTATTGTTTGCGATACACATACATATATATAAATACTTTGGCAAACCCTAGTAGTCATTTCTTAACTTCATTGGAGCGTTAAATAAAAACAGTAATCAAGGAATCTACGATTGACATGGTTTATAAGAAGATGCCTAGTTTAAAATTTACGTTTCATCATCTAAAATCAAATTTCTTGCCTTAAAGTTCAGCAGAATTGCTTTCAAGTAGTGTGCTTGATGGCCCAAAAAGTTCCCATTGAAGAACCAGTGTAACCGTGTAAGCTTACGTCACTAACTATCTGAGAGCCACAGCTCCTTGTAATTTCTTTCAAGGTTATATTTATTGGCGGTGCTTGATATTAGTAAAGCATAAACATCTTAGGGTACCTAACTCTATTGAGATATCAAAATTAGCATCGATGTTTGGTGCTTATTCCCCTACCAAGTGTCTCACTTTCAAGAAAATATATATTTTATATAATGGTCTGAAAAATAATGAATATAGAACAGAAATTAGCATGTAACTCTAGTGAAGTAAGCATTGATCAAGTATATACCCTAATAAATCATGAACAATCAAAGCTGGACAATTAATGTGTCAAGGAATTTTTTTTTTTTAGTAGGTCAATGAAATACAATAGAAGTGATCTAAGAACTACAAACAAGATTAGACCCAACTCAACTCAAGCTTGATTCAAAATTCCAAAAGCTCAAGCTTGAGTCAACTCTAAGTATAGTACTCCATAAGTTTAGATTATTTCAAATCAATAATCTTAAAAAATATATATTATTAATTTAATTAAAATAATAACTCCACTCGAGCTCAAATAACATTTAAATTTAATTTTAATTTGATTAGGCTCTCACAAGTTAATTGAGCCAAATATCATAAGGATTGAAGTCAATTGGATAAGTTACTTAAGTAGTTCAAACTCAAACTAAATTTTACTATGATTAACTATGACATGGTCAAATTTAACTTAATACTAAGTCTAAAATTCGAGTAGTTTATAAATATGTTTATATGGTTTTCACTCTTAGTATAGCATCCATCTAGTATGGACTTTTAATTAGGAATTCTCATGTAAAAGGAAAAATTTGAAATCTGCAATTCCCAATCAGATGGAATAAGATGGGCAAAGCATCATTTAAAAATAAAAATGAAATAGATTTGGTAGCCAAAATCTTTCCCTTTTGGCACATGGGGACGAATTATGGTATGAACCGTTTTACCTTTAGAGCCACACACCAACGGAAAAATAAATTAACTTTCTATAAGGACCATACTAGAAGCTAGCCTAAAAAATAAAAATCGACTTCCTAATGAAGTTTATATTCTCTTTTTCTTTTTATTTTTTTATTTTTTAGTTTTTATGTTGATCTTTCATTTTTCTTTTTTATCAAGGACATTAATAATAACTTCCAAAGTATTTTTTATATTATATATATACGTTCTTTGTCAAGAAATTAAAAACAAAAAACAATTAGACATTACTATTAGAATGTCTGATATTATCTAAGTTACAAATATCTGATATTATCTAAGTTATAAATAAGTTCTCATAAACATGTGTCCTTTTATTATTTTCCCCGCTAACTTCGAGAGGTAATCTTGGTAATGGAATTTTCTATCTTGAAGCAATGATGATAAGACTCTAATTCGTATAAACCTGTCCCATGACTATGAATGCGGTTCCACCTAACACTGGAGAGATTATGTGATATGTATTTGTTAATTCATAGTAAAATTAAAGTAACGTTTTTTTCCATTTATTCACTTTTTTTTTCCAAATATTATTACAACAACAATAGAAAAAAATAATCAAACTTAATACATTCTATCAAAATACTAATATTTATACCACTTAATTATAAAGACCTTAACTTTTTTTTTTTATTCCCCTCTTTATTTTTTAAAAAAAAAAAAAGAAAGGAGAAAATAAAAAGTTAGTAAGTCTATGATTGTGAGGGTCCTAAAATCTACCTTTTTAATTTTTGAATTTACCGATATATAAAATGAGACTTAATGAGTGCGACATCTCACATATGTCCAAAACTCATAATTCAAATGGTGCAAAAATTATTCTCGTATAGAGACAAAACAAATTCTGTTCCCTACGTCCTCAAATCTAATAAATTAGTTAGCCAAGAAAAAGACATCCCAATCTTTTCAAAATGGAGTACTAAATTATTGTATGGTTAATACATAGGAGGGTCATATGACTTGTATATAATTAATAAACGCTCCATAGATGGGTCCATGCGGAGAATCTCAGATTTATTGACTCAATGATGACTCATGATATGCTACTTTTGCCCATCTTATATGGCATATGCTCATAAAGCATTAATTATTCAAACAATTTGTGCTTATATAATATTCTTTGTGCTATAATTTTGGGTCACGTTAAGATCCAAGGAATTTAAGTGATTAATGTCATATATATATATATATACACATACACACAGACATACATATATTATACACACACATCACATACACGAAAACTGATTGATCTTATGAAAGGAACGATTTGTATTTCAGTCGATGATTATAGACTTAGAAGATTTGTGTGTCTCTACCTTTTACTCGTATGAAAGTAGATTTTTCGATTTTGATATGGTTCCTTATATGAAGAGCGTTTAAAGAAGTTGATACTTCCATGACCAAATAACATGATCACTGCACTTCTACTAAAATACAGTAAAACCAATTCGTCTTCCGATGAAATGTATCGTGTACTTACATGTGCAAAGAGAAGAAAAAGTAAAACTAGTGGAAGGTTTCCATATTATATTCCCAAATAGCATAAAAATTGTTTGGTTACTCATGAGAGTGAGTGAAGCATATTGAACTTTTCTTTATATGAAAACAAATGAAATATGCTAATAAGCTTCAAAACACTGATAAAAAAAAAAAAGTAGGATTACGCCGATAGAAACCTTACTTAACAAGACTTAAAAAGTAGTGAAAAGTGCCACTTGTTTCTCTTTCAGCCTCTTGTCAGCTATATAGGATAGGATCCTGTTCTCCAAAAATAAAGATGAAACATCTTGAATCTTTTTCTCGTAATGATTTAGAATAAGAGATACATTAGTGCCCTACAAATCTATTGATGGAAAGTGAATAAATGTACGAGTGAAGATTTTGATAAATGAATGTATTAACATATCATTTAAAATTTATTCTTTATTATCAAATCCTTGTAATATATTAAAATAAGGAATTGAATTAAAAAAAGGGAATTGAATAAGATAAATATGAGAAGAATTGAATAATATAAGTTTATTATATAATATTTAGTTTATACAGTATTTGATGTAAAAAATTCCATTAAAAAT
>JAMXBB010000001.1:92409980-92576511 GCA_024138015.1 Lumnitzera littorea | reverse complement strand
AAAAAAAAAAAAAGAAAGGAGAAAATAAAAAGTTAGTAAGTCTATGATTGTGAGGGTCCTAAAATCTACCTTTTTAATTTTTGAATTTACCGATATATAAAATGAGACTTAATGAGTGCGACATCTCACATATGTCCAAAACTCATAATTCAAATGGTGCAAAAATTATTCTCGTATAGAGACAAAACAAATTCTGTTCCCTACGTCCTCAAATCTAATAAATTAGTTAGCCAAGAAAAAGACATCCCAATCTTTTCAAAATGGAGTACTAAATTATTGTATGGTTAATACATAGGAGGGTCATATGACTTGTATATAATTAATAAACGCTCCATAGATGGGTCCATGCGGAGAATCTCAGATTTATTGACTCAATGATGACTCATGATATGCTACTTTTGCCCATCTTATATGGCATATGCTCATAAAGCATTAATTATTCAAACAATTTGTGCTTATATAATATTCTTTGTGCTATAATTTTGGGTCACGTTAAGATCCAAGGAATTTAAGTGATTAATGTCATATATATATATATATACACATACACACAGACATACATATATTATACACACACATCACATACACGAAAACTGATTGATCTTATGAAAGGAACGATTTGTATTTCAGTCGATGATTATAGACTTAGAAGATTTGTGTGTCTCTACCTTTTACTCGTATGAAAGTAGATTTTTCGATTTTGATATGGTTCCTTATATGAAGAGCGTTTAAAGAAGTTGATACTTCCATGACCAAATAACATGATCACTGCACTTCTACTAAAATACAGTAAAACCAATTCGTCTTCCGATGAAATGTATCGTGTACTTACATGTGCAAAGAGAAGAAAAAGTAAAACTAGTGGAAGGTTTCCATATTATATTCCCAAATAGCATAAAAATTGTTTGGTTACTCATGAGAGTGAGTGAAGCATATTGAACTTTTCTTTATATGAAAACAAATGAAATATGCTAATAAGCTTCAAAACACTGATAAAAAAAAAAAAGTAGGATTACGCCGATAGAAACCTTACTTAACAAGACTTAAAAAGTAGTGAAAAGTGCCACTTGTTTCTCTTTCAGCCTCTTGTCAGCTATATAGGATAGGATCCTGTTCTCCAAAAATAAAGATGAAACATCTTGAATCTTTTTCTCGTAATGATTTAGAATAAGAGATACATTAGTGCCCTACAAATCTATTGATGGAAAGTGAATAAATGTACGAGTGAAGATTTTGATAAATGAATGTATTAACATATCATTTAAAATTTATTCTTTATTATCAAATCCTTGTAATATATTAAAATAAGGAATTGAATTAAAAAAAGGGAATTGAATAAGATAAATATGAGAAGAATTGAATAATATAAGTTTATTATATAATATTTAGTTTATACAGTATTTGATAAAAAATTTTATATTAAAAATTAATTATTTATATTAAAAAATAAATATTTTTTTTTAATATTTAATAAAAATAATATTTATTAAATTAATATTATAATATGAAAGAATATTTTTAGAAATATAAAATATTTTTTATTTTTATCTAATAAATTTTATTTTTGTACCATAATTTAAATATGATAAAATTTAGGTATTTTGTTTAATTCACTATCCTAATTTTTATCTAGTTATTAAATAAATTTATAAATAAAATATATAATAAAATTTTTTATTCAATTCAATATCATAAAAATTATATAATCAAATATTACCTAATCTCAATTGAATGCTAATATTTCCTTTTTCTTTCTCTTTCCAACACTTCACGGTAATCATATTCTCCTCAAGAAAAAACATGGGCATGAGAATTATTGCCGGGGAAAAAGGAATTATTGGCGGTGGGGGGAGGGGGAAGGAATTATTGCAGGGAAAGGCCTTGTCCCACTTCCCCCATCACTTTCTAACATATCCAGTCTATCCAATCACATTGGAATGTGGTGCTTAGAGTCAAGGTACAGAGATTGATGCGACGTTCCACCATAACAGTGTGGCGTACCTTTTCCCAAAGAATTACTTGAAATGTTGCTTAAGGGCATGTGAAAATCGTTCAAGATTTAGATTATATCAAAGCAGCTGAACATATGTCCATAACTCGATTATAACAATAATTACAATAACAACAAAATAGAGTAGAGAAAGAGAGAAATAATTTTCCATTTAATAATAAAAGATTAAAACAAAACAAACCAATAAAAGGATAAAGATTCTCTTTTTAACTTTATAAAACCGTAACATAAATATTATAGATACATAATGAGTAGGGAATAATCCATGCAAAAATTGAAAACGAATTATGCAAGTAAAAAATCAATAGAAAACTTTCATGTGATATTTGATTCACCAAGTTAGGACGTCTTTCGATCGATAGCAACTTCCATCAACCAAGGTGTAAGTTCTGCAAATCAAACCTAGACCAATTCAACCAATCTCTCTCCATCAACCAATTTTTGTTTCGTATCACTAGTAAGATTACAAACAAGTTAAAACAACTCATGAGAAGTTTAACTCAACTTAAACTCAGTTTGTAAAATAATCAAGTTCAAACTTAATGATAAAGCTTATTTACCTAAACAAGTCAATATCGAGCTCCTGTTTAGACTCATAAGTAAGCTTGCTAGCATTATATATATTATAGGTAATATGCATTATATATAATATATAATTATGATTTAAAAATTAGTATCTATATGATATATATAAATATATAATACGATATAAGATAATATATGATATATGATTTAATTTTTATTCATTATTTATTTATCCATTTATTTATATACATTGAGTCACTTGTGAGCTATTTAAGCTTAGCTTGCTTTAACTTTGACTCAACTTAAACTTGATTTATTGAGTTGAACTCGAGCTTAAAACAAAACTTATATATTTAAATAAGACGAGCTCAAGCTTGTAATTTTTAAACTTGATATAAGCTTGGCTCAACTTGAACTCAACACTTTTTAAATGAGTCAAGCTTAAACCTTTAATAGTACGACTCAACTCAGCCCAACTCATTTGCAGTCCTACCTAGAAGATCATCACCTTAGTACCTCACCCTACTTTGTAAAGAACCCCTCAATGGATCAAAATACAACTTGTTGCACTGCTTTACACAATTATGACCTTAGATTTTCTAGGCAAACTAATAACATCCTCACATGGAGAAAATGTCTATTTTACTCATCACTTATTCACTTTGGAATAGATATCATTAAGGCTAACAATTTGTGTTATTATACTTTGTCTCACTTCCGTATCTAAACAGGAAACGGCTTCGTATCCGAAAAACCTAAACCCGTAACACAACATGTTTATTAATCTTGTATGAAAGACTAAACTCATGATATAACATATCTCATGTCTAAATTGGAGCTACTCATATTAGGGATAACAATTCGTTTTACTATGTTGTATCTCATTTATCTTAGGTTTGATACAGTTTATCAATTAAAAAGTTATAATTAAACCTATAAATTTTATAAATACAAATGGAAAAAAATGATAATAATGTTTAAATTTTACAAAGACACAGCGTATCTTCATACTAAATATAAAATTATAAGCTAAACAAAAGTTTTAGTAAAGCAAAATCTTATTAAATATAGAAAATTTAAAAACTTAAGTTATATAGTCTTACTAAATTAAGTAGATCCAAGGATTAAATAGATATTAATATTAATACCAGTGTTGATTTCCTAATTTATAACATTATTTGTTAGATTTAAGCAAGACCATAAAAAAATCTACAAATGAATTCATAATTTGTGTGCATTTAAATTATAATACAGTAAGAAGAATATATAGTTAAAAGTATTTTATATCTTTGATTGAGATCTCTAACTTAAAAAGAAACAATTTATGTAACAAAATGCAAATATATAACATGTTTCGTACCCATGTTCGAGTTTGGGAGTTTAACCGGAACCGAACATGAATTTAACCATGTTTAAATAGATCTAACCTGTTTAAATCGTGCCGTATCATATTTAGGTCTATCGTATCTTGGTCCCAAATTGCCAACCCTAGATATCACATAGCATGTATAGTTATATTATAACAGTAATACCTATTCCATAAGAAACCCATCATTTTAAATGTAAGATAATCATTCATACATCAATCATAAGGATATCCTTATGATGAAGAAATTTTTTCTCCAAAATATCCTTAATAAAACATAATCCCACTAATATCACTATCGCTATAGCCTAAACACTATGCACATCACCACCATTACCTTCACAATCTTACTACCAATGCCACCACCACTATTACCATTCTTGCCAACACGGTTGAACTGTAAGCCCCAAAGTTAAGCTAAATAACCGTAGGATTGAACTTAGAACCCAATGTTTAAGGCAATCAGTTAAAGGATCCGATCAAACCCAAATTATAAACTATTGAGAGAAATATTAGTAAAAATGACCCTGTAAACTTAAATTTAAGAAAATAAGTAGTAAAATAGGAGACTATAAAATTTTCAAATTTTAAGCATAATAATTGCTAATTATTGAAAAGGCGAAAAGTGTAATTTAATAACTAATAAATTATTAGAGATAGATTATATGTATACTAAAAATTTTAGAATGACCAAAATAATAATTAGGAATGTTCACGTATACCCCACATGTATTTACGTATAGATAAAAAATACGCGAAATTACCTAAATTGGCCAAAAACTAAGTAAATAATTAAAGAAAATTATAAAATAATTATAGAAAAATCAGAAAAAAATTAGAAGGGTGTGGAATGATGTAAACTTAGTTGTGGCATGTCAGGATAAGAAAAAGAAAAATCAACCAATAAAATTTGGACAACTTAAAAGCCAAAAATTAAGGAAAATGGGCAAAGTCTTGTCAAATTAATGCACATTAATTACTACAATTGTCTATAAATAGGAAAAAAAATTCCCAGAAGTCATTTGGTCAGTTTAGAATCTAAGAAAAATCGGAACACTAAAAAAATCGAGAGAAAATCCAGAAAATAAAAAAAAAACTGTGCAGATTAGGCAAGTGAACTAAAACCACCAATCACCACCACCTAGGACCGAGCCACCACCACCACCCTACTCCAGACCCACCGTCTGGGCCGGCCGACAAGCTTGGACCGGGCTTGAACTGTCAGAAAGCATTGAACCGGGTGAGTCCCATAATTGTCCCGATTTTGTATAATTTAGTAAAATTAGTTATTTTGCCCAAAAAATTATGAAACTTGTTATTCTGAGGTTTTATTGTATGTAGATTTAGTAAAAAATATTGATTTAGTTTAATTATGTCTAAAAATATAGGGTCCTTAACAAATTGTTCAAAACCGAGCATGATTAAACCGGAAAATAAATAGGCTTAGGAGTGTAGTTTGGAACTTAAAATTTTTCTGTAGTATACTCATATGATGTAGAACAATGCTATGAAACCATTTTTTTAAATTAATTTTCGAAATTTTTAGGTTAATTTTTAGCCCTTAAATGATGGAAAAATTGGGTAATTTGGGATTAATTAGGTGATTAGGATATTAATTACTGATTTAGATCTTAATTAGATGTTTAGGGACGTTAATTTCTAAAGTGGAACCCTAATCTTAGCCTTTGGGTATTAAGTATAGTTAATTAAGGAAATTAGGTAAGTAACATAAGAAATTAGTAATATGTGAAATTGTAAATAAATAAATTTAAAAATTAGAGTTATTTAGATAATATTAGAGTAAAAATCAAAATAATATTAAATCTAAATTAAGATTGAATTTTAGGTAATTATATAAAAAAAGTAAGATTTTCTCACATCGGGGATAAATTTAATACCCTAATTAGGACTAGCGTGTACCAAATAGTTTAGAATACTAAATTAAGACCCAATGTGATATTTGAATACTCGAGCTTAATGTGATTAATTTCACATTAGGATTCGAGCATGTTTAGGACTTAGAAATCGAACTAAAATCTAATTTAGAAATCGATGTGGAAAATCGAACCTAAACCCAACCCCAAACCTAGAATAATTGTAAAAGACTTGATACCTAGATAATTAGACATATTAAACATTAAACAAAACCTAACAATAAGCATTATAGGATAAAACAAACTTATAATATTTATATGAAAAGCTGAAACCACGTTCGTGTTATAGGGATGATCGGCGATGGCCTGAGTAAATCGGACCTCGAGTGAGTGAGCGAGAAGTCAAGGTAAGTTGGGATTTATACAATGCTGTATTTTGGAGGCTTAAGATTATGCTTAGTTGTGCTTGTTAGATAGTTGGATGTGTGCATGTGCTTGATTATGAGTGATACTATGATTCTGTTTGTTGCTATAGCATGTATTGTATGAAATGATTGATCACCCTAAACTGGACTTCATTAAATATCCGACCAGTAATCATAATCGGACATGCATGGCAACCCGTTAAGGGAACTTAGGACTCTCCGGCCAAATACTGACCCCTTCGAAAGGGATAGCGCAGGATTGCAAAATGGCCCCTTCTTCATCCTCAGTCGAACTAAGTGACAGGAGAGGAGGTCGCAGCGAGGGTAAAGGCAATGGTTCGAAGGTAATCGCGGGAGGAGCAAGGTCTCCATTACACAAGCCTGGGTTTAGTCATGAGCTGTTGCATTAACGACAACTCCTCAACCCGAATTAGAGCGGGCACAATTTCTCTAATCTCACGACGGGCCGGACAACGTCGTGCGATGGCATTTGCTTGCACATGCATTGCACCTAATAAGTGATTGAAAACCTTACTGTGTGTATGGTATAGTTTTAAGTCCTCCGTCCTAACTTACTGAGCTGTGGTTGCTCACATCCCTATAGACGTCGTGCAGGTGCTGGCCAAGATGCGGCAACAACTACTCTAAAGCTAGCAACTACTGGATCCTGGGGAGTGAAGAAAAACATGTGAAGAATAAACATATATTTTTAAGGTTTAAGCTTTTACTTTAGAACTTTTCATTTTTGAATAATGTAATAACTAGGAAATATATTACGGAGAAATCTTGTAAACCTTAATTGCAATAACTGTATTATAATATATATATCTTTCCTTACTTTCTTAGAGAAATGATTTATTTAAATTACAAACTGTTTCCTTCAAAGCGAGTTAGTCGTGGACGCCTTGTGTAGATCAGGTCTAAGATAGCGGTTGTAAGGCCAACTTTTATCTTAGGATGGTTTACACGGCGGGGGCTGTTACGACTCTGCCGCTTTGGGGCGTGACAGTTCTAAATTGGTATCAGAGCAAAGTTTTAGTGAACTCGCTTTGAAATGAACAACTAAAAGAATTAGACATCTTAGGAGTACATTGAGAGTGGGTAATATTAAGTGGGCGATAAAAGATTGTATTAAGCATATGAAAACATAAGTAACTATGATGTTTAACATAATAAATGATTGGTTTAAATCTAATTATAGAGTTGATGGAGGAAACTAATACATAGTGGATACGGTTCGGGTGGAATGAAGAAGTACCCCCTATGGACTATAGGGTTAGAGTTCAGCAATTATTGATGGAATCAGCTGATTGGAATATCTTTAAGACAGTTGATGAGATTATTGACAAGTTTCACGATAAGATGTGCTATAGCTGGAAAGATGAGTGAGCATGGATGGAGATAAGTTTAGGACCTTAGTATAATAGATATACTGCTGTAACAACTTTTGAGCAGAGATAGTTGGAGATAGAGGGAATTGTAACTTTGATGATGCCCTTACAGTATTTTCCCGCTAGGTTGAAAGATAAGAGACCATACCCAGTTTGTATTACACACATCCTTGCTGACATTCCATACATTCCTAAACAGTACCCACCAGGGATTATTAATTGGTTTTCCCAGTTTCTAGAACCTGCTGGGGAAGGTATAGAGATATTATTGGACCCTAACCCTAAACTTGAGCCTGAGATACCAGAACCACCATTAGAAAACCTACCTTCAATTAAACCCTAAGAGGATGTAGTTTACATTGATGAAGACCTAGAAGAAGACCCTAAGGAGGAGCAAGAGAATGAGGATGAACCTAGTGTAGATATACATGTTGTAGTTATGAAGGTGATTACAGACACCGAGATAGCTGGAGCAGGAGCTGGTAATATAGTCGAGTCGGATGATGATGATGCGTCTTGGGTGACCAATTTTGGAAGTGGTCTGTATATTTAAGAATTGGTGGTTTATTGAAGTAATTTAGATTGAATTAAGAAGAATCCTTGAGTTGATATAGAGTTGAGATGTGAAGAATATTGATAGAACTGATTATTAGGATATGTTAATATTGTGGAGGAAATTCCTAAAAAGTTTGTTGATGAATTTATGTTGTAATCGGTGTGATATGATGAAATAACAAGATTCATGAACAATAGTAGAAATCAATTTAAGTTTGAAATAAGAGAGATATGGTGATATGCACTGAAAATTAAGATGAATCCAAAACTTATAGGATTTCTAAGACGATCCTAGCTTAGTGCTTAATATAAATACGAGGTAGTATAATCTAAAGTGAAATAAAGCATAGTATAAAAGGAGATTTTAGAAAGACAAAACATTAAGAGGGAAAAGTTAGAAACTGATTCAGAAATGAATCAGAACCTATATTAAAGATATAACCAAAACCTAATTCAGGAGTAAACCTTATATAAAATGAGAATGCATTATAGGAGATGATAAATGATGATAATAATAAGAAGTCTAATGATGATAAGGTATATGAAGTGATTGTTATTTCTGATTTTCTTATGGATGTATAAAGTATTAAATCAGCAAGTGGAAATAATATTAATTAGAAGACAAATGTAGTAGAATTCTTTTGAATGAATAGTTGTTATAAGTAATTTGAAGTATAGATATGGTATGATTGCTGATCATGTTTTTCGGGGAATTAGAACTGATCCTATGTTAGTTAAAATCAAGTCCCTATTACTTAAAATCAAGTAATAAGTTAAGTAATAGAGATTCTTAAGTAATAGGGATTCCTTTCTCAAAGTTAAGAATTGAGACTTAGTAATAAAAACATACTCTATATCCTTACCTTTTCACCTCTTTTCAAAACTATAGAGTCAACACCACTACCACCACCATCACCACCAAATAGTAAGCCAATATCTATAAATCACATAGCATACCACCACCCTAAATATTTGAGTTCTACAACTTCGACTAGACACCAACCACTCTTATGATGACCACCAATTAGACGAGATCAAACACCACACATAGATCACACTTACCATAACCACTAATCATATTAGTTTAACCACTACACATCAACCATCCTCACCATGACCAACAATTATATGAAATCAAATCAACCGTAACTACTAACATATGGATAAGGGCGTTAAGAACTCATGAACCTTCACTTGCATCTCCTCTAGATGATGATATCTTTGTAAACTTGACCTTAAAGTTCTAACCATTGATGGGTTTCTAGTGGAGATTTTGATGTGGGTAGGGAGGTTGAAACATTGTGTAGATTAGGCTTTCAAAGTTTATTTTAGGGTGAGAAAAGGCAGGAGAGAGAAGACATCGATTTGGGAAAATTTTTTGTTTTAAGTAGAGATAGAGAAAAAGAAAGAGAGAGAATGAGGGAGACAAAGGAGTAATAGAGTAATTTAATTGTATTACATCCTTATTCCTTATATGCTTTATTTATCTAAATAAACAAAGTAATTGTGATTATAAGTTTATTCAATTTCATGAAATTGAGATTTCATTACATGTCTATTTGATTTGGTGAAGTAAATGGATAAATAAAGACATAAAATGAAAGTTACTATATTAAAGTAAACTAATAACACATCATATACAAGATAATAAAAGAAAGTATTAATAAAAAAAACAATTCTTACAAGCAAAAGATATTAACAAAAATTATAATCTTCTATAAAAATGATACATAAATATGGAAAGGGTATTTAATATCCTTTTTTCTAGATAGATTTTTAGACATTTCCCCAAATCACTCGATCAGTTTTCTCTTACTCCGATAAGAAGAAAGAGTATATGGAAACACCGTTAACCAAGTAAATGCCTAAACCTTATTTCCTTTTTCATAAGTAATTAAAATTAGGAATTTAATTTGTAATGAAATCTAGAAGCAAAAGAAGCTACAATAATCTAAGAACAAGACCTTAGTAAAAATCATTGAAATCAATGAATTCGAGATACAATGAATAAACCATCATACTGTAGGTGAATAGTTATGAAACCTATAGAAAGAATTTATAAATCATAAACAAAACCCTAAAGTGATTTAGAAATGATAGGATATAACCTCAAACTTAAAGAACTGCTTATCGAAAGAAATCTTTTAGATTCCATACATTAAAACTTTACAAAAATTGCAAATCACAATTAGTCAAAACCCTAAAAATTATATAAGATAAACTATGAACAATAGATTGTAGAAATCAAATATTAAGGCATTACCAAAAGTAATAATTACAATTAATCAAAACATTAAAAAGTTATAAAAGATAAATTGGGAATAATATAGATGATCCTTTACTCGATTAGTCAATTTATATAGTTTGGGTAAGTTATTAATAAATTTAACAAAAATTTATGGAAAACTCATTTAAAAATAATCATAACTTAAATTGAATCTAGGACTTAATTATTTCATTCATTGTTAATATGATATTTAGTACAAGGAATCAAGGACTACTTTTCAAGAAGAACAAAAGTCAATGAAATAGAAAAACAAGAGAAAGCTCGTGTATATATATAGATATATGTATGTATGTATATCATTTAATTCTTAATTGATATTGATGTTAAAATAAATAAGGAATCACACTAAAATAAGAAATCTCAAAAGTAATAATGAATGTCATATTGTTCAGTTTTTTATAAGTTATATGGTAATTTTAACTTAAAATCAGAATAGCGGTCTTATGACTACTATAAAGTCATTTGCTACAAAAATAAATCCCTAAATCTACCCATTAATCTTTGTTTTAGAACTTAGCTAAATCCTTTGAACAACATAAGTAGTTGAATCCTTGATCAATTATCCAATCTACAAGTAGTTGATAATATGATTCAATGGAAATTTGTTTGAGATCTAGTTAGCGATAGCTTTCCTATTATTATTCCACGAGGATAAAGCTCTATCATTTCTATGTTGTGAAGATGAGATGGCTTCCTAATACAATAGCTAATTCTATTTAAAACATCCTATACATGTCACCAATTACAGCCAAACCACCTGCTAAAGAACAATCAAGATTTATTTTATAGCCAACATCAAGATCATATCATTGCTAGTATCTCCATATAAGGCATTTTGATGATAATAAAATATACATGCTTAATGTTACTATTTAAGTTACTGAGTTTACAAAAAAGACTATTTTCATAAAACTCAAGATTGATCAGAACCAAAAAAAAAAAAAATTAAAGTTTAGAACTTGATTATACTTTTGGAAAACAACTTCATCAAAATTATAAAACGCAAAACAAAAAAGAAGACATAATTAAAGATGAAATAAGAGTAGAAAAGTTTAAACAAATCAAGAAGATGAATATTTTAGAAGCTATAATAGAAGGTACGAGATTTTTAGAAGTAATACAGCAACAAAGAACGAATCAAAAGTTTAGAAGCTAGACGAGAAATTACAAAAGCTTAAAAGCTAGACAATGAACTATAGAAAATCAAAAGCTAAACAAGAATCCCGACAAGTTAAAAGAAAGATAAATTCTGAAGCAATACTTGTTTAGAAGTTGAAATGTACTTAATAGACATATCCAAAGCTACTCAATAAAACCAAAAATTAATTATGGAATTACGAATTAAGACCCAATATCTAGGTGATGATATATTTAGGTAATATATCTGATCTATCGAGGATAATAATATGAGGATCAAATAAACAAATACAAGTCAAGTTAAGGATTATTAGAAGAAAAGAAAGAATACTTTCTAGAATATACAAAAGAGGAAAGTATAGATAACAAATATCATTAACATCTAAGAAGATTCGATAACAAAATAAGATAAACACCACAAGATTTTGAAGGAAACAATTGGACAACGATTATTACCGCAAATATAACAACTAAACATTGTACTATTTGAAGTCTATTTAAAGATCAAAGAACCAAGAACAAAAGACAACAATTAAACAAGTGACTACCGTATTAAAAGAACATAAGCAAGAAGAGTATTTCTGTGAAAATTATTGATATACATGAGCTAAAGTGTTTTTGATCTATTGTTCTAGATTAAGAAACCAAGCTAAAGTGTGAGGAACCACTTATAATCCTCAAAAGAGTAACTAAACTCTTTAAACTTAATAGGGAGTTATTTTATAGAACAGTGAGGGAGACTTTGTAGACTTACATAATCTCGTTGTACAAATTGAAAAGCAAAAGCAAGTTATGGGAACGGTCAATTGTATACCTCACAATAATTTCTTTCAAATAGATTAAGTTAATATAGGATACTAGATCCTTAACATTAGTTTAGGAAGATTTAGGCTAACTATTAGAATATTTTAGGATCTGTAAATATCTGTCAATTATGTAAAGAGTATATTTAGGATATTTGTTTTCTATGTTTAAAAGATATTAGAATATTTTAGGATTTGTAAATATCTGTCAATTGTGTAAAAAATATATTTAGGATATTTGTTTTCTATGTTTAGAAGCTTGATTAGTGCGTCTATGTTGTATATATATTGGCCCTCTTTAGCCGGTAATATGAACAAAAATCATACAGAAATTTTCTTCTCAAAATTTATATGGTATCAAAGACTGGTTAAAAAAAAAAACGCTATGACTAGCGAGGGAAAGAAACCAGCCTCCCCTTACCCGTTGACTTCGAGTGATAATCCTGGTAATATAATTACTCAGGTGCAATTAAAAGGAGACAATTATGATGAATGGGCTCGAGCGATGCAAACGTTGTTGAGGGCCAAGAAGAAATTCAGATTTATTGATGGAACGATTAATCAACCTGTTGATGATTCTACTGAATTAGAGGATTGGTGGACTGTGAATTCAATGTTGGTTTCATGGATGCTCAACACAATCGAGCCAACACTACGATCTACTATAACATATATGGAGATTGCAAAGGATTTATGGGAAGATATCAAAGAGCGATTCTCTATCGCTAATAGACCTCGTGTTCAGCAGATCAAGGTAAAACTTGCCAACTGCAAATAGAGAGGTCTGTCGATTGTGACTTATTATGGGAAATTGAAACAACTCTGGGAAGAGCTTGCAAATTATGAGCAAATTCCCATCTGCCGTTGTGGAAGATGCAATTGTAATATTGCAACTGAACTTGACAAGAAACGAGAAAAAGAGAGGCTTCATCAGTTTTTGATGAGGTTGGAAGATGCATTATATGGAGCAATTCGTTCCAATATTTTGAGCACAGAACCATTGCCAAACTTGAATAAGGCATACTCGTTGGTGTGTCAAAAAGAATGTGTTAGAAACATCTCACGAGGGAAGGAGGAACATGGAGAAGTTGTGAGTTTTGCGGTGTAGACCAATAGAGGAGGGTGAAAGTATAAAACAGAAGTGAAAGACAAATCTGCCATTTGCTCACACTGCAAACGAGAGGGACATGATTCTGAAACTTGTTTTCAGCTCATTGGATATCCGGAATGGTGGGGTGACCGACCCAAAGGGGCTGGACGTGGACGAGGGGGACAGAGTGCAGGGCGTGAACAAAGTAATACGCCAAAGGTGAATACAACCCATGTAATTGGGCAACCATCATCATCAATGGCAGCAACGGAAGAAAATACAGCTTCTGGGACCTTGACAGCAAAACAATGGTCATTCTTTCTCAATTTGTTGAATACGTGCAAACTGGGTACTAGTGAGAAGATGAATGGTAAGGATAATCTAAATTGGATTATGGATTCCGGTGCTTCACAACATATGACAGGTACTTTAGAATGTTTAACAAATTTGAAAGAAATTGTGGCATGTTCAATTGGATTACCTAATGGAGAGCAGGTGATGGCATTGAAGGAGGGATCAGTTTGCTTGGGAAAACATATCAAACTAGACAATATTCTCTATGTTCCAAATTTGAATTGTAATTTGATATTTATGTCGCAATTGCTTGATGGCTCTAATTGTAATGTCCAATTTACTGATAAAATTTGTGTTATACAGGACCACACCTCGAGGATGGTGATTGGAGCGAATGAACAGTACAAGGGACTTTATTATTTAAAGTCAGCAGTATCAGTCCAAGCATACAAGACAAGCCATGTAAATTCTTTTGAATTATGGCATAGGAGGATGGGGCATCCGTCTGCAAAATTGTGGAATCTCTTCCTCAAGTTGAATTTAGTAATAGTTCAGTAAAGAATAAACCATGTGACATTTGTTTGAGAGCTAAACAAACAAGAGAAGTTTTTGTTTCTAGTGACACTAAAGCAAATGAAATTTTTTAATTAATTCATTGTGATTTGTGGGGACCTTATCGTGTTAATGCTTCTTATGGAGCCTCGTATTTCTTTACCATTGTTAATGATTTTTCTAAGGGTGTATGGATATATTTGTTAACTGAAAAAATAGAAGTGGAACTTGTCATGCGTAATTTCTTTGCCATGACTAAAAGACAATTTCAAAAAAAAGTGAAGATAGTTAGAAGTGATAATGGGACTGAATTTGCTTGCTTGCATAACTATTTTTCTAAAAATGGAATTTTACATCAGACCTCATGTGTAGGAACACCTCAACAGAATGGACGTGTTGAGAGGAAACATTGTCATATTTTAAATGTGGCTAGAGCTTTAAGATTTTAGGCCAATCTTCCCATCAAATTTTGGGGAGAATGTGTTCTGACGGCTGTATATTTGATCAATCGGACTTCTTCTAAGTTATTAAGAGGAAAGACTCCTTATGAGATATTGTTTGGTAAACCTTCTAGTTATAATCACATTCGAACTTTTGGGTGCCTATGTTATGCTTGGAACTTAAATAGGAAAAAAAGACAAGTTTGTTAGCAGGAGTCAACGTTATTTATTTGTAGGATATCCTTTAAAAAAAAAAAAGGGTGGAAAGTTTATGATCTTAATACAGGAAAATATTTTGTATCTAAAGATGTTGTGTTCTCTGAATCTGAATTTCCATATGCTAATAAGGAAGATGTGCAACCAGATCTTGTACAAGGTGCTTCTTTTGATATCACCAATCATTTTAATGGTGAATTAAATGAGGAAGACGAAAGTGAGATACCTGAGAATTCGACTGTGACTCAAAGTGATAATAACGACAGGGGGGGTGTCATTGAAATCTTGGGTGAATCTGTTCCAGAATAACTTGGACGAGGTCATAGAACAAAAGAAGCTTCTACTCGGTTGCAAGATTTTGTGACATATACTGCACAACAAATAAGTCCCTCTGCATGTTCCTCTAATCTATTTCCGTCCATAGGTACCTCCTATCCTATAGCACATTATGTAAATTGCGACAAATTTTGTCCACAACATCGTTCTTTCTTAGCAGCTATGACAGCCGAAAAGGAGCCTGTTTCTTATATTCAGGCCATCAAAGACATTCGATGGAAAGAAGCCATGATGAAAGAAATTGAGGCACTTGAGGCTAATGGGACATGAATTATGGAAGATTTGCCACAGGGAAAGCAAGTTATCGGCAGTAAATGGGTTTACAAGATCAAATATAACTCAGATGGTTCGGTTGAACGTTATAAAGCTCGATTGGTGATTCATGGCAATAATTAGATTGAAGGAATTGACTACAATGAGACCTTTGCTCCTGTTGCAAAAATAGTTACTATACGTACTTTTCTTTCGGTGGCAGCAACAAAGGGATGGGAACTCCATCAAATGGATATTCATAATGCATTCTTGCATGGAGATTTAGAAGAAGAGGTGTACATGAAGATGCCACCTGGGTTCTCTACTCAACAGCCTGGCAAAGTTTGTTGATTACGAAAATCACTTTATGGGTTACGATAGGCCCCCCGATGTTGGTTTTCCAAATTGACAACTGCATTAAAGCAGTATGGATTTCTTCAATCTCAATCTGATTATTCATTGTTTACTTTAAATCGAGACAAGATACATTTGAGTATACTGGTGTATATCGATGATCTTGTTATTGTGGGGAATAATGGAGTTACCATTCAGAAGTTTAAAGATTATTTATGCCACTACTTCTACATGAAAGATTTGGGAACATTGAAGTATTTTTTAGGCGTAGAGGTGGCTCGGAATCAAGAAGAAATTTTTCTTTACCAACGCAAATATGCTTTGGATATTATCAGTGAAGCTGGATTATTGGGTGCTAAACCATCTGGTTTTCCCATTGAACAAAATCATCATTTAGCCTTAGCAGAAAATGCATTGTTGGCAGATTCAGAGAAGTATCGGAGATTGATAAGAAGACTGATTTATTTGACTCTTATTCGACCTGAGTTGTCCTACAGTGTTCATATTTTGGCACAATTTATGCATCAACCAAGGGAAGCTCATTGGGAAGCAGCTTTGCGCGTAGTTCGTTATTTGAAAGGCAGTCTTGGACAAGGAATACTTTTACGAGCTGATAGTGATCTTCGGTTGTATGCTTATTGTGATTCTGATTGAAGGAGTTGTCCTTTAACTCGACGATCTCTTATTGGATATTTTGTTATGTTAGGGACTTCTCCCATTTCTTGGAAGACTAAAAAGCAACATATAGTGTCGAGATCCTCTGCTGAAGCAAAATATCGTTCCATGGCTACCACTGTGTGTGAACTGAAATGGTTAAAGGATCTTTTGCTGTCTCTCGATGTTGTACACTCTCATCCTATGCTGTTGTATTATGATAGTCAAGCACCTTTACACATTAGTGCAAATCCCGTATTTCATGAGCGAACAAAACACATTGAAATTGATTGTCATTTTATTCGTGATGAGATTCAACATAGACATGTTCAGACTGCTTATGTACGTAGCTCTGAGCAACTCGCTGATATTTTTACTAAGGCATTGGGGACACAGCAGTTTGGGTATCTTCTACGCAAGTTGGGGGTTTGCAATCTTCACGCACCAACTTGAGGGGGGGTATTAGAATATTTTGGGATCTGTAAATATTTGTCAATTATGTAAAGAGTATATTTAGAATATTTGTTTTCTATGTTTAGAAGATATTAGAATATTTTAAGATCTGTAAATATCTGTCAATTGTGTAAAGAATATATTTAGGATATTTGTTTCTATGTTTAAAAGCTTGGTTAGTGCGTCTATATTGTATATATATTAGCCCTCTTTAGCTTGTGATATGAACAAAAATCACACAGAAATTTTCTTCACAAAATTTATACTAAAGCATAAGGAGGAACAACTATAAATTGCTTGTCTGATTTTTTTATCCTTATCTTTTAATTTTCAGTAATCTATATTATAAGGTTATTAAATATTTGCATTGACACATACATTCCAAATTAGAAGTATATAACATAAAGGAATAGTTAAATCAAATGTTAAAGAAGTAACAAGATGATTGCTAGAAAGATCATATCTAAAGAAAATTATTAAGCTTTCACATGCAAACCTTTGATTTACATTTGTTAGGTTTTTGATACATCAAAAAGTAACAAATTCAATGTTACATGGCTAATATTGAACAATTACAAGTGGAAGTTAACTAGAAATTAAAATTTGAGAGTAACAATCAATTCGAATCACACACCACCACCCTCCGCCCCTGATTGTTCATATGACTAAGAACCATGCTATGGCTCTTACTTATCTCATACTTCTTTGTATTTTCACCTTAAATTCATTTCTTAAAGTTACTCTTTTGAAACTAATATATGTCACAAGTATACACCATTATATTAATGCCAACTTATAGTCACTCTTGAACTAAATTCTAAATACATTATCATGTTTAGTTTTTAGTTTATCACACCAATAATTTTAGAAAATTTATGCAACCATTGTAATCCTTTTCATAAAAAGCGATAGAACTTTAATTGTAAAGGCTCTTATTTGTATAATGGCTTAAAGTTTACAAGATTAAGGTGCTTAATGGTGAGTGATTTTAACCCCTTAGGAAGTAGTTGCACTAAAGAAAAAAATTGTGTTGTGTTGCATGCCAAAATAAACAATATCTTGATAGAAGAAGTTCCAATCAAGTTATCACAACCATTGCAGACTTGATATCAGCTCCTTTAAATACAAACATAAAACAAATTAATAGCTTCAAAATTTCTCTAATATTGGTAGAATAATGAAGTTTCATTTCACATAAATGAAATGCCATAGCAATCACAAAAACAATGAAGCTCAAATCCAAGTTCTTTCAGTACAAACAATACCTTAAACATAGTCAAATACCTCTTCATTAGATAAACTCATCTATAGGAGTGGCTTGATTTAAGACATTCAGCATAAATAAAGATACTATGTCAGGGATTCTTTTATCCTAAAGCAAAAAGTATCCATTGCATATTAATTTCTCTCATTATGCATTACATGTAACTTTACTTAAGAATTGCCCATCAAATGAATTCTTTGATAAAAGAGTATCAAGCTTCTCAACATCAATAGGGATTTTTCATATCTATGATACAAATTGTCAAAAATTTGTTACAACTTTGTCTTGTTCCAACTACTTTTAATGATGTATTAATATTACTTTCTTAAGATACTTTAGGAGAAGACATTATCTAATAACTTGCCATCAGACTAAACACCATGACAAAAACAAGTATCTACCTTACAATCCTAGATAAAATATCTTTGCCAATTATCTTCCTTAGTCGTAATCAATGTTTCCAAACTCGAGAATCGATTGTCCTTGGTCAAATCAAACTTAGATGAGGATCTTTTATATATTTACTTTTTGAGTAGCCTAAGAAGGGGAGATTTCCTAAGCAAAATATCAATCACATATTGATATCTTGAACTAAAATAATATAACTAACCTTTCTAATTCCAATTTTACCTAATAAGAGTACAAAGTTTCTTCCATTTAATCGACCAGATAGGTCTTACTTTAACTCCTTCAATACATATTTTAGGGTGCTTCAAGGTTTTAACGTATATATCATAATACACTTTCTAGAAAAATACTAGCCTCCTCCCTTCAAATAGCCATCCATTAGACCAATGTTAGATCTTACTATTGATCTTCTAAATGATATCTACATAAAACACCTTAGTCTTTCTTCCTATTGCAAGACAACAATCCAAGTAGTTTATAGGAAAAGATCCTTTAATGAAATTTGAAATTTTTTTAACATGAAGAGATCAAGAAGTCTTACATTTATGATTGATATACAAAGCACTTTTCCTCTTAGTAACTTTTACCCAAAAATATATTCACAATGATTAAAAAAAAATATCCTATCATTTCTTGAGCACAATTAAACTACCATTCACAAAGATTACACAATTGTCCATAAGGATGAATGTGAAATCAATATATTTGAACCAACTTAATATTGCATTATTGGAAAAATCTAAATTAAGTTACTAAGACATTTTGATAACTGTTTGAACATAAGATAAAAAGAATTGGTGTAAGAGGATCTCTTAAAGTAGATCTCTAATTGATTTAGAAAATTCATAAGAACATTCGTTTATTTAAATAGAAAACCATTAATCAAAGAATAGATGGGCAATTGTGAATCAAATGTTTGAATTAAAGCCTAATAATGTTTGTAATATCTTCATTGAAAAGCTCCAATCTCCTTTGTCATAGGCTTTCTCTATATCAAATTTTATAGTCAAATTTTCACCTCTAACCTTTCTCCTAAACAAGTAAGTAAGATCTTGAGTAAGTAAAACATTTTCCAAAATATTTCTCCTTTTAAAAAACTAGCATGGTTAGCTATATTGACATTAGATATAAAAGAATTTGATCGAGCAACCAAAATCTTAGAGATAATTCTAGCAAGAATATTACAAAGGCTAACAAATTTGTAATTTTTCCACTCACAAGGATTTTCTTTCTTTAAAATTATTACTTTTGATGTGCTTGTGAAATACTTGATCAATATTCTTAAAAAATTCCTTAATAACTTCCATTGCAAGTAGCTTCGCAATCTCCTAACATGTTTGATATAATAAAAGAAAAAACAAGAAAAGAAAAAATTGTCAAAACCATCAAGACCAAATGCAAAACCATCATCCATGTCAAATCACCTACCAAACTTCTTTTTTTTTTTTTTTGAAATTATAACTAATAAAATACTGTATTCTTATATAATGTATGAAGACATTTAAATGGAAGTAGTAAAATATGTTGTATGGTTATATCCTCTATCTTAAAAATGTATTGAAAGAAATTCACACAAAATTCTCTAATAGCTCTCTCTTCTTCTAACCATCTTCCACTTTTATTGAATCGACCGAAGTTGACTAGAGTAAGTGACAAGCTAAACTTCATAGAAAATGTTATAGAGCAAGGGTAGGTACAAATACAAGTTGCCATATTACATGTCATACACTGAATAAAGCAACAATCAAGGGCTGAGAATGCATACAAGTCAAATACACACCATATATTCATGAAATAAGGAAAGTACACACTATGTATTTCTTCTAAAAGCTAATACATGCCATGTATCCATTCCAAAAGGCCAACATACACCATGTCTTTGATGGGGCAAGCACCTACACATTGTATATTAGACGATATGACAAGTACATTCTATGTACTCTGACTAATGCCCAACATACATGCCGTATGTCCCTTCTCTTCGGTCCATGCATCAATTTTTACATGTGATCATTGTTTAGCTTATTTAGCTATATATTATCTTTATTCCATCATATATTATTTTATTATTTATAATTATACCCTTTAGCTTAAGGTTTTACCAAAATTTAGTATTTAAAGGGGTGTTTTCTTCATTATAACCCAATTACCATAATTGAATTACGATGTTTTCTTTAAGTGATCTTTTTTTCTTGTAATTACATTGCTTTGATACTTAGATTATTCCGTGAGTATACTAAGTTGTTTATTTATCCTTGATTCAATGTCTATTATCATAAGTATATCAAAATAGAAATTAAACATTGTCATATTCATTTATTGTGATTCTTAACTACCTTATAGCCTAAGTCAAATCATCTTTTTGGTATCAAAGCTAAAAGTTTAGCCAGCCCTTGGTATCAAAGATTGTGATAAGATCTAAATTCTATTCTTGGTTATTGGAAGTGCATAATGACATTTTTTGTACTTTTCACATAGAAATGTAAACCTTAATTGATAAACAAGATGAGAGACTATAAAATTTTATAGCAAGACAAGATGAAAACTTCCATAATATAGGAACATAGTTGACTAATGTTATCAAGTTAGTAGCATAAGAGGATCTAGAAGCCATTATTAACCATTAAGTAATCGAAAGTAGAGGAACAGAGAGTTGAACGAGTTTAAGACCTCAGTGTATGGCCTATATAAGCAATATTATATATCGCTTGGTTTGAGAGATACTATAAATAATCCTATATTTGAAGAAGTAAATGAAGATTTGAATTATTTGCAAGCTAAGCAATCGAAACAGAATAAAGGTTTAGGTTCAATGAAGCTAAAGGATCCTGCATATGGTGGGATGGGTAATGTTGACAAATATTTTAAGTAGGAAGACAAGGTAGAAGAACTTTTCAACTACTATGATTGTGAAAAGGAGATTAGAGTGAAGCTGGCTACCATAGAGTTTATGGATTATGTAGCTATGTACTAGAAAAATATGCTAGATAATAAGTAGCATACAAGAGAGGGAGAAATCACTACCTGGAGAGAGATGGAAGGTCTATTCCACAGGCGATTTGTTCCTGAATATTACAAGCAAAATCTATATAAGAGGCTAGAAACATTGAGATAGGGCACTCTTAGCAAGATGTTAAATATTTTATGTAATCTAAATGACCTGCTAGAGAAGGAAATTTACAGGTTTGTCATAAGATTAAAGCATAAGATTATCCATATGGTCATGCTTCAAAGATTTGACACCTTAAAGGAGGTGATGCAATTGGCTATCAAAGAGGAACAATAGAAGCGGAGGAATCTAGATAAATTTCAAGTAATTTCTAAACCTAATTCTATTATAGTGGTTCAGGGGGAGAAGAAGCCTAAGTTGATAAATTTGTAGAGAAAGGGAAAACTCAGGTTGTATAGGGTTAAATTAGAGAGTTCTAAGAGGAATTTAAAGCAAGTGGAGTTTTTTAAATGTCATAGATATGGGCATCTTCCAGCCCAATGTCCTAATCCCTAAGTTATGATGATGAATGAGCTGGTTTATTGGGATGAAGAAGAGGAAGAAAAGCATATTGTTGATGAGAAGTATAAGTTTAATGATGTGTTATCACTTTTTAAAGAAGGAGAAAATTCTTTACCCTTAAATGTGATGCGAAAAAAGCAATTCTACGAAAAAGCTACACTGGCTAAAGAGTTAAAGCAAAGGGAGAATGTGTTTTATACCTAAGGATTAGTAAAGGGGAATCTATATACAGTTATAATAGATGGAGGGAGTTGTGCAAATTTGGTTTTCAATAGGTTGAGAACAACTATTAAAACCGTATGATTTGCATTAGTTTGGAATTAAAGGGAAGATCCACATCATAAGTAGGTTATAGTACCTCTTATTGTTGGGGAATATAAGGAAAGATACGATGTGATCTAGTGCCTATGAATGCAAGGGACATCCCGTTAGTAAGGCCTTGGCAATGGGATTGCAGAGTGCTATTTCACAAATTATAGGATTCTTATACAATAATGTAGGGAAGCAAGGGAATGAGATTATTATCTATGACTCCATTCGAAGTCAAGTAGGTTGAAGGTATTAAAGGGCAATACGATACAATCAAAAATAGTTTATTTGCTAAGAAGAAATTAATAAGGAAGAATTTCCAATAGGTATTAAGAAAAAGAACTTTGGATTTGATGGCAAATTCTTTCTAATAGAGGGGAAATTATGTGACTAGAGCAAGGGTATCCTACAAGTTGAATGTCATAGGAAATGTTCAGGAACAAGGGTAAGTACACATATAAGTTCCCACATTACTATGTGTTCGTGAAATAAGGAAAAGACATATCATATGTTCCATTCCAAAAGCCAATACATGCCATGTACTTTGTAAATCAACTAATACACGCCATGTACTTTGTAAATCAACCAATACACGCCATGTATCCATTCATAAAGGCCAACATATGCCATGTATTAGACTCGATGACAAGTACATGCTACGTACTTGATGGATGCTCGTACGGGGCAATATTAGGCAACTACACCTATCAATTAATAATATAAAGGATACAAGAGTCTAAGGCTATTGATCCCACAAAGACTATACACTTACTCACTCACACTTAATTATTTACTAGAAAGAAGATAACAATAACAATGATAAAACAAGGGATTAAATTACTTTAAAGAAACAAAGATTAATTAATAACTAATGATAAATAGCAAGAGTAAATAAGAACCTTCACTAACCATAAATAATGATTTTTAGACTCTGATAAGATATTAACAAGCAGTAATCTTAAAGATCTCTAATGTATTCCCTATTCTTATTAACCAGAGGAATAGGGAATTAATAGGAACCACTTCTCTATTAATTCCTAATCTTAATTATATTATATCTTAATCGCTGTTGTGATAGAACAAATTAAAACAGCATTAAGAACAAGAATTCCATAAACATACAATATAATAATATTAATTTCAAAAGAAATCTATAACTTATCACTAAGTTCATGGCAAATCCCTTTAATTATGGTTGATTTATTTATGTATCGAGTCTCGCAACCTCAATACATAAAATCCAATAATTAAGCTCAAACCCTAGAAATAATAATTTAATCAATATAATATATGCAATTGAATTAATTAAGAATAAGGAATTTCATTAGAATAAATGAAATTAAGTACACTACATGTTACCTTAGGGTTACAGGTCTAGATATCTGCAAATCTACACTATAGACATGATAAAAAAAAATAACTTGTATGATATAATAATAACAATCCCTAGGAAATGCTATGGAGCTCTTCTTTATTTCTCTATTGCGTCTCCTCTCTCTTTTCTATGCATGTCTAGGCTTTATTTATATGATTCTGATGAAACGGTCTTCAAATGGCAAGTTTTAGGAATTATAGCATATCCACGATCAATGATCATAGCCGTTGAGTGAGGGTGTGAATTTCTCATTGCAATATTTCTTCAAAAAATTGACTTAAATTGATTGATAAGGGGATCACAACATGGGATCATGGTTGTGGAATGTACCCATGATCTTACACTTTATGTAAAATTCTTCAAATTCAATTGAAAATTTAGGATAAAGGCTACACGGCCAAGGAACACGACCATGGAGTTTACTTGTTGTCTTTTCTAGCTCTTGACCCTCAATGAAATCCTTTTCTAATGCTTGCTATCTTCAAGTTATTCTCCAAAACTAGTGAAATTCTCCTCAAAAAGCACATAAATTCCATCATTTTCATCTTATTACTCCATCAAAGCCCTAAAACCAATAAATGACTTAATTCAATAGCAAAATCAAAAAAATCATACTAAAATAACTATAAAAATAATACAAGAAATGAGTGTAAAATTACACTCATCAAATCTTCCCACAATTAGGCATTTACTTATCCTTAAGCAAATTAATCAATCCTTAACAAGGATAAGAAATCGAGACAAGACTATTGAGTCTACCCATCATTATTTAAGATATCAAAAATAAAAAATCGAAGTAACCCTAACATATGATAAAAGTCCATGCATCCCTATACAGTTTTATCAAACCTTATTAACAACTTGAATAATTTTCTCCTTTTCTACTTTTCAATGCAACAAAGACACAAATATCATAATTCAACATCTAATTCATGTAAGTTAAAGTTTACTCATACTGTTTAACCAAAGATTCTCCCCTAAATTAGTTTCATTTTATCTAATCACGCAAAAACCATACATGACCCCTTTACATCTAGCTAGGATGTATACAAATCTCTGCTTAACCTCACAAAGCACTATAATCTAGGGTAAATACATTTAACATCTACTCATCCCCTAATTATTCCCTTAATAGACATTTTTGCTAATAGGTTCATTCAATTTAATTATTTATTAAAGCTTATTAGCAGTGGGAAAATACCTTGCTCTTCTAAAAGACTAAGACCAATCCCTACTAATTTAACTCTTTTTATATTTATATTGATAGTGGGAAAAAGCTTCACTCTTCTGAGGGACCAAAGTAGATCCATATCAATTTTCTTTTTCAAGTCTTTTTCTTTTAGTAAATTGGCAATACAAAAGAATCTCACCCTTCTAAGAGACCAAGATTGATCCATACCAACTACTTCCTTATCATTTATTCTTATTTACACCTTTAGTAATCTAAAATTTTTAGGAGAAATTACAAGAGATAAGTTTCATTTACTTATTTACTCATGATTATAGGCCTCTAAACATGAAAGAGGGATAAGCACACATCCAAGTAAACTTTAGGAGTAGCATATGACTGGTGTGCAATCACAATTTCATTTAATTATTGCCTTAAAATCCTAGGCTAAATAACATGCAACTTTATCCCACAAGAATTCCAGTATTTAATTCAATTATAGCAACTTGTAACATACAATAGTGTCTTAAGAAAAATTTAGTACAAGTACTATTTACTAAACAAGAGAGGATTGTAGACCAAAAAAAAAAATCTGGGGTTAAAATTAACATATTGATTTCTTGAATAATAATGTAAGGTATACTATTTTCTATCATACCCTTTCCCCACACTTAATTTAGTACATTATCCCTAATGTACTTTATCATGAAGCATATTAATAATGTATACAAGGATAATAAAATAAAATGTAACGGAAAAGAAAGTATTAGAGAAACGGTACTCCTCTAAATGAGTGTAACTTACATGTGAAAGTCCATAAGAATGAGCATAGTGGATGTTGTCAGTTAATTGGCACAAAAGAGATCTAAAAGAAAATGAGAAGAAAAAGAAAAACATATGCAAACAAACGAAAATTTTTATTATTTCGTTAATGAAAGGAAATTGAACATAAACTCAGAAGTTACAAATTGCAACCTAACTTAAAATTATTCAGAACCTAAAAACAAAAACATAGAAAATGGAAATTAGGCAACTCAACATAATAATTCAGCACAAGAACATGATAAGAATCAAACAACCTAACCCTTGACTCGCACCCAATTAGAAAGTATGGCTAGGCGAATTCTTTCCTTAAGACTCACCACCAAGGAATCTAAGCTGCTACAATCTTCCGACTCAATGTACTGGCTAAGCTAGACCCTCCTACACTAGTCATTTGTCTCTAGTTGCCAACCTAAACTGCACTTAAACGTCAACCCGGCTCATCTGACCATCAGCTCAATCGACCCAAACCCAAGCCATGCTAAAAGTATCCCAGGTGAATTCACCTTGAAAGGATTATCTGCTTAACTTGGCATGACCAACCTACCACCCCTACTTGACACCTCGGCTTAGCAAAAAATAAACCAATCGTACATAATTGTCTTTTCTGCCAAAAAGTTATCCATGCACCAAGAACCATGTATCTGAGCAAGCATGTGACAAAATCATCTATACAAGATACTCATTTTGTTGTATTTTTAATCGTACCCTTACTATTCCTTATACATTACTTCTTTTAGATAATACCCTTTTAATCTTTTCCATTTTAGGTAGGTTACCTTAGTTTTTCAAGTATAAACACCCACTTACATGTAGCCACAATTATCTTATCATCAATATATTAAATATTCTTCCTTTTCATAAACACTACTCTTGTTAGCTAGTTTACTTACTTCACTCTTATCCTAATCCTTAAGTAAGGCTAAGTGGCAAGTAACCCCATCGGATCACCTCGTGCGTCATATCGAGTTGTGTCATGAGTCCCCGAAAGTTCCACTAATGCATTGTATCTTTTGGAGCTGTTCATGGGTTTGCTTATCTTACTTTTTCTATTCTTTCATGCGACTTCCATCTTGTTCTTCAAGCTTTCTACAAGCTTAGACCCATCCCAGTGACCAGCTTTATCTATTCTTGGTCTCAGTCCGCATCAGAACACTAAAGAGAAATTTAAATCATCTTCATCGTTTTCATCTTCAAACTCTAGATTGATGTTGCCCTTCTTGTTATCTCCCTTAGAATCCTCTTCTTCCTCATCATTCCCCAAATCTATTCTATTGCCACATCAATCAATTCCCCATCAATTAGTGGAAGAATTTTTATTTTGACTTGATCGACAAGGATACTACAAAATTCCATCATTCTAGTCTAGTTATGGAACAATCACTTTAAGGATTGTTTAAAGAGCTCTTGTGAAGTTACTAACTTGTGTACTTCATTCTTTAGCTTCTTTACCTCTCAAACCAAGCTCTCTTAGTTGATGGAATTTTCGATTTCTTAACTTTTTAAAGGGTTTTACCAATGTCATCTAAGAGGAGTCCCATCTGTCAAAATGTTCAAAAAGACTATAAGGTTATATCTCAAATCATGGTTAGCTGGGGATTGTCAACAAGGAGTTTCAACTTCTTTGCCAAGAGCGTAATGTACAACTTACACCCAATTTGGTTGATACAGGCATACATGGCTTAGTGTCTCATATGGAAAGCCCAAGCAACCATTAGGTTAATCTAGTACCCCTCCACAAAGTTGTAGACGTAAAAGACCTCATGCATAGTGATAACCCCTATGCTCTTCCCTCTTCCATTAATCGTATCGATGAGTAACTAGTAGAAAATCTAGTGTGTAGGATTTTTTAGATGAGATCCTCTTGCAAATTTAGGGTTGTAGGCTCTCTCTCCACTCAATTTCTGTCAATAGCTTACAGATGTAACTCTACGAGGGAGTTCACATGGTAAGGTGTAAAACTCGCAAGATTGTACATGCCTTATAAATACCTCAAATTCAACAACAAAGAGGTTGAATTCAGTGTTCGTTAGTATGAGAGATAATGTGTTTCAAGCCCCAAACGGAATTTAACCATGCTCTATGAAAAGGGTTGTGAGGAACTTTAGCGTAAGTTCCCTATAAATCGACTCTTAGACGCTTAACAATCTATCCCATCCTCCCTTCTCTACCATAGCTCGTATTTTAGGTTCTATGTCAATTTGTTTGAGAATTTCCCATTCAATGAAGCTGGATCTAGAAAAGATCTTTTTGTTGAGGATTTTGAATCTAGTTTAATGGTTAGAATTATCAAATTCCTACATTTATTTAAGATGTAGTGGTAGGGTTTCTAGAGGCTCATCTTCTAAGATTGGTTTGGAAGAGGACCTTATAGTAGTTCGATGGGTGGTTTTTGATTGAGCAGGAGCCATGAATTGTGAATGAGATATTTCCTCCACACTTAGTCTTTTTGGCCATTAGAGTGAGAGTGTTTGTTTTGGGAGGACAATGATTCACACAAAAATAAAGATTGATGTAAATAAAGCATACATGTTGTGTTATTAACCCTCAAATTGGAAATCTGCTCTTAACAAGTATGGTAAGTATGAAATCTCAATCTAGGTAATAGTCAAGTTAGTGGGCTTTCTTTGAATTTTCACAAAAACTTAACGGAGTAAGCTATTAGAAAGAAGGAAAGCGGTTCTTTAACAAAGGGAATCTAAATTAGGAAGGGTTGAAACAAAACATAAAGAAGATTTAACTGTAGCTAAGTTAAATCATTATTGCATGACAACAGTCAAGATAATTGCCGTGATCTTTGGCTATGGTTCTTCCCTGAATTAATTCCTTGAATTTCAAATTAAGTATAATTTATGATGAGAGGTCCATAGGTAGGATCGTAAGCTTGATCCTTACCCGTGGTTGTCTCTGACTACTTTTCAATTTTCAAGGAAAAATTTATGATGAGGTCCACCATTGGAATCACGGTCATGATCCTAGACCGTAGTTCTCTCCGACCCCTATTTACCTCTTTAATTCCCTAGGCTTCATGCCTTAGTTCATGATCACGATCGCCGCCTTCTTCTCTTTAGGCAATTCAACTCCTTCTTGAGTATATCTAACCTACAACACTTAAGAGGATTGTTAGGAGTAACATGTGTTGAACTATTATATGACCAAACAAGATAAAAAAAGGAATGAAATGAAAGCCAAAATAGAATAAAAAATGAAAAGTATCTTAGGTTGCCTCCCAAGAAGCGCTTTTGTTTTATGCCATTCATTCATTGGATTAAGATAGAGATTACCTGTTTTCTCAAATTGGCTGGAGGTTGAACTCAGTGTAATTCTCTTGATCAAACTCTCCCTCCTGATATAACTTCATTCGGTAGCCGTTTACCTCAAATGTACCTCACTCAAAATTTGAGATCTCCATCGCTCCATATAAGAATTTGAGCTTACCTAGGAAAAGCTTCAATTGAGATTAGTTTAAGAGAACCTTGTCTCAAACTTGGAATTGCTTTCCTTATTTAATTCAATTGTCATGATAACGTTTGGCTCGATCCTTGAATATCCTTGAGTTTTCGTAAGCCATATATCGCCATTCTCCTAACTCGTTCAGTTGAAGTTCATAATATTCACCTACACACTCAAAATCAAAGTTAGCATGTTTTATAGCCCAATAAGTTTTATGTTCAATTTCTACAAGTAAGTGGCATGCTTTTCCATACATAAGCCAATGTGGAGTTGCTCCAATCAACATCTTATAGGCAGTACAATATGCCCAAGAGCAAGCTCCTCAAACCAAACTCTTCGATTATGCTCAATCGTCTTTTCCAGAGTTCATTCAAGATCTTTATTTACAACTTCTACTTATCCACTACTTTGAGGATGGCATGGAGTTGCAATTCAGTGCATAACTCCATATTGCTTCAAAACTTTTTCCAGTTGGACATTAGAAAAATGGGTTCATTTGTCGCTAATAAGTGCTTTACAAGCACCAAATTAAGAGAACAAGCTTTTCAAGAACCATTTCACCACCCTAACATCATTAGTTGGTAGAGCTTAAGCTTCCACTAATTTGGATACATAATCCATCACTATTAAGATGTATTTGTTTTCATTTGAATTTGGAAACGGTCTCATGGATTCACTTCCCTAAATATCAAAGACTTCACAAATCAGTATTGAGTTTTGTGGAATATGATCTCTCTTGGATATATTTCCTACTATTGGCATCTGTCACATAACTTCACAAATTTTAGGGAATCCTTTAACAGTGTTGGCCAATAAAAATCAGACTCAAGGACCTTATGTGCTATTTTATTTATACTAAGATGTCATCCAGTTAGGCCTATATGAGAATGTTCTAAAATCTACCAACCTTCTAAGTGAGATACATATATGCAAATTATCTTATTTGCACAAATTTTAAACAAATAAGGGTCTTCCCATAAGTAACTTTTAACATCATGGAAAAAAAATTTCCTTTGTTTGTAATCAAGTCTCTTAGGAAGAATTCTAGCTACTAAATAATTTGATATATTAACAAACCAAGGGGTTTTCCAAGGATTTACCTAGTATAATATTTCTTCTAAGAACTCGTCATTGATGTCCTTCTCATTTAGTTTTTCCATTAATGGGTTCTCCAATCATGAGAGATGGTTTGCTACCAAATTCTCTGCTCCCATCTTATCTCTAATTTCTAAGTCAAATTCTTACAATAATAATATCCATCTAATCAATATTGGTGATGCATCTCTAAGGTCATACACATGGAGAAGCACCTTAACGAAAGGGAACAAAAGAAAAGAAAAAGGGGATTAGCAACTCCGAGCAACTACCGATCGAATATGACACACCAATTAATCCTACTTAACCTAATCCATGCACTTGATATGACTTACGAATGTCGAACTAAGGTCACTCGCCACTATGCCTTACTAAAAGGAATAGATAAGAGTTAAGAGATAAACAAGAAGACTAAGGTTGCTTGGAAAGGAAACTTCTAATAATCAATAATGCAATGTTATTGTCTACGTACAAGCAAATGAGGTTTATACACTAGCCCCATTTGGATTAAAAGGCATACATGGAAAAGACATAAAGGGTAATTTATAAATGGAATACAACATACTAAAAAGGGTGAAAAGGATAAAGAATATCTTGTACTCGAAAACACGTGTCATATAGTGGCTGAGGGTTTGGAATGTACCTGGTCTTACTGAATTGTACCTTGAGGTGGCTCAGCTTTTAATATATTACAATTCAGATGAACTTAAAAGAAAAAGTTAGTAGTCAAAGCTAACTTGATCTAGTTCAAGTCAGAGCTAGGTCACTAATGCATGTTCAAATCCTCTCTAAATCAGGCATCTCGTCAACTAGGCTTGATTAGAGGTCTGACGCCATTTAGCTTAAAGGTTAACTGGATCATGGTATGAGCTCGGAAATGGTTTGGGGTTGCATGGTAGGTCGGCATTTCTACTCGGCAGCAGTTTAGGAATGGTGTTAGTCCTTATTAGAGCTCGGTATTTGGGTTGGCAAAAATGTGAAAGGTGGAAGTCAGGATAGGAATCCTCATCCTAAATAGAATTTTGAGTTAGTATTCTTCAAGCGAATCCTTGTAATCCTCAAGCTCAACTGTATATGACTGGCCAGAGGAGTTGATTCCTATCATCTACCTAGGGGTCAAAAGGATTTGTCCTCAAATTTGAAGAGGTCTTTAGCTCTTATACTATTCTAGCATCTAATGGGTCTTCTTTTGGTCGATGGGGAATTAGGTTGGATAAATTTAAGATGGAAACACCATAGTTCTTGAGTAATTCAATCTAGTAGGCATTGTGGTTAATCTTCTTCAGGACTTTGAATGGACCCTGAACTCATAGAGATAGCTTGCTTTGTCTTAAGTGCGGAAATCATTCTCAACTGAAGTGAATCCATACTAAGTCACCTGGTCAAAAAGAAATAGTTCAATGGCCACAACTACCGATCTTTTGCTATCTTTGATTGAACTTAACGATCTTCCTTACCACATATTAATGCCACTCTTGTAATTCTTAGGCTTGGGCAACTCTAGATTAACTCTCTTCGACAGCTGCAGGGGTACCAATCAGATCTAGAGGAATGGTATGATTGATGCCATGGACGACTTAGAAAGGAGTTTTCCTAGTGGTACTATGGACAATTCGATTATATGTGAACTGCGCAAATGATAGACACAAATCCCAATCTTTTAAATTCTTTCTTATGACAGCTCGAAGTAAATTGCCTAGCGTCCTATTCACCACTTTAGTCTAACCATCAATCTGAGGGTAGCTACTAGAGTTGAACATAAATTTAGTTCCAAGTCTTCTCTAAAAAGTCTTCCAAAAATAGCTTAAGAATTTTGTATCTTAATCTAAGACAATGGTCTTTAGTACTCCATGCAGCCGGATAACTTCCTGCAAAAACAAATCAGCAATATATAAAGCATCATTAGTTCGATGGCATAAGATGAAGTGTTTCATTTTGCTATAATAATCCACTACAACAAGGATCGAGTCCTTTCCTTTGGATGTCCCGAGAAACCCTAGGGCAAAATCCATGTTAAGGTAAGCCCAAGGTGAGGTCGGTGTAAGTAAAGACATATACTCTTCATGTAGCTCTCTCTTTCCCTTTGCTCTCTTGCACACTTCACAACTACCGATTACCTTTTGGACATCCTTGGCCAAACCAGGCCAGTATAAAAGTTCTCTTTCAGTAGGTCGGCTATTTTGGTCTCTCCAAAATGATCAAATAATCCACTACTATGAGCTTCCTCAATCAACAACTCACGTGTAGAACAACTCGGTATACATAACATATTTTCCTTAAACATATAGCCATCCTTGAGATAATATCCTCGAACAGCAACTACTTCTTTGTACTACTCAAGAATAAGACCAAAATGGGGGTCACGAGCATATTGCTTGGTGATAAGTGAAAACCCTAATAATCTCATCTATCGAGTAGTCAACAAGGTTTGCTAAAGTGATAAGGCATCTATGACCATGTTAGCAATACCCTTCTAGTATTGGATCTCATAAGGAAAACCTTCCATAAATTCTAGCCACTTTGCTTATCTTTTTGAGAGTTTGTTCTAACTCCCAAAATGCTTCAAGGGCTCATAGTCCATATAAATTACAAACTATCATGGTAATGAATAGTGATGCCATACAATAAGAGCTCAGGATAGTAAGTATAACTCCTTCTCATACACAAAATAGTTTAGAGTGGCACCATTAAGCTTTTCATTATGGTAAGCAACTAGTCGACATTCTAGCATCAAGATTGCACCAATGCCAATGCCTGAGGCATTGCATTCAAATTCAAATGGCTTGTCAAAATCTAATAAAGATAAGATAGGGGCAATATTGAGTTTCTCCTTGATTTCCCCGAAACTCTACTCAACTCGATCATTCCATCAAAATCCATCATTCTTCTTTGTCAACCCAATCAAGGAGGTTATAATTGTATTGAAGTTTTTAATGAATCACCTATAGAAAGAAGCAAGACCATGGAAACTCCATACTTCAATGATATTCTTCGGCATCGGCCATTCCAAAACAACTCGTACCTTTTCCTCATTTGCTCAAATTCCATCTCTTGATGCTACTTAACTAAGAAAGACAACTTCACTTTGATGAAACATAAACTTCTTCAGGTTCCCATACAACTTCTAGACTCATAAAATGTTAAAAACAACTTGGAGATGTTGAACATGGTTGTTCAGGTTAGTATTGTACACTTATATGTCGTCAAAGTCCACGACCACACATCTTCCAATAGTGGATGCATCACATGGTTCATAAGCCGCATAAATATGTTCGGTGCATTTGTAAGTCCAAATGGCATAATCAACTACTCGTCAGGACCATACCTAGTCTTAAAGGTAGTCTTAAAGGTAGTCTTCCAGTCATCACCAAGCCTCATGTAAATCTGGTGGTAGCCACTTCATAAATCAATCTTGAAAAATATCTTGGCGTCATAAAATTCATCTAACATGTCATCGAGCCTCAGTATTGGGTATCGATACTTAATTGTAATACAATTGATAACACGATTATTGATGCACATGCACTATAAACCATCCTTTTTTGGGACGAGCAGAGCTGGTATAGCACAAAGACTTATGCTCTCCCTCACATAACCTTTTTAGCTTGACAACCTGCTTAGGATTCTATGCCTCAAACTGGGGGTAGTTGGTGTTATGATCACTTTCCACAATGTCACGCACAATTATAGAGTTTGCCCCTTTTAAAAATAATGGAAACACTATACAATAAATTGAACTTACTTGCAATCTTTTGAAAAATATTTGTGGAAACTACGAGCTAATAGCATGCGTACTAGTCAATTTATAGTATATGGTGAGCACCAAGGTTGTATTTTGCGGTGAAGGAAAAAATAGAGTTTAAAAAGATAATTGAATACTAGATTGTACAATTTCTACTCTATTCTAGGCAATCAATTTAGTAATTTTAAGGAAAAGAACATACAAGTTATCTAAATAGAAGTAAAAACTATAATTGAATTAAACGTGGATTTTAGCTATTTCTCGATATTAGGATGTGGATTTCTTTATAAAAGATTTATGAGCAATGAGTGAACAATCGTCTAAAATTGTTCTGGCTATGTTATTGAAGCATTTATGGTAGTTTAAATATGAATTTTACTCGCACTCACAGAATTTATCCAACTCTCGTTTCATAAATTCTATCATGTAGCAAGAGTATTATATTATCAATATCTTATCTACGCTATCAGCTAGTTATTCATGTCCTATCACTACTTAAATAACTATGTTAGAATTGATTGCTCATTCTAACCAATTTTTAGCTCTAGATGAGTACAAAGATTTAGGTCCTCATTCTCAAGAATTACCCATTCAAATTATGAATCATAGGTTTTATTTAGGGTTTTCAAATCCTATTACGATATCTAAACCCTATTAGGATAACAAAGGGGGAGGCCCAATGCGTAGGAAATACTATCTAGCTCAACATCAACTCAACACTCAAGTTATACCTAATTACACCTTAGAACTAAGTAATTCCAAATTTACGTTATTACAATACAAAAACATCAATAGTCACAACTACTTCATCTTGTTCACACACTACCCATAAGCATAATAAGCTCTATTTATCACATTCATGGAGAATAAACATTTAACAAATAATACACATGAACATGAAAATAAACATTGCATTAAACATGAAAAAAGTATAAGAAACATTACAAAAACAAGCTCTTCAACCTCAACAATAGAGGGCCTCAAGATTTTCCCAATAATCTCCATGGATGCAATGAAAATCCACAAACCCAAACCTTAACAAGAGACAAAATCAACTAAAAGTTTACGCTACGATCTTGAAAGTACAAAAAAAAAAAACTCCATGGAAATCATAAAAATATGCTAAAAGTAACCTAAAATAGCCTAAAGAAAAGAGAAATGACAAAAACTAGAACCTTAAACCCTAGAAAATGCAGAGACAAATCTATAGAAAATGAGGAAGAAGTTTTTATATCAAGTAGGTACTAGCATGACGGTAAGCAAGGCTACCGTCATAAGGTGTCACATAATTATCCTCTTTTCTTTTAATGAAACGATGCGTTTTTACTTCAGGAGTCAAGTATACTATCATGACAGTAGCTGGTTACCGTTATGCCGATATACCCTTTTAGCTTTGCAACTTAATTCAATTATGTACAAGGTACCGTCTTGATGGTAAACAGGTTTACCATCATGCCGATAGTTCTAACTCCTATTTTCTTTCTTTTACTTTTTTCTTCGTTTTCAACTTCTTAAATTGGGGCTACCATTACATGGTAACCCAAGGACTTGTAAAACCAAACACAAAGAGCTTAAATTCTTTAAATATATGCTACTTTTAAGCAGCAAAACACAAAAATATGAATTATACTTGTGTTAACAAATTATATGTGATTTTAATAAAAATTCATACAATTTTGCTCAAAAATCTATCAAATCATATATAATTGTTAAAAAAATCCTTTAGATAAGTGTGTGGCTTCATACACTTATCAGTAGTCCTTTAAGCAATTCTTTAGGGAACAGGTTAGAGAATTCATCTATCAATCTTTGGATCTCATCGGGGACATCTTCCAAATTTCTCATTTCTAACAATCTTTTGATTAATAAAAACATAGGCTCATCGACCTTCTCAACAACTCAAAGCTCTCTTCAGCTCATTACTAAGGCTTTCTTCATGCTAACTCGGGTGAGTAGGTTTTAAGTCTCATTCACTTGGATTGATGTCATGGGTTATAGCATGATCTTCTTTCCATCCTTGACAAAGATATAGGTGTTTTTATATCCGTCGTATATAATATGTTCATCAAACAACCAAGGTCGTCCAAGTAACAGATGTGAAGCTCTTATGAGGACAACATCACACACCACTTCATCCCTGTACACATTTTCAATACTAAAAGATACAGTTACTTATTCGATGATGTGTAGAACACCCTTATCATAAAGTCAATATAGCTTATAAGGTTAGAGGTGCTTAGAGGTTGGTAGTCCTAACCTCTATACAAAAGACTGTGCAACAATGTTGGTATAACTCCCTCCATCCACAATGATGGTACACAACTGTCCCTTAATAGTATACTTTGTGTGAAACAAATTTTCTCTTTAGTCTTCCTTGAGGCTTTGCAAGGAGCTCAGCACTCGTCTTAATACTAGTATCATCACTTCTCCCTGGTCGGCATAGACATAAGTCTCCTCCTAATATGGTGCAGGGGACCATGATAATCCATTACCAAGTTTTCGAATATCTCATTTGATTACTTATTTTTATTTGTGTTATTTGAACTTTTTATTTCTTGTATTATTTTTAAATTATCCTCATGTTTATTTTGTATTTATTTAGTCATTTTATTTACAAGTTTGCCACTATATATAAATAGGATACATGTGTAGGATTTTAGACAGATTTGCAACATTAATGATAAACCGATGAGTCTTTTCTCTTGAAAAGCTCTTCTCTACCTACTTTTATTAATCCTTTTAGCAAAGATTATGGCTAGCAACCCTAGGCCTAATATTCGTACGTCATATCGGCTACTAGCTTAGGTCCGTGTATGGTTCTACAGTGCATTATATCCGTAGAGTTAGTATGCAAGATTACCAAATCATCGACTTCCATTTACTTTTCCAACCATCTCACAATCTAAACTAATCCCTTGATTTCGCGTGATACCAGAGTTGCATATTTATCTACAGATCCATATCATCTTAGTATTAAAGCTTTAGGTTTTCATCCTTTGTGGTTTCTTGAGTTTTGGTAAGGTGCTGTTTTGATTGTGTGGTAAGAAGGTACAACAACACAAATGCTTGAATATCGATTTGTATCATACTGTTGCGAATTCAATTTAGTGGCAAGAGCATGTGAGCTTCTAACTTGTTTAGCTTACTTTGGAAATTACTGGAACATTGTTATATTCAAGAATCCTTGATAGCAAATGTTGGTTCGAGTGTTTACAGGAAATTCCTTTTCGTTATTATAATTATAAAAAAAAAAAAAATTTAAAAGAGAGAAAAGAAAGGGGAAAATGGAAAGTTGAAGTAAACTTCTATATGAAAAGAGAATAAGGGTAACTAAGGTTTTGATGTACGATATTTTTACAAGTGGGTCTATATATTTAGGTGTATGCAAGCAGGCTTGTGAGTCTATACAAGTCGGTCATTGTAGTTATGTTGGTAATGGCTTTCCTTGGTGTGGTGGTGATCGATTTGTGGTTACGGTGGTGAAATTGCAATAGTGGCCTGTTGTGTACGTGTGCAACTTTAACAATGGTGCTAATTGCAAGTAAGGACACGAGTAGGATATCGATTGTGTAAGTGGCTGTCAATTTGTGCAGTAAAATGTTGTACGTATCGTTATGAGTAGAGCATTCGATTGTGCAAGTAAGGTCGTGGGTCTACTAATGGTGGTCATCGGAGTTGTGTTGGTGTACGAGAGCAAAGCTGTGAACTGTCATGTATAGGTGGTAATCGTACGCACTGTGTCGAGTGTTGGAACTGTGTTTGGGTCAAGAAAATGCAAGGCGTACGTATGCGTGTGCCTGGTCGAACCATGTGGAATTGGAATTGAAGAAGTATGTGTATGCTATTACTCTGTGAAGTGGGTATAGAGATCGTAGTGACGCTCTTGGGTTTATCGAGGTTGTAATTACTGTTAGAGTCATGATTGGGTGTTTGTTACAGTGTAGTGTCGTGAGAGTATAGTAAACAGTCGCTTGTGGGTTGTGATTTGCACAGCAATGTGTGTATTTGTAGCCTGAACAATAAGCAGAAGTGTGGAATAGTAGTCATATGTATGCGACTTTGTCTTCGCCAGAGTGTTTGAGCGCAAGTTAGTTGCAAGGTTAGCTAAAGCTGAAGAAGAAGCGTGTGAGTGGTGATGTTGTGCGTAGCTGAGCCGCAACAAGTAGAGTGACCAAGCGTAAACATGAGTTGAGTAAGAAGTTAGATGCTATCATATCGAGTTAATTTAGTTAGACATTAGTGCAATCCAAGCTGCCAATTGTGCCGAGCTAGTATGTGTTGTACACGCTCTAACCCAAGTGGACAGAAGTGATCGATACCTTGTTGCGTGTGGGTCGTGAGTGCTAGGTACAAGTATGAGATTAACGCATGATTGTAGCAATATAATGACTGTGCCAAGCTACATTGTGCCCACGAGCTGCTGTGGGGGCCAACCTTTTTATCGAGAATTACAATTGATTTTCCGAGCTACTCCTTATAGTTACTATCGAGTTGTTATTGTTTCATCAATCCGAGCTCGCTGTTGTCCAAGAGTGATTCGAGCTGGTTAAAGAACTATCGAGCTAAGTGAACTTAATTATCGAGCTGCTGAGTGCCATTACCGAGTTGTCCTAGAATTGGTCGAGTTGATTTATTTTCAAGCAGTAAAGTGCCACTTGAAGTTATTGAACTAGTTGTTGTGTCTGAACTAAGCTGTCGCAATTCAAGTGCCGAGCTACAACTTGATTGTAAATTGAGATCTATGTTGAACTGCACACTAGCTGAGCTAAAGTACTATGATTTTCTTCCATTGCCGAGCCAAACTAAGTTGTGAAACTCTTTTCAAATTAGCCGAGCTGTCCTCTGCCCAAATTGCCTAGCTGCTATGAAGTATGTGTATCCAAGCTGTTAGTTGAAGCGCCGAAGTAAAGTGGATTACTGAGCTGACATGTATGCATGTTGTGTCTACCAAATAGAAATTCCAAGTAGCTTATAGTGTTAGTTAAAAGAATTACCGAGCTGTCCTCATTTCCCGAGCTGCATTGTGTACATCGTAGTTGGCAAGGACTGCAAAGGCTACCGTGCCGAGCTCACGTAGTGCCAATCCGAGCTACTGGTGCTTGTGACCAAGCCGAAGTGTTTGTCTTACCGAGCTTCCAATGCTTGCTTGATCGAGCTGAATTACTTCCAGTTGTCCAAGCTACTATCAAATTGCAGACCCAATACCGAGCTACTCTATTATGCGCGAGTGCCAACTTAGCTATTCCTCAGAGATTTCCGAGCAGCAGTGACTAGTCATGCTATTGTTTCGAGCTTATTGCTATGGTGCTGAGTTGAAGTATGCACATGCTCAATTGCCAAACTGAAATCGAAGTGTCCAAACTACTTTATCCTGGAAGAGTAAGACATGCTATCCTAATCATTAACTTGCCAAGTTGCTAATATTATGTCCGAACTATCACAGTTACCAAGTCGATCGACTACCGAACCGAGGTACTTGAAGCACTGAACTGCTACTTCCATGTGAAGACCCGAGCTGAAGTTGAAGTTTTATTGATTGTCGAGCTCCTTTGCTAGATTTTGTCCAGGCTATAGTAATTTCAAAAGCGTCGAGCAGCAATGTACCGTACTTGCTGTCACATGTTGGAGTACCGAACTGTGTACTCACAAATATCCGAGCTGTTGCGTTAGATAATTTGCCAAGCTGATTCTACTGTCTAAGTAGATTGCTATAGTTACGTGAATGAGCTATTTAGAGTGAAGTCTGAGCTGCTGTAAGCAATTGGTGCCAAGCTAATTTGTGTCCAATCTGTGTTGTCTATGAGCGTTAAGGCATTTAAAATTACTGCCTAGCTATCTACTATATCCAAGGATTTCGTGTTGAGCTATTACATGTCCGAGCTGCTTGTGTGAGAGTGTGACATGTCGAGCTGTTGAGATTCCAATAGCCATACACGTGTGTTCAAAGTCTGAGGTCGACAAGGAAGCATACAAATCCTAGCTGTTGTATTGTACGAAGTGCTACCCTGTACAAGAATTTAACGGAGCTAATTATCATTACACGTGAGTTGTGTTGTTTGTCCGAGCTTATTGAAGCGTATGTGTTGCAAATTTGTGTACCGTGCTATTATGCCGAGATTAGGCCTACCCAGTAAATTGAAGTGCATTATTTGGCGAGTTCAGATCGTGTTCCATTGCGCCGAGCTATTTGTTCTGCGAGCTCGAGTTACGTTGTGTTGTGTCCGTAAGACCAGGATTAAAATTATGGAGTATGCCTTGTCAAGCTAGGTATGGATGTAGCTATGATTATAAAGATAAAAGATGAAGTATTCCAAAATTTGATAGATATAGTACTCCAGATAAATATTTGAATTAGGAATTTCGAGTTAACCAAGTTTATGAAAATTATTCTTATCCGAAGTATGAAAAGGTAAGATTAATCAAAAGCTTGTTAAATGGCTTTGCGGTGACTGGAGATAGGTCAAAGAATTAAGGGAGGGAATCTTGTAATTATTACATGGGAAGAAATAAAACATTTCATGAGAGAAAATCCACCGATCGGGCTAACCTCTCTAGTGTACAAGAACAATTAGAGACTATAGTTATTATGCTCAAGGAGATTAGAGAAGAAAGAAAACAATGAAGGTTTACTCATTCAGAGAATATTAAAGGGGAGGAAATGGAAGAAAAAGGAGTTGAAGATGTATATAAGGAAGGGTGCTTAACAAAGAGTTTGATTGATCGGGCTCATGACAAATGAAAAGAGCATTGGCTAATGATGATATTAATAAAGGAGCTTGAGTACTTTTCTATGTTTATATCTTATTTTTATAGGTTGATATTTGATCCTAGTGGACTTTGGAGCTACCCTTTACCAAGTTTAAGGCCGAAACTTCTTCAATAGGGAGGAGATGATATGGTGCAAGGGACCAAGCTAATCTATTACCAAGTTTCTTGATATGTTATTTGATTACTTATTTTTATTTGTGTTATTTGGACTTTCTATTTCTTATATTATTTCTAAATTACCCTCAGGTTTATTTTTTATTTACAAGAATGCCATTAGAGTGTCCTTTAGGTCCTTTTATTTATAAGTTTGCTACTATGTATAAATATGGTACATGTGTAGGGTTTTAGATAAATTTGCAACATTAATGATAAACCCTTAAGTCTTTTCTCTTGGAAAACTCTTCTGTACCTGCTCTTGTCAATCCCTTTAGTAAAGATTATAGCGAGTAACCCTAGGCTTAGTGTTCATGCGTCATATCAGTACTAGCTTAGGTCCGTGTGTAGTTCTACGGTGCATCATATCCATAGAATTAGTACGCAAGATTGCTAAACCATCGACTCCCATTTACTTTTCGGGCCATCTCATGGTCTGGACCCATCCTTTGGTTTTGCATGATACCGGGGCCATATGTTCATCCACGGATCCATATCACCTCATCTTCCTCAACTTCTACTTTTCTAATATTCTTCTCCTCCTTTAGCTCTCTCCCATAGGTGCTATCCACTACATCTCTTTAGAGTACCATAGCACGTCAGTTCAAACACTCAACAACCATGTGTTCAAAACCTAAGCATTTGAAGCATTTCACTTCTCTCGTCTTTCGTTTAGAGTTCTATCTTTTCTCATATGTCCTTAGGGTTGGCCTATCTTGAGCTCGACTCTTTTTGCCTACTCAACTATCATCAGGTTGGTCATGCTTTTTCTTGGCTTGGCATAAGTAAGTCAGCACAAAATAGGAGCTTGAGAAAAAGTTAGCCTAAGTCTGCTTAGTGCATTTCTCTTCTACTTTTCAACCCTCTACATTACTTTAATGGCCTCCTCCAATATATAGATACTTTGTACTTCTACAATATTACAAATCTCATATTTAAGTCCATTAATGAAACATGACATAATACGGGCTTTAAGCTCTTTCATGTCTACTTAAATCATCAACTTTTGAAATTTTCTCACATAGTCATCAATAGATCGGCTTCCTTGACAAAGCTCTTGCTACTTGGCAAATGTGTCTTGCAAATAAGTCTTGGGTATAAATCTTCTAGTCAACAATCTTTTCATCTCTTTGCAAGTTCGCATACCTCGTCTTCTATTTTTTGCTCTAGCCGCATTCAGATTCTTCCATCACATGATAGCATATCTAGAAAATTCAAGTGCAACAAGTCATACCTTAACAACATCAATATACCCGTAACAATCAAAAACTTTCTCTAATTGCTCCTCTTACTCTAAATATTCATCTACATCTACATCTCCACTTCTACTGAAGAGTGGGATTTAGATCTTAACATTGTCAAGTCTTCGAGGAGCTCAGTGTCCTCCCTCTTATGCTTCATAATATTCAGTCTCTTCTCCTTCCTCTTCATCATCCTCTAAATCTACATCTTCAACATCCTACTCAATCTCTTCCAACTCTAGCCAGTGTTTAGCAACTTAGTTTGCAACTCCTCCAGCTCAATGGGGTCGAATTGGGCAACTAGCTCAGCCACCTTGATTATAATGTCTCTTAGGTAGGAACATTCTTAGGTAGGTTATGATAAGGTACACCCAACGGTTGCTGCCTGTTGGCTTGCATCGCAATAACAAAACTCTCAACAAGATTAGCAAATCTATCAAACTTATCATCAACTGACCTACAGGTATTACTATCATTTTGACCTTAGCCAGCATGAGCACCACTACTTAAGTCTCCAATAACACCTTGAGCACTTGAATCCGACATAGTGCAACACTTCTTCAACAAGTTGACAACACAATACAAAACTAACACTTCTACTTGCTACTTAAAACCTTACAAACACACTCTAACAACTTCGACACCCAATACTCACTTAAATACAACAAGAATGAACTTGCTCTATTTTTGCAATGAAAAACAGAATAACAACAGGAACGATACTTATCAATACACAAATCTCCACTTCACAATTGACAACTTCAAAACTCACTTCAATTGAACACACTATAGTAGCTATGGAAGGGATACGATAGCTACTAACAGTAAATACAAACAAAACTTCATATACTCCCTATCAAAACCATACTCTAATACCAACGAAGTTGATGCGTCTCCGAGGTCGTACATACGAAGAAGCACTACTACTTAAGTCTCCAATAACACCATTAACACTTGAATCCAACATAGTGTAACACTTGTCCAACAAGCTAATAACACAATACACTTCTATTTACTACCCAAAACCTTACTAATACACTCTAACAACTTTAACACCCAACACTCACTCGAATAAAATAGGAATGAACTTGCTTTGTTTTCGTAATGAAAAGCAAAGTAACAACAGGAATGACACTGACCAATATACGAACCTCCACTTCACAATTCACAACTTCAAAACTCACTTCACTGAACACACTATAGCAGTTACAGAAGGGATATAATAGCCACGAACAACAAATATAAACAAAACTTTGCTGCAACTTCATACTCCCTCTTAGAGTCATGCTTTGATACCAGCAAGCTAATGCGTCTCTAAGGTCGTCCACACAAAGACACACCATAACAAAAGGGAATGAAAGAGCACAAAGGGAGGATTAGCAACTCCAGACAACTACCAGTTGGATATGATACACCAATTAATCCTACTCGACCTAATCTAAGCACTTGATATGACTCACGAATGCCAAACTAAGGTCACTCACTACTACTCTTTGCTCAAGGGAATAGATAAGAGTTAAATGATAAACGAGAACACTAAAGTTACTCGCAAAGGAAACTTCTAATAATCAATAATGCAATGTTGTTGTTAGCGTACAAGCAAATAGAGTTTATATACTAACCCCATTAAGGTTACAAGGCATATACGAAACAGACATAAAGAGTAATTTACAAATGGAATAAATGAAACATACTAAAAAAGGTAAAAAGGATGAAGAATATCCTGTATGGAAAAAGTAAGGAATCCTTCTAAAATGTTGTGCCAAAAGACACATGTCATATGGTGGCTGGTGGTCTGGAATGCACCTGGTCTTACTGAAGTATACCTTAAGGTGGTTTAGCTTTTAATATATTACAATTTAGATGAACTTAAAAGAAAAAGTCAACAGTCAAAGCAGACCTGATCTGGTTCAAGTCAGAGCTAAGTCACTGACACATGGTCAAATCCTTTCCAGATCAAGCATCTAGTCAACTCGGCTTAGTTAAAGATTTGACACTGTTGAGCTTGGAAGTTAATTGGATCATGGTATGAGCTCAGCGATGGATTAGGGTTGCTTGGCAAGTCAATACTCCTGCTCATCAGCAACTCTAGAATGCTATTAGGCCTTACTAGAGAGTGGAGTTTGGGTAGGCAAAAATGTGAAAGGTGGAAGTTAGGATAGGAATCCTCGTCTTAAATGGAGTTTCAAGCTAGTATTCTTCACACAAGTCCTTATAGTCCTTATAGTCCTCTAACTCAACTGCATATGATTGGCTCGAAGAGTTGATTCCTATCACTTAGCTTGGCATCTATTTTATTCAACAAATAATGTAAGGCAGAATGGTCATTGTAAACAATAACTTTAAAAAGGATTAGATACGATCTAAATTAATCAAACGTAAAGACCATTGCTAATAGCTCTTTTTCTGTATCAATATAATTCTCCTGAGCTTCAGTAAGGGTCTTGCTTACATAATAAATTAACTGAAAATGCTTTTCTTACCTTTGTGCTAAAATTTCCCCTACAACATAATTAGTAACATCGCACATTAATTCAAAAGTTAAGCTCCAATTTGGTGCTACCATTATCAGGGCATGTGTTAATCTATCTTTCAAAGTGTTGAATGCTTCCAAATGGTCTTAAGAAAACATAAATGGAACATCATTTTCTAACAATCAAGTTAGTAATCTAACAATTTTTAAAAATCTTCAATAAAACTTCTATAATACCCGATATGACCTAAGAAGCTGCATATGGCTCTAACTGATGTAGGAGGGGGCAATTTTGCAATAGTGTCAATTTTTACATTATCCACCTCAATGCCTCTGCAAGATACCTTATATCCTAGTATTATGTCCTCTTGTACCATAAAGTGGCATTTTTACCAGTTTAATACTAGGTCAGTTTCCTCACATCTTGCCAATACTTTTTGTAGATTCCTAAGACAATAATCAAATGAATTCTTCAAAATCGAGAGATCATCCATGAATACTTCCATTATATCTTCAATAAATTCATCAAAAATTGCCATCATGCACCATTGAAATATCATAGGTGCATTATGTAGGCCAAACGACATTCCCCTATAGGCAACAATGCCATAGGGACACGTAAATGTAGTTTTTTCTTGATCTTCTAGGTCAATTGGAATTTGAAAATAACCTGACAGACCATCTAAAAAACAATGATACATATGACTTATTAAGCACTCCAACATTTGGTTGAGAAACGATAGAGGGAAGTGATCCTTTCATGTAGCATCATTAAGCTTCCAGTAGTCAATACAGACTCTCCAGCATGTGACTACGTACATAGGGATCAATTCAGTCTGCTCCTTAGGAACTATTGTCATTCCTCCCTTTATAGGTACAACCTGCATAGGACTAACCCAAGAACTACTAGAAATAGGATAAATCATACCTATATCTATAAGTTTGATTACTTCGACTTTAACCACTTCTTTCATTTTTGGTTCAGACGTCTCTATGGTCGCACTATCGATTTAAGATCTTCTTCTAGCAAAACTTTGTGAGTGCAAAATGATGGGTTAATTCCCTTAATGTCAGAAATCTTCCAGGCAATTGCTTTCTTGTGATTCCTCGGCACGTGTAGAAGTTTTGCCTTTTATTACCTAGTCAATTCAAAGGATACTATCACAGGCAATTTTGAATTCTCTTTTAGGAAAGCGTACTCCAGACGGTTAAGTTGCTGCTTTGATTCTAACTAAGGTAGCGCCTCAATAGAGGGCTTCAATTTTACTTCTTTTGCTTGCTTAATCCTTTCAAACCTTCTTCTCTCCATAAATGGAGAATTAGCTTCCAATTGTGTTGCTATGTTAATGATAACTAGATCGCTGGATGATTCTTCCTAATTTCCTTATTTCAAGCAAAAATCCAAAGGATCATTGGTTAACAATACCTACAAAGCACTAGATACAAAGGCATTGACAATATCAAAACAAAAACATGTATCCCTATTCAAAACATTTCTTCATTGCCTCTTTTATTTTAAATATCATCTCCTCTTCTCCTATCCTTAATGTGAGCTTACTGTCTCTAACATCAATTATAACTCTGACTGTAGCCAAGAAGGGTCTCCCTAAGATGAGTGGTAATTCTATATCTTCACCAATGTCTAGAATCACAAAATCTACAAGAAAAATAAATTTATCTACCTTGACAATTATACTCCTAGGGTATGTTACTGATCTATCAGCCAATTGTAAACTCATTCATGTCTATTTTGGTTCTCTTTGGCCTAGTTGTTTAAATAATTTATAAGGCATTAAATTTATGCTAGCTCCTAGATTAGCTAATGCTTTTTTAATAGATAAATCTCTAATTAAACAAAGGATAGTAAAACTCCCCAAATCCTTTAATTTTGTTGCAAGCTTAATCTGAAAGATGGTTGAACACTCCTCGCTTAGTATAACTATTAACAATTCTTCTAATTTCCTCTTGTTAGAGAGTAGCTCCTTCAAGACTTTCACATATTTGGGCATCTAAATAAAGCTTCCAAAAATGGTAAATTAATGTGCAATTGTTTAAAAAGATCTACAAAACCATACTGTTCATCTAAGCATTCTTTCCTAAACCTCTGGGGATATGGAATTTGCGGTATATACTCTTTGACTCTATGGGGCTCTTACTCCTCCCTAGGTGCTTATAAGGTTTCTACAACTTTGTCTTTTGATTCTTCTATCACTATCTCTGAATTGACTTGGTTCTTTTTAGGGTACTTAGTAGCTTGCAATTCCTTACCACTTTGAAGGGTTATAGCTTCTACATGAGCTTATGGTAAAGGTTCTTACAGCTTCTCGATTACAATTTTTGCAAGCTACTCTATTTATTTTTTTATGCTTGTCAATATGGCATCACTACTCTATATATACCTTGTCAACAGATCTTCCAATTTTGGTTTTTCCTCTTGCTAAGGAGGACCCTAAAATCTTTAAGGAATATTCATGTTCCTTGGTTAAGTTGCACAAGAATAATCACCTGGATAAGTGAACCAATCCCTTCACCATTCTTCATAATCGTTATAGGCCATATGTTGAAATCCTTATTGATTCATAAAATTACCAAATAGCCTTGGATAATATTGTCCCATATATCCCTCTGGGTTAATTACATTTGACATCATCATAGGATACTATGATAGCATAGGAAGATTTTCTAACTTTCGATTTATTGCATCTACCTTAGCTGCTAAAGCTATGGTAGTATCTATATCCACCATGCTTAGACTCTTTTTACTAGGTTTAGCACTTTCCCAATAGTAGCAATTCTTGGCCAACTTTTCAATCAAAGTCTGAGCTTCCTTAGACATTTTCACATTTAATGTTCTACCGCAACTGAATTAACAAATTATTCAGTGGAAAAATTTAAACTACTATAGAAATTTTGCACCTACATCCACAGTGGAAGAGTGTGATTTGGGCATTTTTTTAGCAAATCTTTAAAACACTTCCAAGTAGCATATATAGTCTCAAAGTCAGACTGATAAAATGATGAAATTTCATTGCGAAGCTTGGTTGTCTTAGCTAAAGGGAAATTTTTTTTAGAAATTTGTTTGTCAATTCTTCCCACGATGTAAATGAATCTTTTTGGAGAAAAAATAAACACTGCTTTGCTTTTCCTTATAATGAGAAAGGAAACAATCTTAGCCTTATCACATTATTTTTTAGCTTCATTAATCCTAAAGGTAACATATACCTTCAGAAGACTAGTGATATGCACATGCAGATCCTCTTCTAAGGAACCTTCAAAACATAATTGCTGCTAGACCATTTGAATGATTATAGGTGAGATCACTAATTCGTTTGTAGTGATAGCTAGTCTTGCTATGCTGGAGTCAACTCCATAAACCAATGGCTTAATATAGTCAAACATGGTTTTCAATGCTTCACCGTTATTGTCCATCACTCCAGTCTCCTTAAATATACATATCGAGCTTAATTTTTCGGTTTTCGTTTTCCTTAACTTGATTTAAATCAAACCTTATGCCTATTTAGTTTAAACCCTTGACTAAAGTTAAAGAAAAAATAATTCCTTTACATTTTTTAAGAAATTGAAGTCGCTACCCTATAAAACCTGGAAAAAGAGTAAACCAGAATTGATTGGGTAAATTAATTCTAACTTAGCCATTGGCCTACATTTTTTTTTTTTCCCTTGAAACGTTCTTTAAGGAATTTTCAGAAGGAATTAGAGACCTTATGTCTAAGGGCTAACCTATTAAACCTTAAACAAGTACCACTTTAACCGTCCAAATTTTATTTTATTTTTCAACATACCATTTTAATTGGAGGAAATAATTCTAAATTTTGCAAATAAAGAAGATTAATTTAATTTACGGAAAAAGAGAAGGAAATAAATTTATTTATAAAAGGCAAAATTAAAAAAACCCCTATCTTAAGTCGCCCGTAAGTACCTACATATCATATAATAAGGATTAGACTTCCTGTGATTCGTTTTTTTTATTTTTAACTTTAGTGGTTTAGTTCTTTTTAGCTTCCAAAAACAGGTTAAATTTACATCATTAATTTATTTGATTTGAGAAAAATAACCCTAGAAAAATTCCTAATTTCACTTGTGTTTATTTTTTAAAAGGAACTAAAATTTTCATAAATTTGAAAAAAAAAAGTTCATTAGATTTGTACTTTTAGAAAAAAAAAAAACATCATTCTAATTGAAAAATTAACTTTTTTGTTTTTGCTTAGTTGGTTTTACTCGACCCCAAGAGGTGGTCACTCCATAATACCTGGGGACTACTCAAATGCCCCTATCCTAAAAATTTTTTTTTTTTTTTAATTATAAGAGTAATAAAACAAACTAAAACAAAAATAAAATGAATAAAAAAAAAAAGAACAACACAAACCTAGGTTAGGTGGGTTAGTCTCGAGTTTGAGAAAAAGGACAGTAGTAGTAGTAAGGTGGTTTCTTGGTGCTCTGGTGGTGATCGTGAGCAATATTGGTTAAAAAGGTTTTTGGATTAGAGAAAAACTGCAAATTGAGGCTTTATGGAGTGATTATTGGTGATTTGGGGTGATGAAAGCCCATATTTATAGGTGTCACAATCGAATCAAGAATAAAAAATATTCAAAAGAAATAAACGAATTTAATGTGTGAATTGATTTTGTTAATCTGTTCATTATGTTTTGATGATAACAAAAAGATAATATTGAGATGTTTACAAGCATGTTTACCTTGATCAAACATTTTTATATGTGTTGATTAGTTTCTCGGGTATGTTAAACAAAGTCTTCTAAGTTCTATCGAGAGATCGGTTAGAGGACTAATCAGAAGGAACGAGAATTGGAAACAAGGAATATGCTTAAGATAAAAAATCACCAATTAAGACTTTAAGAAGACCCAACTTCATTTACGGAATATATTTAGGAAATATGTTCAGTACATTCCACCAGGTAGGATTAAAATCTATGAGGATAAAATCAAACTTCTCTTATTATAAAATTTTGTTAAAGAATTGAACAGTTTTGTATTTTAGTTAAAAGAGATTTTGATCAAGTCATCCGCATTTAAAAAGATTCATATATTAACAGCAAAATTTACCTTCTATGTACATTTTAAGTTCTTAGAGAAAGGAAAGAAAATCTCACCACTTTTGCAACATGCATATCATGGAAAGGATTTCACATATATAGAAGGTCAACAAAGAAATAATTCACAAGGTATTTTTTCCAAGCAAAAGTTTAGAATAATTTCTCTAAGGACTTGCCTTAAATTAAGCCTCTAGCTGTTGCAAATTCAAGTATATAAAGGAGGTAAGATCCTCATAGAAAAACACACGAGAAAAGAACAAAAGAGTTTCTACTATTATTCTAAAGTGTTGCAAACAATTCAATTCTAAGAACAGAAGATCAGTTAGAAGCTTACATACTTATCTTCACGCTAGTTCTTATTTGTTAAGGAACCATTTATTTTATTTCTCTCATTATCTTTTGTAACCTTAATATAAGTATTGTTTTAGAGAGATTTTTATTCTCTGTAATTCTAAGTGTTAGCCTAAGAGTAAGGCTAAATAAGTCAAAGCAAAGAATATTGTTTTTAACCACTCTAAGTGTTTGACTATTGAGGATAGTAGAACAACTCCGAAAAGTGCACTGGGTCCCCGGCAGTAAGGTTAGAAGAGTGGAGTAGACACAAGGCCAAAGCACTATAATTCGTTTGCCTAATTTTCTAACTCTCATCTCTTTACTTTCGTACACTTTATTTATATTTGTTTATCTATTTATCTTCTAGTCAACAATTTAACTAATCAAGATGATAAGTTTTACTCAGGTGTTGCATTTGTTTAAATTTTGATTTATAACTAATTCATCCCCCCTCTTGATTACTTAACTAAGGCCTACATTTGGTATCAAGGCTTAGCTCTAATATCATTAGAGTTCAAAGGTCATGGCTAAATGTAGTAGAAGCAGTGGTTCTATCATACAACTTGGAAAAGCTCCATTTTTTAATGACGCTAACTTTTCTTATTGGAAGTTTAAGATGAAGACATATGTCAAGGCATATGATTATCAAACATGGCGAATTATTGAAAATGGAGATGCAAGTCTTCCTGACGCATCACCACTGAATGTGATATTGCAAAAGCAAAGATGAATTCCAAAGCCAAAAATCTTCTTTTATCTATAATAGGTCAATCTGAATTTTATTTGATTTCATCTTACAAATTAGCAAAAGAGATATGGGATACATTAGCATAGGCATATGAAGGCATAGACACAATCAAATATACAAGGATCAATTCTCTGATGCAGCAATACGAAACGTTTCATATACTACTTGGAGAAGAAATAAAAGAGTCATTCAGTAGATTTATTGCCATCACAAATGAACTGTCATCTCTTGGAAAGAAAATTGATGATTCAAATCTTAAACGAAAGATGTTAAGAGTACTTCCTAAGGCATGGAATGCAAAGAAAACTACTATCGAAGAAAAGTGTGATGTGAAAAGATTGATACTTAGTCAGTTGAGGAGCAAACTGATAGCGTATGAGGTAAATTTTCCTAAATCAAAAGTTGTATCAGAAGAAACGAAGAAAAAGGGGATAGCCTTTAAAGCTTAGAAGATTAATATTGATTTAGAATCAAGAAGCAAAAGTGACAACGAAGATGATGTTACCCTTATTGCAAGAAGATTGAATAAGATGATCAAAAGACAAGGTAGGAAAAGATTCTCAAAGCATACGTTATCTAACAAAAACGATGCAGGTAATAGATAAAAGGAGAGAGATTAGAAAAATGAAAAAAAGGAGAAGAAAGTAGTGTACTACAAGTGCAAAAACCTAGATATATTAAATACAAATGTCTTGTACTAGTAAAGAAACTAGAAAAATATAAGAAAAAGCACAAGTCATTGCTAGCCACTTGAAGTGACTTAGACGAATCAGAAAATGAATCAGGAGATAAGTCAAACGATGAAGTGGAAGCCGACCTATGTTTGATGGCATTATCCGAGGTAAGTTCTGATTCCGAAGGTAATATCTCAGAAAGTGAATGCAAACAAATAAAAAAGCTGCTAGAAGCCTTAGAAAAGGCTAATCTAAAACTAACTAAAACCAATAGAGAGATAAAAGATCTAAAATTAGAAAGGGATCGATTAATTCAAGAAAATGAACACTTGAAAGAAGAAATAAAAATGCTTTAGACTAACAAAGAAGCTCTAGAAATTGATAGCAAGAATCTTCATATAGAAAAGGAGAATTTAGAAAAAGATAATGAAGCAACTTGAGATCAAAGATTGATGATTTGTCTAATTCAATAGACTCAACATTTAATAAATTCTTTAAAGTGATAAAAAAAGTTACAGATGCTTATTGCCTCACAACGATTAGATAAAACTAAGATAGGACTAGGATTTGAATATATAGAAAATTCAAAATTAAACAAAACAACAGTATTTGTTAAAGGAAAGGAAGTTATAGATAATTTAATAAATAAATCCAAAGAAACACAACAAAATCATTTTATACGAAACGAAACAACTAGAGGACCTATCAGATGTTCTATCAGAAGATATGACAGAAGATACTTAAACCAAAAGGCACAAGTAAAAGACAGGTATAACAAGTCATATGAATGTTTCTTTTGCAATAGATTAGGACATATTGAAAAATATTGTTACTTCAAAAATCACAAGCTTAGTAATTACTAAGTAAAAACATTAGAAATAACAAGCTTGAATTTCGATGGACCCAAGCTTGTTTAGGTTCTTAAGAAAAGTTAATCCATTTCCATGTGATTATAGGAGCATGAAGTTAAACTCAAAGGAACATAGTATTTAGACAGTAGGTGTTCTCATCACATGACAGGATCTACCTCACTCTTCACAAACATCAAATGGAAGGAAGGAGGTTTCGTCAAATATGGAGATAACCATAAAGGACAAATTATTGCTTCTGGTAACATCGAAACTCCTCTAAACACCATTGAAAATATCTCTCTAGTAAAAGGACTTAAACATAATCTTCTAAGTATAAGTCAAATATGTGACAAAGGTTATAAAATGATGTTTGGTCAAAATGAGGTAAAAGCCTTTACCAAAATGGCGTAAAATTGTTTGAAGGTTTTAAGAAAAAGAACATATACTTAATTGAACCAGCTAAAGTAAAAATTGAAAAATGCTTTCTTAGTATTATAGATAATACATTTCTATGGCATAAGAAGCTAGGACATGTACATTTCAATCAATTGGAAAATTTATCAAAAAATAACTTAATTTACGAACTACCTAAGATAAGTACAAAAGAGGATATATATTGCATAAGTTGTCTTAAGAATAAGTTAACATTAACGGCTCATAAATCAAAGTGAGTAATCACAGCCACAAGACCTTTAGAATTACTTCATATGGATCTATTTGGACCCATTCGAACGCTGAGTTTAGGAGGTAATAAATATGTTATGGTAGTTGTTGACAATTATTCTCGATATTGTTGAGTGCTATTTTTGAGGAATAAAAGTGATGCTTTTAATACCTTTGAAAAGTTTGCTAGACAAGTTTAAAATGAAAAAGGGTATACCATTATCAATCTTAGAACAAATCATGGTAAATAATTCGAGAATGAAGATTTCATTAGATTTTGTGAAGACCAAGGAATCACTTGCAATTTCTCGGCTCCATATACTCCGCAACAGAACAAGGTTATGGACTGTAAAAATGGAACCATACAAGAAATGATAGGAACTCTTCTAAATGAAAGTGGGATCGCACATATTTCTCAACATCTTGTTATATAATTAATAGAGTCTACTTAAGATCTTTAACTAAGAAAACCTCATATGAAATGTACAAAGGAAGAAAACCAACAGTTTTATATTTCCATATTTTTGGTTCAAAGTGCTACATTAAGAAGCTTGGACGGAATCTAAGCAAATTCGAAAAACAAGTAGATGAAGGAATCTTCTTAAGAAATTCCTTACGAAGCAAAGCATTTCAAGTATACAATAAAGCTACTCGAACAATTGAGGAATCAATTAATGTAAAATTCATTAGTGAAGCAAAGCATTTCTAGCAAATGAGGAATGATTCTAACTACCATACACCTCCAGCTTTGCGCATATTCCTTAGAGGATTCATCATTCTTCTTGCTTAATGTGCATAGGTCCCAAATTAAGGGAGCTATCTTGGTCTTGAATTTGTATTGTTCACAGAAAGCCCAAACTAATTTCTCCCAAAAATTTATTTGGCTGAGATCAAGCTGGGCATACCAAGTTATGCCCTATCAAGCTATCTTGAAAAGTTTATACCATGAGTTAATCATACCGAATATATTTACCTATCTTGCTAACATATAATCTGGTATGTAGCTTTAGGTATCTGGTCCCATTGTACTTCTCAAACTTTGGTACTTTAAATTTTTCTAAGTAAGCTCTAACATCATATGTAGAAAAGTCAGTGATCCCAACCTACTCAAATCCATGACCATTCCTAAGTGCTCTCATCTTTTTGGTTATCTGTTGAGTTAGCTTCCTTTCCAACTCTTTGGGGCTCTCTTGACTTGGCCCTAAGTTAACTGGGAAAGAATAGGTGTTAAGCCTAAAAGTTGGACTAATCTTCTCTTTTGTATTAAGAAGAGGTGCTTCAACACATTTCCCATATCAAGCTCTTGAGTGCTCTTCATTCACTGGCATTATTTCCTTAAGCAAGACTATACTATCAATTAAGAAGTTCATCTGTTCAGCCATTTTCTCCATAATTTATTCTAACAAGTGAATCTTTAACTCAATAGGGTTAGTGTCATCAAGATTATTATCATTGTTTTCGTTGTTAGCCATTGCTTTCAAGAACTCCTGATAAAAATCCATCCATGTTAGCAATTATCCAAATTTTCTTTCTTTTTCTTTAATAATTTTGAAAACTTTTTTTTGGAGGGAGAAAAAGGATTAAATAGACTCTAAGTGACTTGACTATAAATGAGGAAATCTTGAAAAATTAGGAACAAGGATGAAATTTACTTACATAAGAAGATGACCTTAGGATTTTATTTTAATAGAGGGGTATTGAAAAACTCTTGCTACAACTTTGAACTTAAAGTGGAAAAAGAATATCAAAGGGAAAGGAGCCTATTAATGACAACTAAAGAAAAACATTTACAACATGTAAGTATTTAAAAGAATACCCATGAGAAGTATAATCTAGGGTATTTAAGAAATTAATTTCATAAAAGGAAAATGTTATGGGGTACCTGATATTTACAATTAATAATTGAATAGGATAAGGAAGTAATTATTTTGCAAGTAAACAAGAGTAATTAGTCAATATGGTTACTTAAAACCAAAAAGTAAAAAGGAAGGGACTTTATAGAAGATAAATAATTGCAATCAAAAGATTCTACATAGATAAACAATTCTAATGAATTGGAGGGAATGGTTAAAAGATTTAAACTAAAGATAATTGTAAACACCTCATTTTTTTGTCCCTTTTAATTTAAATTTTTTTTTAGAATAGGATAAAGGGTCCTAACTTAGGGAAAATAGCACAAAAAATAATAAAAAAATTAGAAAAATACAAAAAATAGAAAATTTAGAAAAAAAATTACAAAAAATGGAAAATTTAGAAAAAAAATCACAAAAAATAGAAAATTTAGAAAAAAATCACAAAAAAAAATAGAAAATTTGGAAAATTTACAAAAAGTAGAAAATTTAGGAAAAATTTAGATAGTTTAAATAGAATATAATTTTTAATTTAGCATTAGTATTTTTTAAGTATTAATGATAATGAGGGAAGAGGGATTTTTCGGCCTAAGCTTAGATTTAAATCTAACTTAGGCCAACCTAGTCTTACATATATGCAATTTGATTGTATATATGGATAAGGTACAGGCCAATGGCCTGACAGTTCCACACTCTAACTTACACTATCAACGACCTGGAGATCTTGGGTTCGAACTTGCAATAGGCATAAAGTGCCTTTTATTTTTCTAAAACCTTACCTGCCATGTTTCGGCATGTCACTAGGCCACATATCTATTACTGACACATAATACCATTTAGCTATTTACCGTAAGCTAACATAGAGCCACGCCATCATCCTTGACGCATGTCGTGCCACATGTCTTAACATGTATAGTGTTGACACATTAGTATCTTGCCATGTGTTCGACCACGTATCTAGTCAAAGACATGCGGCATGATGCCATTCGACTACATTGCTCGCTTTTTCCCCCATTTTTCTCCTCTTTCCTCTCTTTTCTCTAGAATTCCTGCAATTTCTCTTACTGGACAATCCACTTTCAACCTTAATTTAGGTCCTTTTCCTTTGCAATTGGACTGAATTAACAAGGTCATTATAAAGTCAACATGGAATACTTTGCATGGAGCCTGAGAATACGTTTAGTTTCACACATATGGGCATTTGAATCATCAATGAAAAATAGAAAAAAAAAACTAAAAGTTAGGAATTTGCATTAAATCCAATCTTGAATTTTCCAATTCAGAACGAATGACCTTAGCTTTAGGATCTCCTTTTATGGTGATGCCTCATTAATTGTAATGCAAGTAGCAACCCATGACCCCGCACACACCATAGCCTACTCTCGATACTCCCTCTCTCATCCATAATCTCATTCGACAACAACAATTAGCAATAGCAAACCCAATCACCAACACCCCATCTACGGTAAACCCCCCACGCCAACATAGCTTCACATATACACAATCCACAAACCATTCTCCAACAACATCAATAGCACGAACCCCCCACGACCTACCCTTAATTCCCCATGCTCCAATAGCAAAAGCAGCAGCTAACCCCCACAGTCCACCATACCAATAGCCAATCTTCAACGCGACCCCCACTGCAGAGCACTCTCACACACGAAACCCAACCATAACAATACACGTACCCAACCTGACTTCACACAGCAACCCATGTGACCAGTTGCAGGACCTAACCACAGCAACCCCTTCATTCTAACACCAAACCCCACACAACCAACCCTTACCCAAACACCAACCGCAGCAACCTCTTCACCGCATGACTACCTACCAAGCACAACACATACAGCCAACAATCAAACACCACTTTGACTATACCCTCTCTTATACAATCAAACCCCCTCAAACCAAGCTCTCGCCACCAAACACCATGACAACTACCATCATCGACCAATCTCAAAAAACTGCCTAAACCACCTCCGTTGGCCGCAACATCATCCCTAAACCCAATATCCCCAATAAAAATCACATGAAAATGCCCATCAATTCAGTGCTTAGATATACCACCACGGTATCAAGAGCTACCAAAAACCACCCCCCAACCTTACATGTACAACATATGTGATCGGGTCGGCTAACACGACCCAACTCGAAGACTTGCTCCTAGACCGACCCAAGACCCACACAACCTTACCTCTATTTTGGTCCGACCTTTTATTTATTTGTTGTTCACTTTTTCGATTATTATTTATTTATTTCATGTAAGTATTGTGATTATAATAACAACAAAAAATCCAAAAGAAATTAAAAAAAAAAAGAAAATATAAAAAAAAGGGAAAAAAATAAAAAAGAAAAAGAGAACTTTATTATTCAGTTATTTATGTTTTGGTTAGGAATTAATAAATAATAAAGAGTAAAAAGATTAAAAAAAAAAGAAAAAAGTAAATTTGTAAGTAAATGAGTTCAATAACTTAGAAAAATCTATTTTCCAAATAAATGAAAATAAATCAACCCTTTTCAAAATTAGGACATTTTTTTCCAAAAATAAAAACCTCGATTTATGACCCTTTTTTTAGATATTTTCCTTGAAACAAAATAAAGCGGCTAAGAGATGCAAACTTAGCCAATTTTTCAAAAATTAAAAGTGATCAACAAATTAAAATTTTCTTAAATGAACTACAAAAGTTTGATCCTGAATAGCAGATACGAAGGGACTCTTACACAAATATGGGGTGACTTAAAATACGGAAAATTTTCTTTTTCCATCTTTGCAAATAATGGTTCAATTATCCTTTTTTTAATAGATTTAATGTTATTTGCTTGCTTACATGTAATTAGATATTTTCTTTTAAAAGGATATTATTGAAAAGTTAATCTAAATTTGAAAAGTTAAAATGCGATACTCATTAAAGGTTTAATAAGATAACTCCTGAATCCAAAATCATTAGTTTTCAAAAATCTTTTTCTTAAAATTGGTTTTTCGAGTAGACTAGTGTTTATGTTGAATTGATCTACCCAATCGATTTAACTTAATCTACTCTTTTTTTCAACTCCAGTTAGATGATGACTCCATGGATTTTCAAAATATGTTTAAAAACCAAGTTTTTCTTAACTCTTAATCAAGAGTTAGTATTAAACGGGTTAGAGTTTAATACTAATCGAGTTAAGCAAAATATTATAAAAATTAAGAAAAAATCAAGCTCAGCAGTAATAATTTATTTTTTCTTCCAAAAAAATTTGAAGGTTAAAAAGAATATGTTTTAAAGGAATTTCTAGACCTCATAACTATTTAAGACCTAACAAAAATAAAAGGGGTACCAATTATTTTAAAGACTATTTACAAATTTAATTTACGAAAAATTTCTAACCTGACAGCTAAAGAGAGAATGGGAATAGCTTGACATATGGAAAAATGACAACTACCTAAAATAGGAAAATTTGTTATTTGATTTTTTCTTTTTTAAAATTACTAAGGGTAGGGCTTTAATAAAAAATGCAATACTTTACAAAGATAATAGGAAGACATAATTATTTACAAGCCTAAGTGATTTTAGATTTTTTTTTTTTTAAACACCCTATTTAACAAATAAATATGAATATTTACAGATAAAATAAGAAAAAGCAAACAATATGAAGGCATATGGATGCGTATATAAAAGGACCAACAACTAATTAGTAATATAGCAATATTAAGGGCTCATGGTCGTGATTTTATCATAATTCCATTATTACAACTAATTATAAGGAAATATCACATGAAATAGAATTTACAAGGAATTTCTACATTTACAAAAATGTAATTTACAAAGAAACATAGAATACAGTGAAATTACAACTTTACAAAGAATAAGTCCTATACAAAGAACTAATATATGTGGAAATTATATGGGTAGTATAGGAATTTAGATAAAATAATGACCCCTTATTAGCATACCACAATACTATAAGCCTCATACTTACGTAACTAGGTTTCAATAATCGATTTAAGGTGTTCAAGAAAATAATCCGATTAGGTTAAAAACTTATGAGGGATGTAACAATATTAGTCAAGGAGTTTATGTAGGCTTGGAATTTAAAAATACAATAAAATAATAAAGATACAACCAAAATAATGAAAATTTATTATATTATAATATATGTACCAATAACGCATGAATTAGGTCTCAATAATAAATGAATACTTAGAGATAAATTATAAGAGTAATAATTAATAATGTACATAAAATAATATATAAAGGATATGTATATATATCAGGTATAATTATTATATAAATATATGTACCTGTAATTATTGAAAATACCCAAAAATGGGTAAAACTAACTAACTAAATAGATAAAAAATAGGAAAAATTATTTAAAAAATGTTAAAAAAAAAAACAAGGAAAAATCCTCTTTATGTCATGGCAAGCCAAGAAGCCAGCTGTTGGATTAGGAAGTGTTAAAATTACCAAACATGGACAACTAATCTAATAGGGAATGCATGCTACTAGGAAGAGAAAATTCCAAACCACCATCAAACCTAATTGCAAAACACTAAACCTCCTTCCTAATGAAAGCTTAGTTTAAATGACACTCTAGAAAAATTCTAGGAGAGAAAAACAAAAAGGAAAAAGTGAGGGAAGAAAATTAGTGTACGACATGGGGGACTAATGAGTTCCCCAAAAACACAACCAACTAGAAGTGAAACTTGGTGTTTCCTAAAGGGGTGGCATGTGCCAAGATTAGCAGACAAGCCTTTTCCCCTTCATGGTGGTAAAAGCTCCAAATTCTAGTGAGTCGCTACCTAACCTCGTTTTTAACTAAATTTTGAGAAAAATACCAAACGACCTTCAAAAATTTTGAAACTTAGCTTCCCTAAGTATTTTTACATGAAACTAGATTTTTGAAATTTTGATTGCTAATATAGGCCCCTTAAGGAAAAAGTCCAATGCTTTGATTTTCGGTTGCGTTTTCAAAAAACCAATTAATATAGTTTTAACTTGAATTTTTTTAAGTATACTCATAAAATGCAGTCGGATTTTTAAAATTGAATCACTAAATTTTTGAAAAAATTCCATTTTCGTAGAAACAGTATACTGGCGGTGTTGTTTTACTAATGAATTTAATGAACTCTTTACAAAATCATGTTACAACCTATAGTTAACCACATACAGCAACTAAAAGTAGGTTATTATAAGTTTAGAAATGATGATTTTCAAGTTTAAGTGAGTATTTGTAGTTTAAGGTTTAAATTCTCAAAGTACAAATGAATATGTGACTAAATGAAAGAGCTAATGTGATAGGAATCAACTACCCAGACCGATCACACACAACAAAGCTAAAGGACTTCAAGGACTAACATGGAGAATATTATCTCAAGAATTTATATCCTAACCTCCATGATTCATTCTACTGTCAACTTGAATACCAAGCTCTCACATGCACGTACATAGTTTTTGAAACTACCAAGCATATAGGCTAACCTGTCGTGAAACCGTACCATGACATAAATAACATTCAAATGTACCAACTTCAAAAGCCAATCTCCTGAGTCGACCATTAGCACTCGACTCCAGTCTAAGCCAACTACTCTCTAGTGACTGATTAACTAAGGTCGACTTTAACTACGGACTCTCGTTTCTTCATTTTGTTCGGGCTGTACTATATTTCAAAACACCAGCCACTATGCAGCAAATGTCTTCTAGTACAATATTCCATAAGGATTCTTTACTATTTTGTATAGAATATTCTTCATCTCTTTTAACCTTTTTTGGTATCATCAAATGTAAATTACCCTTTTATCTTTTCCATGTATGTTTGTAACCCTAGTAAGACTATTATATAAACCCCATTTGTTATACGTAGACATCACCCTCGATTATCAAAATTAATACAAGTCCCCCTTGTGAGCAACCCTAGTATTCTCATTACTCTTTCCACACTTATCTATTCCCTTTAGTAAGGAATAATGGCGAGTGACCCTCTAGTTCAAATCGGTGAGTCATATTCGGCAGATTGTAGGCTGCGTAAGATCAATTCATGCGTCATATCCAGTTGATAGCTGCCCAAACTTTGCTAATTTTCTTTTGTTTTCCTTCAAATTCTCTTCATTATGGTGCTCCTCCATGTATCCAACCCCTGGAGAAGCATCAGCTTCGCTAGTATTGAGCACAGTCCTAAGAGGGAGTATATGAAGTTACAGTGAAGTTTGCTTTATGTTTGCTATTTATGGTTGCCATGTTCCTTCCGTAGCTACTACAGTATATTCATGTGAAGAAATTCCTATTGTTACTATGTTCTACTCTATTTCTCATTACAAGAACAAAGAAAGCTCATTTCTATCCTATTCAAGTAATTATTGGGTGTTGAAGTTGTTAAAGTGTGTTAGTCGGAGTTTTAAGTAACAAGGTAGAAGTACTATTGTGTATTGTGTTGTTACTTCGTAAAAGAATATTACATTATATCAAATTCAAGTATTCAAGATGTTACTGGTGATTAGAGTAGTGGTGCTCAACTTGGTTATGGTCATAATGGTAGTAACACTCCAGGGTCAGTTGATAATAAACTTAACAAACTCACTAATCTTGTTGAGAGTCTAGTCACCATGATGCAAGTTAACAAACAACAAACATAAGGTGTACCGCACCATAACCCACCAAAAAATGTTCTAAAGAGACGCTATGGCTAAGATAGCTGAGCCCAACGCCTAGTTCAATCCCTTCGAGCTGGAGGAGTAACAGATTGAGTTACTAGATGAAGGCTGGATTTGGAGGAGATTAAGGAAGATGATGAGGAGATAGATGGCGAAGAGTATGGAGAAGAAGAAGAAGAGGCTGATTGTTACCAAGCACAAGAGCGAGGACACTGAGCTCCTCAAGGACTGGACAATGTTAAGGTCCAAATCCCAACCTTCAATAGAAGTGGAGATGCAAATGAATGTTTGGAGTAGGAAGAGAAGGTGGAGAAAGTGTTCGATTGTTATGTATATGCAAATGCTATTAAAGTAAGACTTGCTGCACTTGAGTTCTCCAGATATGCTATTATGTGGTGGAAGAATCTAAATATCACCAGAGCAAGGGATGGAAGACGAGGTGTAAGGACATAGGAAGAAATGAAGAGATTGCTAAGAGGGAGATTTATGCCCTAGACATACTTGTAGGACACATTTGCCAAGTTGCAAGAACTTCGCTAAGGAAGCTGATTTGTTGAGACTGATCGGTACAAATCACTTTACACTTTTTAGGTACATTTAGGTATAAATTGACCATAATTGTGTTTATTTCTCAAGTTCTTGGCAATTGATTGTGTAATATATCAATTTCAAATTAGTCAAAAGCAAAAGGGACAAAATTCAACAAGAACAAAGAGATTTAGAGCTATGATGGCCGTAATAAAGGAATAATGCTAAAGGAAGATCAATTAAGACTCATCACGAGCGTGATAAAAAAGAATTTGAGTGTTTAGTGCTCGTCACTCCCTCCATCACGACTATGATCAAGGGAATAACCAAGGCAGAAGCTATTTTTCTACCTATTCATCACGGCCGTGACTCCACCTCGGAAGGATGATCACACCTTTAATCACGAGCGTGATTAGGTGGAATGTTTGCAACGAGAAAATCACTCCCCGAGTCACGAGTGCGATGAGAGTAGACACGATGATTCTTTTTAAATCATTTCACACAAATTAGTGCGTGTAAAGAGTCTAAATGCCAAGAGGTGTCTTGAAGTGGTGTATTTCGAGCCTTTTGATGAGAAGAATATAAATACGCTACAATTTTCAGATAAAAGGGAGAGATTGGATCATACATCTTCGTACCTATTGTATTTTAGATTATTTTCTTTTAATACAATTTCTAAGTGTTGTACATTGTACCTTTCCTAGAATTACTCGAGAGAGACAACGAAAATTCATTGTTCATATATTTATTAAATTTCTACAATGGAATTCAAAATAGGGTTGTATTCTTCTACTTGTTCTATGTTAATTTCTTTATTATTTCTGCATTTTATTGATATGTTTTGTTTCTTCAATATGCATGAGTAATACATTAGGACTTGCTACATCATTTAGTATGATCAAGTGCATGAAATAGTGGTTTCTTGATAAATGTTAATTCCGATTAATTGCACTTAATGAATCTAAGTATGATATAGTGCACAACATTTACTTAGGATGGATTTCAACAGAATATGTCAAAAAACAATTCTATTGAATAGATCTAGTTTATTGAAACAACTTACTCCTGATAATAGAGATATTATTAGGAAAGTTGCTGCATCCTTAAGGGAATCAATACGTTAACATGACATTAATGCAATCCGAGTTGGCTGTTAATTAGGAAGAGATTCCAATAGACACAATTAAGATTAGAAGTAAGTAGTTCTAAGAAGAATGCTTACATACTATAATTTCCCGTAGATAATAAGAATTAGGACAAAAAGTATTTTGGTAAGATCATATTAAGTAATGAAGTAAGTCTACATGTTAAATGTGTTGTTAGTAATTGTTTTGTAACCATTATGTTAGTGGCATTAGTTTGTAGATTAGTGTAGTTTAGTCAGTAATTTAGAGTTTTAATAATTAATCACTTGATAAATTAGATTGCTAGATAATAGAAAGATTAATTGGTACTAGTGTTTATAGTCGTTCCTAGTGGAGACAACCCTATACTCATCCGTACTATAAAACGATAAGTACACTTGCCTATTGAACCAAGTTAAAGATAGAATATAGATTTATAAATTGTAAAACTTGGAAGCTTTGTTTAGAAGCAATCAATGACTATGTAAGGGAATTCCAAATGCTGATGATATAAGCCGACGTGGATGAGCTTGAGGCTCATACAATGTCGAGATTCATTTTTGTGCTTAAATATGAGATTCGCAGTATTATAGAAGTACCAAGGTTTTATACTATGGAAGAGGTAATTAAGGTACCGTAGAGGGTCGAAAAATAGAAGAGAAATGCTCCAAACCAACCTGAGCCAACATTTTCCCGAGCCCTTATTCTCCATCAACCTATTCAAGTTGAGCCAAGGAGAGAAGTAACCGACCTGATGATAGCCAAGCAAGCCAACCGGGTTAAGCAAGCCAGTTGAGCTGAACTAAGATTAGGCCGACCTCAAGGACATATGAAAGAGGAAAGACCTTAGGACGGAAGACTAATGAGGTGAAATGCTTCAAATGCTTAGGCTTTGGACACATGGTTACTAAGTGTTCTAACCGACGTACCATGGTGCTTCAAGGAGATGTTGTAGATAGCACCGATGAGATCAAGCTCGAGGAGGAGAAGAATATAGGAAGGATTAAAGCCAATGAGGAAGAGGAGACTTGTGTCTACATCGACCAGGGAGAGGTGATGACTTTAGTACTAAACCGAGTACTAAGCTCCCTGTCAAGCTCCAAGAAAAACGAAAGAGAGAATTTATTCCATACGAAGTACACTATCAAACGACAACTGTGCACCATCATTGTGCATAGAGAAAGTTGTACTAACATCGTTGCACAATCCTTTGCATAGAGGTTAGGATTGCCGACATCTAAGCACCCCCAACCTTACAAACTACATTGGCTTCATGATAAGAATGCTTTACATGTCATGAAGCAACTATGCCATTCAGTGTTGGAAATGTGTACGAGGACAAAATAGTATACGTTATCATCCCATTAGAGCGTTACATCTACTGCTTGGAAGACTTTAGTTGTTCGATCGACGTGTTACTCACGACGGTAACAAGAACACGTATGCCTTTGTTAAGGATGGGAAGAAGATTGTATTGCAACCCATGATGTTGACCCAAGTGAATGAGACCCATAACCAACTCACTCGAGCTAGTAAGAAGAAGGCCTTAGTGATGAGTTGAAGAGAGCTCTAACCTATTGAGAAGGCTAAAGAGCCTCTGTTTCTATTGATTAAAAGATTGTAAGAGATGAGAGACCTTGAAGAAGTACCTAATGAGATTCAAAGGTTGATAGATGAGTTTTTAGATCTGCTTCCTGAAGAGTTACCTAAGGGACTACCCCTAGTCTGGGCATAGAGCATTGTATTGATCTAGAGCCAGGCGTCACCCTATCAAATTAACCCGCTTACAAAATGAACCTCGAACAAGCTACTAAACTAAAAAAAGATGTGGATGAGCTCATAGAGAAAGAATATGTAAGGGAGAGCATGAGTCCTTATGCTATCCTAACTCTGCTCGTCCCAAAGAATGATGGCTCATGGCGCATGTGCATCAACAACCAAGCAATTAACCATGTCACTATCAAATACAGATATTTGATACCAATGCTCGATTACATGTTAGATGAGCTTCATGGCACCAAGATATTTTTGAAGATTGACTTACGAAGTGGCTACCGCCAAATTCACATGAGATTAGTTGATGAATGAAAGACCACTTTCAAGACAAGGCATGGTCTCTACAAATGGCTAGTTATGCTATTCAGACTTACCAATGTGCCAAACACATTTATGAGGCTTATGAACCATGTAATGTACCCTCTGATTGGACAATGTGTGGTCGTATACTTTGATGACATATTATTGTACAATGCCGACCTAAACAACCATGTTTCAACGTCTTCAAGCTATTTTTTATATTTTACAAGCTAAAAGGTTGTTTGGGAACCTGAAGAAGTGTACATCCTATTAGGGTGAAGTAGTTTTTCTTGGGTTTGTAGTATCAGGGGAAGGAATCCGAGCTGATGAAGAGAAGGTCCAAGCTGTCTTAAGGTAGTCAATGCCAAAGAATGTTACTGAAGTACGAAGTTTTCATGACCTTACTTCTTTCTATAGGCGATTTATTAAGAACTTTAATGCCATTGCAACCCCCATGACCAAGCTAACCAAGAAGAGTGAAGTGTTTAGATGGACTGACCCAACTAAACAAAACTTTAGGGAGATCAAAGAAAAGCTCACCTCTACCCCTATCTTGGCTCTGCTCGATTTTGACAAGCCGTTCGAGCCGGAATGTGATGCATCAGGCATTGGAATTGGTATCGTCTTGATGCAAGAACAACGACCAGTTGCCTACCACAATGATAAGCTTAATGGTGCTGCATTGAACTATTCTGTGTATGAAAAAGAGTTGTGCTCTCTTTTCCAAGCTCTTACAGTCTAGAAACACTATCTATTACAATGAGAGTTTGTCATTTATACTGACCATGAATCATTAAAGCATCTTTAGAGTTAGAACAACTTTGAGGCAAGCCAAGTGGCTAGAGTTTATGGAAAGGTTTTCATATGTAATTCAATGCAAGAAAGGAAGTGCCAACGTGGTCGCCAATGCTCTGTCACGTCAACAAACCTTACTGACCACCTTGTAGACTAAATTACTGGGATTTTAACTTATCACCGAACATCATGGTCATGATCCTCATTTCGGTCCTATTGTAGAACAGTGTAAAGACAAAGTTGCTGTTGGAGAATATTACCTCAAGGATGGTTATCTGTTCAAGGATCGAAGGTTATGTATACCAAATTGTTCCATACGTAAGCCGCTAATAAGGGAAGCTCATAATGGTGGATTATCTGGTCATTTTAGAGAGACTAAAACAATCAATCTATTGAAGGAGGATTTTTATTGGCCTAGTTTAGCCAAGAATGTCCATAAGGTAGTTGGAAGTTGTAAGGTATGCAAGAGAGATAAGAGGAAGAGAGAGCCCCATAGAGAGCATATGCCTCTACAAACACTAACCTTACCTTGGCCTGACCTCAGTATAGACTTTATCCTAAGATTACCCTAGACATCCAGGGCAAAAGATTCGATCTTTGTTGTAGTGGACCACTTCAGTGAAATGGCACACTTCATTTCATACCATTGAACTAACAATGCTTTATATATTGTGTTACGCCCCGAAGTCGCAGAGTTACAACAGTCCCACCATGTAAACCATTCTATAATAGTAACTAGCCTCATAGTGCCTACCATAGACATGATCTACACAAGGCGTCGACAACTCCTCGCTTTGAAGTAAACAATCCTATTAAATGTTTAACCACAATTATGGTAAATATCACAAATTTTGAATAAACATATATAATTATATGTAAAGTCCACAGAACTTCCCAAGAAATTCTACATAGCACAACGGTTTACTAATTTACATAATAATTATCAGTCTTTCATCCTTAACTATAGAGTATACTCTAGCTATACATCACTACTAAATAAATTGATACCCACACCCCTGGCTTCAAAAGAACTAACCTCTGGGTAATTGTAAGGCGGCATAATACTTGAAGTGTTCAAAAATCAGAACCTGCAAAAGGATCTATAAGGGTATGAGCAACTATAGCTCAGTAAGTTAAATTGGAGACTCATGAATGCATACAAACACAAACAAGATTATCAAGCAATTATTTTCATGCAATGCAACAATCAAGTGTCATCGCACAACGTAGTCTGGTCCGTTGTGAAATCAGAGAAATTTCACCCACTCTAATCCAGGTTGAGGAGTTTCCATGTTATGCAACAGCTCACAACCAAACCCAAGCTTATGCAATGGAGACCTCACTTCTCCCGCGACTACCTTCGAACCATTAACTTTACCCTTGCCGCGACCTCCTCTCCTGTCACTTAGTTCGACTAAGGATGAAGAAGAAACCATTATGCAATCCTGTGTTATCCCTTTCAAAGGGGACGGTATTTGGTTAAAGAATCCTAATGATCCTCTAATGGGTTGCAATGCATGACATTTTAGGTCAATAGAGTCGAATAAGATTAAATTTCGCTTAAGGTTTTCAAACAATTCACACCAATTCAATCATAACACAAAATCCATCATACCACAATTTTAGCACGAATTCAGATATATCAAACACATGCCTAAACTACTTACAATTACAACTATATACAATCCTAAGTCTCGGAGTACCATAAAAATAGTACTCTATTACAATAAGTAATAACCCAACTTACTTGGAATTTCTCAATCGCCCGTTCACTTGGTTGCAAGCTAATTCGTCTCTGGGTATCCTATAATACAAATAAGTCTTTTTAGTACTTATAGTTTAAGGATTCATATTCTAAGTTATAATTTAACTCATTTTTTCCCATATATACCTATTATGTACTAATGATTCTTTCTATCCTATTTCGGGATTTGGATCCTAAATTAGATTCTAGTTTTGATTCCGAAGTCTTAAATATGCTCGAATGCTAATGTAAAATTAATCACATTAAGCTCGAGTATTCTAATATCCTACTGGTTCTTAATTTAGTATTCTAAACTATTCAGTACACGCTAATCCTAATTGGGGTATCAAATTTATTCCCGATGTAAGAAAATCTTACTTTTTTTATACAATTAAATTTTATTTCAGATTTAGTACATTCTGATTTTTATTATAATATTATCTAAATAACCCTAATTTTTCAGATTTATTAAATTTTCAATTCCTCATATTCCTAATTTTCTACAATTACTACCTAATTCCAAAATTAATTACACTTAATACTTCAAAGGCTAGGATTAGGTTTCCACATTAGATATTAACATCCCTAAACATCTAATTACTATCTAAATCAGTAATTAGTGTCTTAATCACCTAATTAACACAAAATTACCTAATTTTCCCATCATTTTAAGGCTAAAAATTAACTTAAAATTTTCAAGAATTAATTTTAAAAAAAATGGCTTCATAGCACTGTTCTATATCACTTAAGCATTCTACAAAAAAAATTAAGCTCTAAACTACACTCTTAAACCTATTTATTTCTAGTTCTAATCATACTTAGTTTTACTTAATTTGTTAAGAACCCTATATTTTCAGACGTGATTAAACTAAATCACTATTTTTCCCTAAATTTACATACAATAAAACCTCAGAATAACAAGTTTCATAATTTTCTGGGTAAAATAACTAATTTTAAGAAATTATACAAAACCGGAGCAGATAAGGGACTTACCTAGTTCGATGCTTTTTGGCCGTCCAACTCTGGTCCAAGCATATCGGCCGGCCTAAATGGTGGGTCTGGAGTAGGGTAGCGGTGGTGGCTCGGTCCCAGGTGATAGTGGTGTGTGGGTTTGGCTCACTAGCCCTATTTGCACAGTTTTTTTTTTTCTAGTTTTTCTCTTAAATTTTCAAAGCTCTCTATTTTTCTCTTATTCCTAACTGTCGAAAGGAGTTCTATGAATTTTTTCCCTATTTATAGAGCTTAGTGGTAATTAATATGTATTAAATTAGATAAGACATTGTCCAAATCCCTTAATCTTTGGCTTTTGTGTTGCTTAATTCTAATTGGCTAATTTTTCTTCTTCAGATCCTGACTTACCACAACCAGATTTTCATCATTCCCTATCCCTTTAATTTTTTTCTAATTTTTCCTCAATTAATTAATAATTTTCTTTAATTATTTACTAAGTTTTTGGTCAATTTAAGTAATTTCGCATATTTTTATCTATACGTAAATTCATGTGGGGTACATGTGAACATTCCTAATTATTATTTAAGTCATTCTATAATTTTTAGTATACATATTATCTATCTCTAGTGATTTATTAGTTATTAGTTATTAGATTATACCTTTCGCCTTTTCGGTAATTAACAATTATTATACTTAAAATTTAAAAATTTTATAGTCTCCTATTTTATTACTTATTTTCTTAAATTCAAGTTTACGGGGTCGTTTTTACTAATTTTTCTATCAATGATTTATGATTTGGGTTTGATCGGATCCTTTAACCGAATCGTCGTAAACCTTATGTTCTAAGTTCAATCATACAGTCACTTGGCTTAACTTTAGGGCTTACATATTGCTTATCTGTTTTTACAGGAAGTTGTCCAACTATATAGGCCACCGAAAACAATTGTTTCAGATCATGATACAAAATTCTTAAGCTATTTTTATAAGACTCTTTAAAGAAGACTAGGGACAAAACTTATGTTCAGCTCCAGTAACCACCCTCAGACTAATGGCTAAACTAAAGTAGTGAATAGGATGCTAGGTAATCTACTTAAAGCTATCGTAGGAAAGAACTTTAAGGACTAGGATCTATGTTTACCCTTTGTGTGATGGGAATCAAGCTACGGGACTCCTAACTCGTAGTTGAGCCCAAGGACTAGAGGGGCTGGCACGATGAATCCTCATGTTCCAACCAACCCCTGCCAAGGCCGAATACTTACTTGTTGAGTCACCTCTAATGCCGTACCATATGACCGCCCTTTATTCTATGGCATGCCGAGTTGACAATTACTCTCTATTTCCGAGCCGCCCAATCACTCGGTATCATCCTTGCCGAGAAGATGAGAGAGAGAATCTGGACTAATTAAGCCATCCCTACTCAAACAAGCCCATCTGTCCATACTTTTTATCCGCATCTTTGAACGACCCCCTGCCAATGCCGCATCACCACATGCATAGTATCACATGTAGAATCTATAGCACCAATGATTATTTTCCCTGTATATTCATTTTTGCCCCTTTGTAACATGTACATTACCCTTTTAGGAAATGGCCTTTTTATCTTTTCCCTTTTAGGTAAGTTACCTTAGTTTACGAGTATAAATACCCCTATACTTCTAGTTGTAACAACATCAAATTACCTTCAATACACTTGAGTACCTTCAATACACTTGAGTACTTTCTTCCTTGCCTAAACACTGCTTATTTACTCTCAGCATCACTCTTATCCTTTCCCTTAAGTAAGGTTAGATAGCGAGTAACCTCACTGGGCCAATTCATGTGCCATATTAAATTGTATCATGAGTCCTCGAGAGTTCCTTTAGTGTGTCATATCCTCTAGAACTATTCATAGGTTTTTGCTTACTATTCCATTCATCTTAGTCACTCTTTCCGTACCTTTCCCCATTTCCCTTTTTTGAGCTTTCTGCAAGCTTGAACCTATCCAATAATCGGCCTTATCTGTTCTTGGTTATAGTTCACACCATCTTGGTATCAGAGTAGAGGTTTTGTGTGAACTAAAATCAATTCTTCTTAAATTTCTATTAAGCTCTGTTTTGCCTGTATGAAATAGAGTCGATTATTAAGTTCATTTAACTGCTATATTATTAGCTGTTCACTTTCTAAAGTGTTTGTTTAAATTCTGAATTTGTAAGGAAAAATGACAAACCTAAATATGAATGTTAGTATTGGTGATGAAGTAGAGTTGTCTACCATGGGCATCAGTCTCAAGGAACTCCCAAAAGTACTGACGAAAGGTTCGATGAGGAAGCTAACCTCTTGGTAAATCTAACTCGAGTTGTTCGTGCACTGTCTTGCCGACCTACTGAGGTTGCGTAAAACACTCCACAAGCTGCTCAACCTGTTAGAGGTCAGAACCTAGCTCTACCATTTCAAGGTGGAGGAGTTAGCGGATGAGTAAGGTGAAGGATAGACATAAGGGAGCTTGATGAGGAGGAAGAAGAGTATTTTGAAGAGGGGCGTGTACGATTCCCCCGAGCATCCAACCATGTGAACCTTCAGATTCCAAGTTTTAATGGATCTGGGAATATTAACGAGTATCTAGATTGGGAAGAGAAGGTAAAGCATGTGTTTGATTATTACCAGTATAAGGATTACGAGAAAGTGAGGACTACTGCTGTTGAATTTTCTAGATATGCCACCATACAGTAAAAGAACTTTCAAGCCATGAGAAGGAGAGAGGAGTACTAAGAGATTAATACTTGGCCCGAGATGAAGAGAGTGCTCAAAAACAAATTCATGTCAGAAACATATCTCCAAGATACTTTTACTCAGCTTCAAGAGCTGAGACAAGTAAGCCAAACTATTGATGAGTATGTTTAGGAATTCCAAATGCTTATGATATAATGCGAAGTGGAGGAACCACCAGCCCAAACAATCTCAAGATTTGTTAGTGGGTTAAGAAGAGACATTTGAGACATTGTAGAACTCTAACGATTTGACACGATAGATGAAGTTGTTAGGATTACCCAGCGTGTAGAGAGGCAAAGAAGAAGCCAAGCAACGACCCAAATGCTGACTAATCAACCAAGATAGGCAAGTAACCGGACTCTACTGAGTACCAAGCCGAGCAGAAGGGTTAATGTCAGAACCAAACAGAAAAGCCAACCTGAAGATGTAGTGCCAACTCAAATGTATGAAAAGGGGCAAGAGTCTGGCAGGAAGACCAGCCAAATCAAATGCTTCAAGTGCTAGGGATTCGGACATACGGCTGCTCAGTGCCCAAACCGAAGGACGATGGTCATTAAGGGAGACATCCTAAAGTTAAACATAAAGAGTATGGATGACGAACCTGAAGAGGAGAAGGTTCCTACCGAGAAGGAGAATGCCGAGAAAGAGTTGGTTGAGGAAGACAAGTATGTCGAGAACTTAAACAAGCTACTCATGGTCGTCCGATGGACTATGAGCATGGAACCCTCCCAAGAGGAGGAGCAAAGAGAGAACTTATTTCATATCACCTACAAAGTGAATGAACAGATGTGTGCCCTCATCATGGACAGTAGAAGCAACACCAATGTGGCATCAGCCGACTTATTCTTAAAACTAAGGTTGCTAACTGTTGCACATCCAAAGCCGTACAAGTTGCATAAGTTGAGTGAGAAGGGAGCATTACACATCACTCAGCAAATACTGCTGCCAATCATTATCGACAATTACTCCAACCAGATTCTCTGCAACGTACTACCCATGTGCGCTTCCCACATGTTATTAGGAAGACCGTAGCTGTTTGATAGGAGAGTCATTTATGACAGTTACAGGAATATCTACATGCTCGAGAAGGATGATCGAAAGATCACGTTAAATCCGATGCCGCCAAGAGAAGTTCATAAGTTACAGATGAAACTTGCTCGCGGATTGAAGAAGGCTCTAGTGATGAATAGAGCCGAGCTCCAAGCGGTCGTTAATGCCAATGAGCCAACCCTCCTGTTGGTCAGGCGAATACTAGAAATGAAAGAGTGAGACAATTTACCCTAAGAGGTGAGGGAACTATTAGATGAATATGCCGACCTATTCCTAGAACAGTTACTTGAAGGGGTACCCCCAACCCGAGGCATAGAGCACTACATTGACTTAGTACCCGGCACTACACTGCTAAACAAGCCAACTTATCATATGAATCCCACATAAGCTTCTGAGCTTCAACATCAAGTCAATGAGTTATTGGAAAGAGGATACATGAGTAAGAGTCTTAGCCCTTGTGCTGTGCCTGCATTTGTAATGCCAAAGAAGGATGGAACCTGGCAGATGTGTGTTAACAGCCGAGCCGTAAACAAAATCACAATCAAATACAGGTATCAAATCCCGAAGCTAGAAGACATGTTGGATGAACTGAGTGGAGCCCAAATTTTTAGCAAGATTGATCTCAAGTCTAGCTACCATCAAATCCACATAAGGCCAGGAGACAATTGGAAGGCTGTGTTCAAGACTCAACATAGACTTTACAAGTGGATGGTTATGCACTTCAGCTTGTCGAATGGCCCGAGCACCTTCATGAGGCTTATGAACCATATGCTGAGACATCTCATCAGGAAGTGTGTCATGATGTACTTCGACGACATCCTGATCTATAATACCGACAATGAGTCACTATGAACACATCAAAGTAGTATTGAATATTCTCCGTATCGAGAGATTATTTAGCAACCTAAAGAAACGTTGCTTTTGCCTAGAGAAAGTAGTATTCTTAGGCTATGTAGTCAGTGGAGGAGGCTTGCAAGTCGATGATGAGAAGATCCAAGCAATTGTTGAATGGCCAACCCCTACTACTTATGCCAATGTGAAAAGTTTCCATGGACTGGCTTCGTTTTACCAAAGGTTCATCAAGAACTTCAGTACCCTCACTACACCCTTTACTAAATTAAGGAAGAAAAACATTGACTTCTAATGGGGAGAAAGGGAGGAGAGGAGTTTCGCCGAAATAAAGAAGAAGTTGACCTCCGCCCCGGTGTTGGTGCTCCCCAACTTCGACAAAATTTTTTAGCTAGAGTATGATGCATCAGGCATTGAAATAGGCGCTGTCCTAATGCAGGAAAGCCAACTAACTGGCTTCTATAGTAAGAAGCTCCGAAGACCCCAATAAATTACTCCATGTATGACAAAGAGCTCTTGGCACTAATCCGAGCATTGCAAATATGGTAACACTATCTACTGCCGAGAGAATTTGTCATATATACTGACCATGAGTCATTACGATACCTCCGAAGTCAGACTAAACTATCCAAGCGGCAGGCGAGATGGGTTAAATCCCTTAAGGGATTCAATTTTGTGATCAAATATAAGCAAGGAAAGAGCAATGTAGTTGCAAATGCTCTTTTGAGGAGGCATGCGCTCTTGTTAAATTTGCAGACCAGACTGTTTAGCTTTGCAAGTATCAAAGAATAGTACTCCAAGAATCCATACTTTGGACCAAAAATTTTGCGATGCGTAAATGGGAAGACAATGGACGAGTATCATGTAGAGGATGGTTATCTATTCCGAAGGGGGAAACTATGCGTACCAACTTGTTCCCTATGAGAATTATTAATCAGAGAAGCCCACAACAGCGAATTCTCCGAACACTTTGGAGAAAAGAGGACCTGTGAACTATTAAATGGCCGATTCTTTTGGCTAAGAATGTGAAGAGATGTGCACCGAGTGGTCAAAAACTGTGTTGTATGCAAAAAGGCCAAGTGTCAAGCCGAACAAAAGAAAGCAATGTCCCTACTTGTCTCGACAAAGCCATAAATTGAACTAAGCATGGACTTTGTTCTTGGACTACCAATAACTGCTCGAGGAAAAGATTCTGTAATGGTCATCGTGGATTGGTTTAGTAAGATGGCACACTTCATACCTTGCACTAAAATAATAATGCTTCAACTATTTCTTGTCTTTTCTTACAGGAGGTTGTGCGGATACACGATATGCCGAGAAGTGTGGTCTTCGACAAAGACCCGAAGTTCTTGAGCCATTTCTAGAGAACCCTATGGCGTCGACTGGGAACCAAATTACTCTTCAGCACCTCATGTCAACCCCAAATTGATGACTAAACAAAGGTGGTTAATCATAAGTTGGGTTCACTGCTCCGAGCTGTAATAGGCAAGAACTTCGTTGATTGGGACATTTGCCTTTCAATGGTCGAGTTTACTTATAACCAAATCGTACATGACACCATCAAGAAGACCCCCTTCGAAGTAGTCTATGGATTCAATCCCAAGTTGCCCCTCGACCATGCCTATGTGCCCGCACCCGTGTAAGAGGACCCCAATGCCTCAGCCAAAACACAATCCCATCAGCACATCTATGACAAGGTCACTCAGCACATCAACCAGGCTACTAAAAGAATGCGTGAAAAGACCAAGGGTCGATCGGCCAAACAATTTCAATCGAGAGACTTGGTATGGCTACACCTCAGTAAGGAGCAGAATTCGAACAAAAGGAAGAACAAGTTATTTGCAAGAGTGGATGGACCTTTCAGAATCCTCTAGAAAATCAATGACAACGCCTATAAGTTAGAGCTGCCTGAGGACTATGGGGTTTCTAACACCTTCAACATTATCGACCTCAATCCATATTACCCTAACGGAGGACTGAGTGAACACCATTCGAATTTGATCCCAAATCCAAAACAACCCAGAAGGAATGATGGGAATCAAGCTATAGGACCCCTAACCCACAACCGAGCCCAAGGACTAGAGAGGCTGGCACAATGAATCCTCATGTTCCAACTAACCCTTGTCGAAGCCGAATACTTACTTACCGAGTTGCCTCTAATGCCGTGCCATATGACCGCCCTTTATTCTATGGCATGCTGAGTTAACGATTACTTTCTATTACCAAGCCACCCAATCACTCGGCATCAACCTTACCGTGAAGCCGAGAGAGAGAATCCAAACTGATTAAGCCATCCCTACTCAGACAAGCCCATCTACCCGTACTTTTTGTCCATATCTCTTAACAACCCCGCCAATACCGTATCACCATGTATACAATATCACATGTAGAATCTATAGCAACAATGATTATTTTCCTTATATATTCATTTTTGCCTCTTGGTAACATGTACATTGCCCCTTTAGGAAATGCCCTTTTTGTCTTTTCCCTTTTGGCCAAGTTGCCCTAGTTTATAGATATAAATACCCCTGTACTTGCAATTGTAACAACATCAGATTACCTTCAATACACTTAAGTACTTTCTTCCTTACGTAAACACTACTTATTTACTCTCGACATCACTCTTATCCTTTCCTTTAAGCAAGGTTAGGTGGTAAGTAACCTTACGAACATCTCAAAACATAAACATCACAAAAACCACCTCCTTTTTGCAAAAATAACATCTCCAACGCTCTGCCCACCCTTGAAAACCTTGAGTTTGACATCTTATCCGCTTGAAACGGCCTCCACAGTAGCCCAAACAAACCACCGCAGCCGCTTTGTTCATCCAACCCGTTCTAGCTCCAACCCGCGACTCAACTTGCTCCAACCTCTGACCTGTGACCTAACCCACTGCTCTAGGATTCGACCGTATCCTTAACTTTGGTCTAACTTCTTCTTTTAGTTTGTTTTGTATTTTTTTTATTGTTTTTTATTTTTTTATAATGTTATGCAGTTTGTACTTGTAAACTAAAAAAAATAAAAAGAAAAAAAAGGAGAGAAAGAAAAGAAAAAAAAAGATAAAGTAACTTAGTTTATTTATTTATTTTTCTCGATTGAAACTAAAACAAGAAAAACCATAAAATAAAACAAGATAACAAAAATTTTAAAAATCATTTTAGAATGTAGAAAAAATTCATTTTCCAAATAAATGAAATAAATTAACCCTTTTTTCCAAAAAATAGGATTTCCTAAGAATTTTTTAAATCAATAAAAAAATTTGAACAATTAGGACCCTTTGAAATTTTCCTTAATTAAACTCAAATTAGGTAACAAACTTAAAGCCGACCGTTTTCAAAAATTAAAATAAATCAACCCGCTATTATTTTCAAAAGAACTACGTATGTCCAATCTTGAATAGCGGGTACGTAAGCATCTACGAGACGACGATAAAAAATGAAAAAACTTTTTTTTTTTCATTCTTAGTTTAAATTACTTAATTTAACTCGTTAACTAATAATTAGGTTTCGCTTTATAAAATAGTCTTTTGAAAGGTGATTTTTAAGATTAAGATTAAAATTGGAAAGTTGATGGTACCTACAAGAGTTTTAAAATCCTAACCCCCGGACCCATTTTTTGGTTCTCAAAACCGTTTACAAAAATCAATTTTATCAAAAGATTGGTAGCTAAATTATAATTAATCCACCCAATTGGTTATAACTTAACTCTTTTTCCTAACTTCAATCAGATAGCAACTCTAAAATGTTTTCAAATTTAAAAAAAAAAATTAGGTTTTCTTTAAACCCTAGTTGAGAGTCAGTATTAAACAAGTAGGGTTTAATACTGATCGGTTTAAAGAAGCCTAATCATAAAAAATCGGGAGATAAAAACTAGGCTCAATAGCTTGGCGACTTTACTAGGGACATCAAGAGGGTTAACCATCTAACTTTCTAAAATTAAAATTAATCTCTAAAAATTACCTTATTAAATGTAATTTATTTATTCATTTGTCGTTATTATTTGTACCATAACTAACGTTTTTGCAAGTTTTGTTTATTTATTTAGAAGGGAGGATTTAATTTTCCACAAATGTATAGCAAAAACGGTCAAACCCGAACCATATTAAGACCCTAGGATGGGGGACCATTTTGTAGGCTTCAAGTCCTGTAATGTAACCACCACTCGAGGTTGATTAAGTCATCCCTATTTAAGCTTAATGTAACCGATGAAAGTGTTCTTTAACAAGTGAGGTTGCATAAGCTTAAGGACCTATAGAACCCACCCTTTATACATTCATGACATCTGGAATCAAAAAATAATCAAGCAAGATGGGAATGAAAATATATAATGGCTTGGAGTTTCCTTAATTTCCCTTGTAAATATTTTATAAACATAGAATTGTTGTAAATAGGTTTCATTTGTTGCAAACAACGGTTGATCAATCTTGTAACATTTTTTTTCTTTTGTAATTCAAACATAGCCTATTCATCTAACTCCATCCACTTCAAAGAAAAGTTCATTGGCAACCCCATCAGCCCCAAGCCCTTCTTGGACCAATGGTTTCGACATTTGAATCTCAAGGAACAAGAGACCATCATTAGCAAAATCAGGCCCATCTTATCACTTCCTAAAGTAAAAATAGAGATTAATTTAATTACGACCCTGACCAACTTTTAGGAAGCTAAGGAAGTGGCTTTTCGAGTTAGGCCTCACCTGATTAGTCTAACACTTGAAGAGTATACCCAAGTACTTCAAGCCCCTTCCTTAGAAAATATATATACCCCAAATTTGGAAGTGGACCTGGTGAATGCCTTTTCAAGATTCCTAAGGATCATAAAAGCTGAAGTGAACAAAGCCCTTAGAAGCTATAATGGGAACTGTATCAAACTGGAAGACTTATTAAGCCTAAATCTAACCAATGGGGCATCTTCTGTAGTAATCTCAAAGATTGGGGATAGAACAAAATAAAGCCTTTATCCTAACTGCATTCGAGACTCTCCTATTCCCTAATGGAAAGTTCCTCATCCATTTCAGGATCGCTAAGTTAGTGGGCCAGTTTCTTGAAGGCAAATTATATATCCCAACCCTCCTCGCAAAACAAATCAGAAGCCTCAACATTTTGAAAAAAAAGAACAATGGCACACTAAAGACCAACATGATATTATTGATAGTATGGTTTGTGAGCCACATGAAGTATTATGGGCTTGATCTAATCCGAAGAGAATTTTTTCATAATATTGATCTGATCAATTCTTTTGTCGATAAGATCCATCTCCCAAAAGGAAAATCCACTTACTACTAGGTAAAAGTATTAAGAAATTTCCAAGTCACTGATATCTTATGGACAACAAGATGGAGTAACTTTAAAAGGGCAATCTTAGTCTAGAAAAACTATTGAGCAATACCCCTAATCAGGATGAAATTATGCCTAAGCTATTACCCTAACAATATGATCAGACAATTCGAAGGTATTCAAGATATAGTCTATAGGCCTCCGCTGGATAACACGACCCTAGATTATGAGCACCTTCATATTCCACTACCACAAAAGATGTCCAAACTCCGAGCAATCAAACAGTTATAGGAAACAAGGACTATCAACCCAAACATCGATTTAAGAGAGTAGCTAGGAGAAGTAGACAAGCATAGGGTTACCAAAGAATATTTGTATGATCAACTCCATAAGGTAGGGAAAATCTAATATCGAGCACCAGAAATCATCCAACCTACACCAGCTGAACCAAATCCTGAAATCAAGATTTACATTGACCAAGTAAAGCGCATGTAGAAGTACTCTATTAAGAGCAGGACATGTGGGAGGATCTCTTTCAGGAATCAAGAAAACGTTCCCAGACCTTAGAACATCAATTGATGATCGCCCAAAAAAGGCTTAAAGTTCTTAAAGAAATAGAAAAGCCTAGACCAGAAAAGAGGAAGAAAGCACTAGCAAGACCTAGTAAGCAAAAAAAGGAAACGCTTGCTAAGTGCCAAAAAAACATTTAGAGATAAGAATACTCTTCTTGAATGTATTTTCTTTTTCAAAAAATGTAAAAGGGAACTCCAAGAGCTACAAAAATAATAAAAATTACCATCTTGCAAGTTATTTGTCGCTTCTATGCATCTGTGTGCCATAAATTTCTTTGTTTTTCATTTGTCTCTTTCAAAAATATTCATGTGCTAACTTGTTGAGAAGTGATCTTAAATAGGTTGCCAAGATAGCTCCCAAGAGTTAAACCTTCCAAAGAAGTCCCATTAGAACCCGCTCATAAACCAAAATGGCTAACCATGGAAACGACAACATCAACACCAACAACCCCGAAATTGTTGATCTTACCGAGCTGAGGTTCCGCTCTTTGTTGCAGATAGTAGGAAAGATTGCCAATCAACTGAGCTTTCTTACTAACAAGATCTCATTACTTAGGTCCACAGCTCCATCAAACGAAGAAAACTCTAAAGCCTAATATGGAAAGAATGCTAAAGGCCCACCCTTCGAAGCAGAAGAAGCTTACCCAAAAGGCAACCTAGCCTTTGAATCCTTTGAGACAGAAAGGGTCTATTGGAAGGTCAACCCGACTTTTAAACCAAACACTTACTCGTTTCTAGTCAACTCAAGGCCTGAAGCTAATCAAGATAGATTGAAAGAACTTGAAAGGCGATTGACACAACAAATCACTGAAAAGATGAAAATGCTCAAAGGGTACGATGGATTCGAGCAGGCTGGTATAACAGATTTTTCTGCTTATGACTATGGAAGCTTCCCAAAGAAGTTTAAAGTACCCGATTTTGAGAAGTATAATGAAACGAGGTACCTTAAACTGCATACCAGGCTATACGTACGCAAAATGGGCAAATATGTGTAATATGACCAACTCATGGCCCAAATTTTTCAAGGCAACCTGATGGACCCTACTTTGACCTAGTATGCCCAATTGAACCTAAACTAGATAAACACATGGGAGAAGCTGGATAAGGCATTTCATGAGCAATATAGGTTCAATGTGAAAGTGGTGTCGACCATGATGGATTTAGTTGCCTAAGGAAGAGGCACAATGAATCTTTTAAAGAATATGCCCAAAGGTAGAGGTCACTAGCTGCAAGGGTATCCACCCCCATGACTAAGAAAAAGCTAACTTTGAGTTTTATCAACACTCTCGAGAGACCCTATTTCTCTCACCTGATCAAGCAAACCTCTTCTAATTTTGTAGAAGTAGTAGTAGCAGCAACAAGGTGTTGGATTGAAAGTGTCGTCTCCTCTAGTAAGTTACAAGAACCATCATATAAAAGACCACCTTCTGTTAAACCCACCACCAGCAAGCTTAGAGAAGCTACTGTTAACATGGTTAACTCAAATACCAAGCCTAACGCCTGGGTCTCTTTTAGGGCAAATCCTCCACTAACTCAACAACCATTCCAAAGCCAACCGTATGTCAGTAAGGCCCCGAGGCGATTCACCAAAATACCCATTCCTCTCAGTCAGTTACTTGTAAAACTAAGGATACTCTGCCCCATTTCAAGGTTCCTAATGAAAGGTACAAGCCAAGATTTTTTTTTTTTCCCAATGTAAGGTATCAATATTATTTGAAACAAATGGGCCATCTAACAAACTCATGGTGGAGATTAAGAAATAAAATTCAGGATTTAATTGATGGAGGCACAGTCCAACTAGACTTCGTAGAGGTTCTAGTTCCAAACATCAATAACAACCCTCTGCCTAACCATAGACCCATCATCAATATGATATTTGACAATTCAATCCCGCCATCAACATAATCGATTCCAACTAAGAGCCCCGAATAGTGCAAATCGTGACCAAAAACAGACAAGGCCGTTCACTAAATGCGTCCAAGCTTACAGAAATCTTGAAAGAAAAGCGATGGAGTATGTATGAAAAGACGAATGTGAATGAAAGGTAAGCAAAAACCTACGAACAGCTCCAAAGGATATGACGCACCAATGGAACTTTCGAGAACTCATGATACAATTCGATATGACATGTAAATTGGTCAGGTAAGGTTACTCGCCACTTAGCCTTGCTCAAGGGTTAGGATAAGAGTGATGCCGAGAGTAGAAAAACAGTATTTATGCAAGGGAGAAAATACTCAAGTGTATTAAAGATAATTTGGCTTTGATTATTTACAGCTATAAGTACAAGGGCATTTATACCCATAAGTCAAGGCAACTTGCCCAAAAGGAAAAAAATAAAAAGGGCATTTCCTAAGGGAGTAATGTACAAGATATAAAAAGGTAAAAATGAATATACAAGGAAAGCAATCATTAGTGCAACGGATTCTACACATGATATTGTCACGTGGTGATGTTATATTGGTGATGCCGTTGGAAGATGTGGACAAAAAGTACAAACAACTTGTTTGTTCAAGTAAGGGGTGGCTTAGTCAATCCGAACTCTTTCACTCGGCATTTCGGCAAGGGTACGGTTAAGTAAGTAGTTAGCTAAGCATGTGTGTGGATGAAGATAGGCTATTGTCTCAGTTTTTCGCTTCTCGGTACACAACATGCAAGAAATAGGTAGACTTGACTTAGTAAGTAGAATAGGTCAACAAGAAGATACTCAGCCTCAACATAAGTCGACTAGAATAGGAGCATTTGTCTTGTCAATTCCTCTAATCCTCAAGCTCAACTACGGGTTAGTGGTCCGGTAGCCTGATTCCAGTCATTCCCTTCGAGTTATTTTAGATTTGTGATCAAATCTGAATGGTCTTCATTCAACTTTCTATTAGGGACATACAGACTAAGGTCAACAACATTGAAGGCATCAGAAACCCCATAGTCCTTAGGCAACTCCAATCTGTAAGCATTGTCATTAATCTTCTAAAAGATTCTGAAAGGTCCTTAAGCTCTTGTAGATAATTTGTTCCTCCTCTTATTCGAGAACCATTCTTTGCTAAGGTACAACTAAACCAAGTCTCCTGGTTGGAATTGTTTAGCCATCCTACCCTTAGTCTTCTCTCGCATTCTTCTAGTAGCTTGGTCGATATGTCAAGTGACTTAATCATAGATGTACTGGAAGGATTGTGCTTGAGCTCTTGCATCAGGATCCTCTTGCGGAAGTACAGGTATAGGGGTATGGTCAAGGGGTAACTCAAGATTAAAACCATAAACCACTTCGAAGGGTGTTTGCTTAATGGTGTCATGCACTTTACGGTTATAAGTGAATTCAACCATTAGCAAGCAAACATCCCAATCAACCAAGTTCTTTCTTACTACAGCTCGGAGCAGTGATCCTAAAGTGTGATTAACCACCTCTGTCTGGCCATCAGTTTGGAGATGACAGGAAATACTGAATAGTAGTTTGGTCCCCATCCAATGCCACAAAGTCCTCCAAAAAGGGCTCAAGAACTTCAGGTCTCTATTCAAGACTACACTTCTTGGCATGTCGTATATCCATACAATCTCCTGCAAAAAATGAGAAGTAATAGTCGAAACATCGTTAGTTTTGGAACAGGGTACAAAGTGTGCCATTTTACTGAACCGATCCACAACGACCATTTAGAATCTTTACCTCGGATGGTTCGTAGTAGTCCGAGAATAAAGTTTATGCTTAATTCAGTCCATGGCTTCATCGAAATAGGTAAAGGCATTGCTTTCCCTTACTTGACTTAGCACTTAGCCCTCTTGCACACGACACAGCTATTGAGACCTAGTACACATCTCTCCTCATCCTCAGTTAGAAGAATCGACCATTCAACAATTTACAAGTCCTTCTTTCTCCAAAATGTCCAGAAAGTCCTTCACTGTGGGCTTCCTTGATTAGCAGCTCCCTCAAGGAACAAGTTGGTACGCATAGTTTTCCACCTCAGAACAAGTAACCATCCTCTACATGATACTCACCCACTATCATTCCATCAACACATCGCATGACTATAGGTCCAAATTATGGGTCCCTAAAATACTATTCTTTGATACTTATAAACCCAAATAGCTTGTTCTGTAGTTTGGTTAAAATTGCATGTCTCCTTGAAAAAGCATTTACAACTACATTGCTCTTTCCCTACTTGTATTTTATTACAAAATTGAATCCTTGAAGAAATTCAACCAATCTCGCTCGCCGCTTCAATAACTTCATCTAACTTCGGAGGTACCTTAGTGATTTATGGTCAGTATATATGACAAATTCTCTCGGCAGTAAATAATGCTGCCATACTTCCAAGGCTCAGATCAACACCAAGAGCTCCTTGTCATACACGGAGTAATTTAACTATGGCCATCTAAGATTCTCACTGTAAAAGGTAATGGGTCAACCTTCCTTAATCAGGACAGCACTTATTCCAATGCTTGATGCATCACATTCTAGCTCAAATATTTTCTCGAAGTCAGGTAAAACCAATACCGGGGTAGAGGTCAATCTTTTTTTTACCTTGGAAAAGCTCTTCTTCCCCACTTTCTCCCCATCGGAAGTTAATGTTCTCCATTATGAGCTCAGTAAGAGGCGTAACAAAGGTGCTGAAATTCTTGATAAATCATCTATAGAATGAAGCCAGTCCATAAAAACTTCTCACGTCAGCACAAGTAGTAAGAGTCGGCCACTCTACAATTGCTCAGATCTTTTCATCATCCACTCATAAGCCTTCTCCACTAACCACGTAGCCCAAGAATACCGCTTCCTCCTAGAAAAAGCAACATTTCTTAAGAGTGCCAAATAATCTCTCCGCATAGAAGATATCTAATACTTCTCGAACATATTTGCAATGACTCAGCATGTCGGTACTGTAAACCAATATGTCGTCAAAGTACACCATAACACACTTTCCAATCAGGTATCTTAACACGTAGTTCATTAATTACATGAAAGTCCTCGGGGCATTCGATAAGCCAAATGGCATGACCATCTACTCATAGAGTCCATGCCAAGTTTTAAATGCAGTCTTCCATTCGTCTCCCAGCCTCATGCGGATTTGATGGTAGCCAAACTTTAGGTCAATCTTACTAAAGACCTTGGCTCCACTCAACTCATCTAACATGTCTTCTAACCTCAGGATTGAATACCTATATTTGATCGTGATCTTGTTTACAGCTCAACTGTCGATACACATCCGCTAGGTTCCATCCTTTTTGGCACTAAAAGTGGCAACACAATGAAAGGGCTGAGACTTTCTCGAACATATCCTTTCTCCAGCAACTCATTGACTTAATGTTGTAGCCCAGAAGCCTATTTGGGATTCATCCAATAGGTTGGCTTATTCGACAGTGCGATGCCGAGTACTAAGTCAATGCAGTGCTCTATGCCTCAAGTTAGGAGCAGCCCCTCAAGTAACTGTTCTAGGAATAAGTCGACATACTCATCAAGCAATTCTTTGATTTCCTAGGGTAGTTCACCCTACTCCTTCATTTCTAATAGGCGTCTAACCAACATAAGGGTCGGTTCGTCAACATTGATGGCCTCTCAGAGCTTGGGTCTACTCATCACCAGAGCCTTCCTCGATCCGCAGGTAAGTTTTGTCTACAATTTATTAACTTCTTTCGACAGCATCGAGTTTAGTGTGATCTTCCAATCATCCTTCTCAAACATGTACATGTTCTTGTAGTCGTCATGGATAACTCTTCTATCAAACAGCCACGGTCTACCCAGCAACACGTAAGAAGCACACATGGGCAGTACATTGCAGAGAATCTAATATGAGTAATTCCCTATAGTGATCAGCAATAATATTTGCTGAGTAACATGTAGTGCTCATTTCTCACTCAACCAGTGCAATTTGTACGACTTTGGATGTGTAACATTCGACAACTTCAATTTTGAAATAAGATCGGTTGATGCTACATTGGTGCAACTTCCACTATCCACAATGAGGGCACACACCTAATCATTCACCTTACAAGTGGTATGGAACAAATTCTCTCTCTACTCCTCCTCTCGTAAGGGTTCCATGTGCATAATGCGTTGGACAACCATGAGTAACTAGTCTAAGTCCTCAGCAAACATATCCTCCTTAATCAGTTCTTTCTCAACATTTTCTTTCTTAGCGGGGACCTCCTCCTCCTTAGGTTCCTCATCTATACTATCTATTTCTAGTTTCAGGATGTCGCCCTTAATGACCATTGTCCTTCAATTCAGGTACTGAGCAACCATATGTCTAAATCATTAGCACTTGAAGTACTTGATCTAGCTCGTCTTCCTACCAGACCCTTGCCCCTTCTCATAAGTTTAGGTCGGCACTTCAATGTCAGGTCAACCTCTCTAATCATCTCGAACATCCATCTTTCAGCTCGGCTTGGCTCGGTACACGACTGAGCTCGATGACTTGCCTGTTTGGGTCGGCTAGTCGGCATCCTCGTCAGTACTTGGCTCCTTCTTTACCTTTTTACTCGCTGGGCTATTCTGACAGCTTCATCCATTGTGGCAAAATGTTAGAGTTCCACAATGTCTCGAATATCACCCCTCAATCCAGTAATAAATCTTGAGACTATTCGAGCTAATGGTTCCTCCACCTCGCAACGGATCATAAGCAGTTGAAATTCTTGAACATACTCATCAATAATCCAACCTCCTTTCCTCAGCTCTTGAAGTCGAGTGAAAGTATCTTGAAGATAAGTTTCTAGCACGAATCTATTTCTGAGTATTCTCTTTATCTCGAGCTAAGTATTAATCTCTCAGTAGCCCTCTCGTCTCCTCATAGCCTAGAAATTCTTTCACCACATTGCGGCATATCCGGAGAACTCAACAGCAGCAGTTCTCACCTTCTCGTAATCCTCATATTGATAATAGTCAAAGATACTCTCCACCTTCTCTTCCCATTCTAGATATTCATCAGCATTCCCAAATTCATTGAAACTCGAAATTTGAAGCTTCACATGGTCAAATGCTTTGGGACTCTAGCTCATTCCTCTTCAAAATACTTTTCTTCCTCGTCTCCCATGTTTGTCAAATAAATCCTTCTCCTTATTCGTCCACCTACTCCTCCACCTTGAACTGGTTGAGCTAGGTTTTAACTTTTAACAAGTTGAGCAACTTATGGGGTGTTTTGCAGAACCTTAGTGGGTCAACAAGCCAATGAATGAATAGCTCAGGTCAAATCTACCAAAAGGTTTGCCACCAGTCAAGTCTTTCGTTAGTGCTTCTGGAGGTTCCTTGAGATTATCGTCCATGGTGGACAACTCCACTATTATCATCTCCTATTCCAACATTTACACTCAGGTTTGTCATTTTCTCCATAGATTCAAAGTTCACACAAGCACTTCAGGAAGCTAATAGCTAACAAACACAGTCGTCAAGATGAACATAATAATTTGCTCTATTTCACACACGTAAAACAGGGTATAAGCAAAACTTCAAAAACTAACTACAGCTCAAACAAAATCTCCACTCTGATACCAACATGGTGCGAACCGTGACCAAGAACAGACAAGGCCAGTCGCTGGATAGGTCCAAGCTTGCAGAAAGCTCAAAAGAAAAGTAATTAAGTATGTGTAAAAGGACAAATGCAAATGAAGGGTAAGCAAAAACCCACGAACGGCTCCAGAAGTTATGACACACTAATAGAACTTCTAAGGACTCATGGCACAATTCGATATGATACATAAATCGGTCATAGTGGATCGATTCAACAAAATGGCACACTTCATGCCTTACTCGAAAACTAACAATACTTCAACTATTGCTTCTCTTTTCTTGTAAGAGATTGTGCGGATACACAACGTACCGAGAAGTTTAATCCCCGACAAAGATTCAATGTTCTTGAGCCATTTTTGGTAGACCTTGTGGCATTGCATGGGTATCCAACTACTATTTGGTACTTCCTGTCATCCCCAAACTGACGGCCAAACGGAGGTGGTTAATCGTACTTTAAGATCACTACTCTGAACTACAATAGGAAAGAACTTATCTAATTAGGACATATGCTTAGTAATGGTCGAATTCGCTTACAACCATACATTGCATGACACCACTAAGCAAACACCCTTTGAGGTAGTCTATGGTTTTAATTCCGAGTTGCCCCTCAACCACACCCCTGTACTTATACCCATGTAAAAGGACCCTAACACAAGAGCTCGAGCACAATCCCTCTAGCACATCTATGATTAAGTCATTCGACACACCAACTAAGCTGCTAGAAGAATGCGAGAGAAGACCAAGGGTAGAACGGCTAAACAATTCCAACGAGGAGACTTAGTTTGGCTGTACCTCAGCAAAGAACGGCTCCCGAATAAGAGGAGGAACAAATTATCTGCAAAAGCTAAAGGACCTTTCAGAATCCTCTAGAAAATCAATGACAATGCCTACAGATTGGAGTTACCTAAGGACTATGGCATTTCTGATGCCTTCAACATTGCCGACCTTGGTCCATATGACCCTAACGGAGAGCTGAACGAAGACCATTCAGATTTGATCCTAAATCCAAAACAACCTAAAGGGAATGATAGGAATCAGGCTATAGGACCACTAACCCGCAGCTGAGCCCGAAGACTAGAGGAATTGGCAAGACAAATGCTCCTATTCCAACTGACTCGTACAGAGGCCAAGTATCTCCTTACTAACCTATTCTGCCTACCAAGCCGAGCAACTGCCTATTTCTCGCATGTTGTGTGCTGAGAAGTGGAAGATCGAGACAACAACCCATCTTCATTCACACACATGCCTAGCCAACTACTTACTCGACCATACCCTTACCGAAATGCCAAGTGAAAGAGTTTAGACTGACCAGGCCACCCCCTGCTCGGACAAGCAAGCTGTTCATGCTTTTTGTCCACATCTTCCAACGACATCACCAATATAGCATCACCACGTATACAATATCATGTGTGGAATCCGTTGCACCGATGAGTACTTTCCTTGTATATTCATTTTTACCCTTTTGTATCTTGTATATTACTCCCTTAGGAAATGCCCTTTTTATCTTTTCCCTTTTAGGCAAGTTGCCCTAACTTATGGGTATAAATACCCCTGTACTTGTAGCTGTAAACAATCAAAACCAGATTATCCTTAATACACTTAAGTATTTTCTCCCTTGCGTAAACACTACTTGTTTACTCTTGACATCACTTTTATCCTAACCCTTGAGCAAGGTTAGGTGGCGAGTAACCTCACTAGATCGATTCATACATCATATCAAATTGTGCCGTGACTCCTCGGAAGTTCCATTGGTGCATCATATCCTCTAGAGCTATTCGTGAGTTTTTGCTTATCCTTCATTCACATTCATCCTTTCACACATACTCTATCACTTTTCCTTTGAGCTTTCTACAAGCTCGAACCCATCTAGTGATCGACCTTATCTGTTCTTGGTCAAGTTCACACCACGTTGAAGCAGCCAATGAGAACCTCAAGAGAATCATCGAAAAAATAGCTGCTACATATAAGGACTAGCATAAGATGTTGCCATTCGCACTTATGGCCTATTAGACTTCCATTAGAATGTCGATTGTGGCAACACCCTACTCTTTGGTATACAGCACTGAAGCGATATTACCAATAGAGGCTAAGATCCCGTCACTCAAAGTATTATCAAAAAGCCAGTTAGATGAAGCTGATTGGGTAAAAAAACGCATCGAGCAGTTGAATCTGATTGATGAGAAGAGATTAACAACCCTGTGTCATAATTGGTGTTATCAACAAAGAATGGCTCGGGCTTTCAACAAAAGGGTACGACCCTGGAACTTCAAAGAGGGTGATATGGTGTTCAGAAAGGCTCTCCCCAATATACAAGACTTTAAAGGAAATTTTGCTCCCAATTACAAAGGCCCTTATGTTGTCAAGTGGGTACTAATTTTGTCCCAAATCGATGGTCTAAAATTGAGAGACCCTGTAAATGCTAATGTCGTAAAATTATTCTACCCATGAGAAGTCAATGGAAATTTTTTACTCAAAACAAGAAAATGCCAATCATTTTTAAGGTCATCGTGGTCTAATTTTTGTTATCTGCAAGCAAGTTGATATCCTTGGCAGTTGTCGACGTTGGAATGACCACCCTCTCTGTTAAAAGGTTCAACTCCCCTTACTCCATTTAATCAAACTCATACACCAAAAACATAAGAGAAGTTAAGAAGTAAGATCTAGAACATTGGTAATTGATAAAACTCTTTGAAATACTTTATTACGAATCAATCCCCCTTGACGAGGAGTTTTTATTGTCTATTTTTTGAGGAAATGCGAAATCTAGATAAGCAATCACCTCACAACAAATATTTATTAGTCACGAATGAGAGCTTCAATTCATAAAAGTCCCGAAAAGACAAAAACAATGGGTGGCATTCTATATCAGGTTAATTTCTAAGAAAGAGCTAGTGAAGTCTTAGAGGTTCCGTATTAAGATCAATTGGGTTGACGACAATGGATCAAAGAATGAGTTAGTTGATTTTGGCGAAACTTTTCAAGAGAAGGTTTGCTAGTTTGAGTGCTATCAACAAGACCAGGTAAGTACTTCCATTCAATGTGAGCACATTGGTTTTTGAACATTGCATTTGCATTTAGACTATATGACTAATATTTTATGATTTTTTTCCCTTAACAGCCTTTTGACCTAGCCCATAAGGTGCTCGCCTTTTGCACTATCTCTCAATGCTTAGCCAACCCTTCAAGGCATTATCTTGACTTAGTTTGTTTTTCCATTAACGATCCCATTGGGTGCTTTCTTTTACCAACTCCTCTTAGCAAGCCCATAGGGCGCTTCTATCAACTCTCTGTTAAGGTTGGTAGTCCCCAAGAGATGCTCCTGCCTAGGTTAGTAAGCCTAGAAGGCCACAACCAAGTTCTCCAGGTCGATCTCAACTTAGGTGATAGGCTTCGGGGTACCAACCCAACCCGAGCCAAGATCATCTACTTGTTGACTCGTTATGTCTGCTAAGCCAACTAATACTATTTCTTGCAAATAAAGTGCCGAGAAGCAGAAGGCTAAGACAACAACTGATCCTTACCCATGCCTAACCAATTACTTACTTGGCTTCACGCTTACCGATATGTCAAGAGATCACGTTAATGAGAGTTGGATTCACTCAGCAAAGTCTGCCGTTGACTTAGTGGCCGAGAGCTCACACTGCCGAAAGTTGGATCCACTCGGCAAGGCCTGGAGAGACTAATGCCGACTAACTTCAAAACTTGACAATTATGGGCCGACCTCTTTAGTATCTAGGCCAAGCATTGCAAGACTACTTCCAAGGTATGCCGAATGACCCCATGCCGACTTATCCTTATAAAACACATAGTTTTTTATTTTTGTACATGTTTGTCTTCGTTTTATTTATAGGCCCAATTCTTTAGGGTTTAAGGCTTTGTACATTATTTGCAATTTTGCCACTAGAGTTTAGGACGTGCTATAAATAGCAACATTTGTAACAATGCAGATATACATAGAAGATTAATGAAAAATTCCTTTTAAGTCTTTTCTCTTGGAAAGCTCTCTCCCTTACCAGCTCTTATCAATCCCTTTAGCAAGGATTGTGGCGGGCAACCCTATCACTTGAACCGGTGCGTCACATCCGGTGAGTCTTAGGTCCATATAGAATCTAGCTGATGCATCATATCCGATTAGGTGGCTCACAGATTCCCTAAAACCCTTACTAAACCCACTCTATTTTTCATTCCTTTGGCAGGATCAAACCTACCACCACGGTCGGCCTTGTTTGTCCTTGGCCCGATCCGTATCATCTTGGTATCAGAGCTCAAGGTTCCAAATAGGGCAGAGAGTTTTAGGCATTATATCTGTTCTATTTTGTATCTGATGTTATGTCATACTACTTAGTATGCCGACTAAGTAATTGGATGTCTTATTCAAACGCTTACCAAGCTCTACTCGAAGTTTGTTAAGCTCCTATGACGTACTAAGCTTAATTGAGTAAGGGAGTTAGAGATATCAAATTGAAGTGCCCAAACCGAGCTATTGTGAGGTTTTATTTTCCCAAGTTGAAAATACTTCTGAGCTATTGTAATTAATAAATTTCGAAGGTGGTGCTGTATGTGTTAAAGTTTGCTACTATGACGTATTACTACTATGCTAGCCATTCCATTGTAGCCAAGTACCGAACTACTATACTACGAGCTATTGTTTCCTAAGTGCCGAGTTATCGTACTCTAAACAAGCGTCAGAGTTGTCTAAGCTCTTAGTACGTAAGTAGCCAAGCTATGCTATTTGAAGGCTATCGAATTGCAATTGTGGAATTTATCCGAGCTGACAAATAACTTGCTGAACTCTGAAAAGAAAAGAATTGTCGAATTGCACAATTGATTGTCTGTACTACATTTCTTTAGTGCTACTGAGAAATTCTCTCGCATATAAGCTTAAGTACCGCGCTATTGAAATTGAATATCATCAATATGGCATATGAAGCTGAGTATGATTATGAATATTATTATGAAGATGTGATGTCACAAATTCCAAAGTTTGATGGATATGGCACTCCTGATAAATATTTGAATTGGGAATTTCAAGTTGATCAGGTTTTTAAAGATTTTTCTTATCCCGAGCATAAAAGAGCCTATGCTATAAAGAATTTGATGATTGGCTTTGTAGCTACTTGGTGGAAGAGAATAATAAATCAAAGAATTGATAGATGAAACATTGAAATCATTAAATGGGACGAGATAAGACGTTTGATGCGAAGAAAATTCATACCCCGAGATCATCACGACAAATTGTATGAGAGAAAACCTACCTATGAAGCTAACCTCTCGGAAGTGCAGGATCAGCTAAAGGAGATTGAAAGATGACTTCAAGTACTCAAGGATGAATAAGACAATGAAGGAATGCCGAATTAGAGAGTATTGAAGGAAAATTTAAGGTAGTGGAGGTTGCTGGAGCAGCAAGTAGTAAAGGGGAAGAGGACCAAGTCAAGTTAAAGTTAAACCCCCATAGTCTCGATGTGCTCCTACCATCGATCATCCAAACTGACGAGCTTAACCCCAGATGGGAGGAGAAAGAATTGAGTTATGAGGAAGTGGAAGGGGAAAAGGCTATCAAGCAAGAATTTGTGAGACCCACATTGAAAGCACGTGAAGCTTTAACGATTCTTGAGTCAGAAGAGAAGTTTGAGACTTTACATCTTCAAACTCCTTGGGTTCATCACATGATGTTTGAGCCAAAAATTGTATTAATCTCCTTAATTGATAGTTGCCGAAGCTACTTAGATAGAGTTGATCAAATATACGATGAATGGAAGGAAGGATCCTTAAAGAGAAGTTTGGTTGATTGGGCTCATGACGAGTGGAAGGAGCCAAGGATGATGTCAGCACTGATCATAGAACCAAACTATCTCTATCTCACTCTCTCTAGTTTTTGCAAGTTGGTATTTGATCCCGATGGGATTTAAAGCCACCAATTACTAAGTTTCAAGTCGAAACTTCTCTAAAGGAGAGGAAATGATAGGCTTCAAGCTACCAACCTAGCCTGACTACCAAACTTGAGATCATCTACTTGCCGACTCATTCTGTCTACCGAGCCAAATAATACTATTTCTTACAGACAAAGTGCCGAGAAGCAGAAGATTGAGACAACAATCGATCCTCACCTATGCCTGACCAATTACTTACTCGGCTTCATGCTTGCCAATATGCCGAAAGATCACGTTAACGAGAGTTGGTTTAACTCGACAAAGTCTACCGTCGACTTAGTGGTCGAGAGCTCACACTGCTGAGAGTTAGATCCACTCAACAAGGCCCAAAGAGACTAGTGCCGACTAACTTCAAAACTCAGCAATTATAGGCCGACCTTTCTAGTGTCTCAACCAAGCACTACGAAACTACTTCCAAGGCATGCTGAATGACCACATGCCAACTTCTCCCTATAAAACACACAGTTTTATATTTTTATACATATTTGTCTTTGTTTTATTTATGGGCCCAATTCTTAAGGGTTTAAGGCCTTGTACATTATTTACAGTTTTATCACTAGGGCTTAGGATGTGCTATAAATAGTAACATTTGTAACAATCCAAATATACACAGAAGATTAATAAAAAAGACACTTTTTGAGTCTTATCTCTCAAAAAGCTCTTTCCCTTACCAACTCTTATCAATCCCTTTAGCAAGGATTCTAGCGAGCAACCCTATCACTCGAATTGGTGCATCACATCCGACGAGTCTTAGGTCCATATAGAATCTAGCCAATAAGTCATATCCAGTTAGGTGGCTCACGGATTTACTAAAACCCTCACTAAACCCACTTTATTTTTCATTCCTTCGATAGGATCGGACCCTCCTCTCCCAACCCCCCCTATGGCTGGCCTTATCTGTCTTTAGCCCAGTCTGTATCATTAGGGTTATTAGTCCCCAAAGGATGCTCTCACCTAAGTTAGTGAGCCTAGAAGGGCACGACCAGGTTTTTTAAATCGATCCCAACTTAAGGTTGTTAATCCTCAAAAGACACTCCCGCCTTGGTTAGTGAGCCCAGAAGGGCACTACCAAGTTCTCCAAATCGACCCTAGCTTAAGGTTGCTAGTCCTCGAGAAACGCTCCCATTTAAGTTAGTGAGCCCAAAAGGGCATTACCAGGTTCTCCAAATCGATCCCAACTTAGGGTTGCTAGTCTCTGAAAGATGCTCCCGCCTAGGTTAGTGAGCTTAGAAGAGTACGACTAGGTCTTCTAAAATGATTCCAATTTATGGCTATTGGTCCTCGAGAGATGCTCCTACTTAAATTAGTGAGCCCATAGGGCACAACCTGGTTTTCCAAATCAATCCCAAATTAGGGTTGCTAGTCGCTGAGAGACGTTCTCACCTAGGTCAATAAGCCTAAAGGGGTAGAATCCAGTTTTCTAAATTGATCCCAACTTAAGGTTACTAGTCACTGAGAGATCCTCTCACCTAGGTTAATAAGCCCAGAAAGGTACGACTAGGTTCTCCAAATCAATCCTAGCTTAGGGTTGTTAATCCTCGAGAGACGCTTCCACCTTGGTTAGTTAACTCATAGAGGCACGACCAAGTTTTCTTACCTTTTAAGGTCTTAGCCAGCTTTGAGAGCGTTTTGTCCATCTTCTCGCCTTGGTTAGTCAGCTCATTGGGGTATAACCAAGTTTTCTCACCTTTTAGGGTGTTACCTAGCTTTGGGAGCATTTTTTCTTGTCTTATCACGTTGGTTCGTAAGCCCAAAGGAGCACAACCAAGCTTCAATTCCTCTTTCAATCTCTCAACTAGCTCTTAAAGTGCCTCCTCTCTCTTTTCACTGTTCACCAAAATCCCTAAGGAACTAAGGCTAGGATAGCCAGCTAGCTATAGCACTTTTTAAGACAAATTTCACCCTTGGGGCAAAAATAGTGTCTCTTTTATCTTTGTAGCAAAGTTTTACTCAAACTTTACCATAAAGAGGAGCAGCTGTAGATACCCCATTTTTGTGCACCACCCACCCCGCTACCCCCCCTACCCCCCCTCTCCTTCCTTTTTAGGATAAAGGGTCCTAATTTTAGAAAAATGCAAAAAAAAAAAAAAAAAAAAAAAAAGGAAAAGGCACAAAAAATAAGAAATTTAGAAAAAAATTACAAAAAAATAGAAAATTTAAGAAAAACCAAAAAGAAATGCAAATAATAGAAAAAGTCACCAAAAAAAAGAAAGATACAGGATTTAGGAAGTTTGGAAAATAATGAATTTCTTAGATAGTTTAATAAAATATATTCTTTAGTTTAGATAAAATAAGAAAAAAGCAACTAGGCCTAAGTTTAGATTTGAATATAGCCTAAACTGACCTAGTCTTAATTGCACATATAAACAAGACTTAAACCAATGACCTAACGGATAAACGCTTAAAATTAGTATTACATTAAGCTAGAGGTCTAGAGTTCAAATCTCACAAGGCACAAAGTGCCTTTTTCTTTTTAAAAGGGAAGAGCATATAATAATATGTGCCATTAAGATAGGACCTAATTAATAGGTTGTAAATTTTTTTTTTTTTTTAATTCTCATATGTATATAATAATAATAATTAAAAAAAAAAGTTTAAGCCAAACATTTGCTGGGCTTTAAGCCTAACAAATATAAGATCCGAACCAAGTGCGCATTTGCACGCCTTTTATTTTTAGCTTCACACATGCAATTACGTGGCACGTGCTTTGCATGTGACCAACACTTGTTCTAACTTCTTCATTTCGTTTCCAACTTTTCTAGAAAATAAAAAAAATAGCTCTATGGTCTCTATTTGAGGTCCTTTTTCGCACAATTTTCACACAATTCCACACATTTAATTAGTGATTTCTTGTGCTAGACATAGCCCTCTTTGCATCAAGACTCAAATCTTGTACAAATTCATCCATTTCCTTAATTAAATCGGATCAAGAAATTTAAAAAAAATCATAAATGCGGTTTCATAAACTTTTGTATCCGAGCTTTTTAGGAAAAAAACGAGAGCTTTCATGACTTAACTATTGATTATGGGCATCTAATTGACCAAAATCCTTAATCAATATCAATTATTTCCTTCAAAACGAAGCTTAATCAAGCTTGTACAACCCATACCTATGATTTTCGATTTAGCCATTAACGGTCTTTCCAAGTGTGTTTCGAGCTCCCCAAGTATAAATAGAGGTCTCCAATCTTCGTTTCACCATCCACTTTCACTCAAGAACAACCATATAACCTCTAGTTCATAGTTTCTCACTCTAGCACGAAGTGCTTTCTCTCTCTAGAAAGCTTCATTTTTATGGTTTTCGAAGCAAACAATCAATACCATTAGCTTCATTTACCCCAAAAACCACATCTTACTCGCTTCCAATAACCACCAACATGCTCCACTACCACCTCAAATTCGTCATCCATCGACAAACATCTCAAAACATAAACATCACAAAAACCACCTCCTTTCGCAAAAATAACATTGCTAACGCTCTCCCCACCTTCGAAAACCTTGGGTTTGGCATCTCATCCGCTCGAAATGGCCTCTACAACAGCCCAAACGAACCACCACAGCAGCTCCATTCATCCGACCCATTCTCGCTCCAACCCGTGTCCCGACCCACTCCGGCCTTCAACCTACTACTTAAGGATCCAATTGTATCCTTGACTACGGTCCGGCTTCATCTTCTTTTAGTTTGTTCTATATTTTTTTTATTTTTTTTTTTATAATGTTATGCAGTTTGTACTTGTAAACTAAAAAGAGAAAAAGAAAAAGAAAAAAAAAGATAAAGTAGCTTAGTTAGTTTATTTATTTATTTTTCCTGATTAAAACTAAAACAAGAAAAACCATAAAATAAAACAAGATAATAAAAATAAAAAATCATTTTATAACATAGAAAAAAATTCATTTTCCAAATAAATGAAATAAATTAACCCTTTTTTCCAAAAATAGGATTTCCTTAGAATTTTTCAAATAGATAAAAAATTTTGAGTAAGTAGGACCTTTTAAAAATTTCCTTAATTATACTTGAAAAAGGTAAAGAACTTAAAGCCAACTATTTTCAAAAGTTAAAATAAATCAACTCGCTAATATTTTCAAAAAGAACTACGTATGTCTAATCCCAAATAACGGGTATGTAGGTACTTACGGGGCAACGATAAAAAATGAAAAAACTTTTTTTTCCATTGTTTGGTTTAAATTACTTAATTTAACTCGTTAACTAATAATTAGGTTTCGCTTTATAGAATAGTTTTTTGAAAGGTGATTTTTAAGATTAAAATTGAAGAGTTTAAAAATCCTAACCCCCGAACTTGTTTTCTGGTTCTCAAAACCGTTTACAAAAATCGATTTTATCAAAAGATCAATAGCTAAGTTATAATCAATCTACCCAATTGATTATAACTTAACTTTTTTTCCCGACTCCGATCAGATGACAACTCCAAAATGTTTTCAAAGTTAAAAGAACTGATTTTCTTTAAACCCTAGTCAAGAGTTAGTATTAAATGGGTAAGGTTTAATACTGATTAATTTAAAGAAGCCTAATTATAAAAAGCCAAGAGGAAAAAACTAGGCTCGACATTCCCCTTATGAGGAACCTTAGTGTTCTTATTATCCTTTCCACTATTATCTATTCCCTTTAGCAAAGAATAGTGGCGAGTGATCCTATACTTCGAATCGGTGAGTCATATCCGGTGGATTATAGGTCGAGTAAGATCAATTGGTGTCGTATCCAGTTAATAGTTGCCTAGACTCCATTAGTTTTCTTTCGTTTTCTTTCGAATTCTCTTCATTGTAGTGCCTCTCCATATGTCCGACCCCTGGAGATGCATCATAATGGGAACTATATAAATGAATTTTAGCGCTGAGTTATTACTTACTATTTATACAAGTTATGGAAGTTTTGGAACTTAGGGTAAGTTAGATTATATATGAAGTAATATGATGTAGAGGTAACAACAGGGTCAAAAACTAGTCAGAAACTATGTCATAATGTAACCTAGTGTGAATAATTTTGAATACACTAAAATTAGATCTAGGTCAGAAAATAGTTTATATTTAGGCTCTATATCCTTATCAGAGTTAGAGCATAAGTCAGAAGCCTCTTAGACAATAACCTATACCACAATGCTGAGTTAAAACCTAACTCAAAAACTCAATCAGAAAGTGGTTTGATGGAAGAAGCTAAATGTAGGAGCCATTGGGAGTTTGAAGATGGTGAAACTAAATATTGGATCACTTAGAGCTAAAGAGTAAGTCAGAAAGTCACATGCTTATAACCTCTAAAAATTTACCGAAGTCAAAACTTGGGCCAAAAACTACTAGGCAGTAATCTATGCTAAAATATCATATCAGATCCTACACTACTTGACTAATGCCTAATATAACCTTAGAAAACTCACTTAATTCAATTGAAGAACATACTTGAAAATGAACTCTTATGTTATATATTGGAATTGAGGAGGCTACATTAAATTCTAGGGTAATAAAAGAAGATAAGAGCAACACATGAAGTAAACAAGCATCAATATCTAAGTAAGTGGGATCAATGCTTCGCAACAAGTATTTTAAAGTACTTGGGGACTTTGGTGTGCTTTTAGCTTGTGATTGTAATGTAGTTGTTTATGTATGTGTGCTACGCATGTGCTTGAATATTACTTTTTTGTTGTTGTAAGAGTTGAGCTCCATGATGTGATTGTTCTATGTATTCGGTTTTGTTTAGGATTGTCTAAATTAGTTGATTACCCCCAAAAATTGAATTAACTTAAACTTGATCTAACTCCTAACTTGACATGCATCACAACCCACTAAGGGTAACGACTAGAATTCTTAGGCCAAATACGAACCCCTTAGATAAAGATAACTAAAATGAGCATTCCCCCACCCTTAGTCAAACTAAGTAATAGGAGAGCAGGTCATAACAAGGTTAGGGATCATGGTTCGAGAGTAGTCTCAAGCGAAAGGTATTCTCTATTGCATAAGCCTAAGTTTAGTTCCAATTTGCAAGTGCACAACATCAAACTCCTCTACCCAAATTACAGCGAGTGAAATTTCTCTAATCTCACGACGGATTGGATAACGTCGTACAATAGTTTTTGTTTGTACATGCATTTCATCTAACTAACTTAGTTGAAAACCCTGAATGTGTTTACGCCAAATGCACACTTCTGTCTTTGTCCTACTTACTGAGTAAGTTATCGCTCATTCCCCTATAATTGTTTTGCAAGTTCCAGGTAAATTTATAAGGACAACACTTAATAACAAAAGACTAGAAAGCAAGGTCAAGAAGTGAGGATCAAGAAAAATTGGCTAAACTTTTGTTCTGATTATTAATTTTACTAACTTTTAAGAAATCTACTAAGGTCTCCTTAGGTGGCCCTCTAGTTTTCTACTATTAATGTGTATACTATGTATTATAAACCTATAGATTTTTACAATTCTCTTCCCGAACTTGTTACAAATACAATTTTGTACGTAATTGTAAAATTTAGAAATATTTACCAAGTTACATGGATCAAGCTTAATCCTTTTGAAAAGATTATTTTACAAATTCATTTTTAACCATCATTTTTAAACATTACCCCACAGATAGATAATAGGTTGATACAAAACTGGACACTTTAAAGTGATTAAGTTGGGTTTGTCTTGCATGAGCTAAGTCTATGATAGCAACTATAAGATTAGCTTCTACCTTAGAATGATTCACACAGCAAGGCTGTTACAACTCTATATCTTCAAAGCGTGATAAATAGTATTTATTTGTTCGTCTATAGGTTCGTGTATTTGGAAAAGGTGAGTTCTAAAGGTTCTCAAGTTCTATAACCTCACACGTTTTCCGAAAAAATAATTCCTATCACATTGAAACTTAAGTAAGTAACCTATCAACTCCGAAAGGTAGTTATTCCACAGCATCCAAAGCTTACACAGTGACCCTCCTCCTAAAGTCTTAGGACAGCCTAATTCTGACAGTATTTATCACACATTTATGATGCAATGAACCCTCCTAATATGCCCTTAGTATACTTGCGTTTAAGGTTAGAACAAATGTATACAAATAAATAAAATATATTTACAAAAAAGAAATACAACAAGAAAAGGGTATTTTGAAAAACAATTGTAACTTCAGAAGGTTTAAGTGGCTAGCCCTCTTAACAAATTCTCGGTGGAGTCACCAAGCTATCAAGCTTAATTTTTTTATTTTCATTTTCCTTTACTCGATTTAAGTCAAACCCTATGCCTATTTAGTTTAAACCCTCAACTAAAGTTAAGGAAATTTTGGTTTCTTTACATTTTTTAAGAAATCAGAGTCACAACCCGATAAAACTAGGAAAAAGAGTAAATTAAAATCAATTAAGCAGATTAATTCTAATTTAGCCACTAGTTTGTGATTTTTGTTTTCTTTTCTTTTGAAAAATCCTTTGAAGAATTTTTAGAAGAAACTAAAGATCTTAAGTCTAAGGGCTAATCAATTAAACCCTAAATGACTATTACCTTAACCTTTCAAATTTAGTTTTATTTTTCAAAATGCCCTTTTAATTGAAGGAAATAATTTTAAATTTACAAGTAAATAAAATTTATTTATTTATGGAATAAGAGAAGAAAATAAGAAAATAAATTTATTTATAAAAGGAAAAATATAAAAAATTCCATATTCTAAGTCACTGCATAAGTGTTTACGTACCCTCTAATAAGGACTAGACTTCATGTGGTACGGTTTTTGTAAAACATTAGTGGTTTAGTTCTTTTTAGCTTCCAAAAACACGCTAGATTTACATCATCAACCGATTCATCTCATTTGAGAAAAAAAAAATTAAAAAGTCCTAATTTCACTTGTGTTTATTTTTGAAAGGAACTCCAATTTTCCCAAATTTAAAAAAAAAAAACAAAAGAAATCATTAGAATTGTACTTTAAATAAAATGTTTTTTTAAGTGACAAAGTACCTTTTTTATTTTATTTGTACTTGACAAGTTTTACTCATCCCTAAGAGATGGTTACTCCAAAACACTTGGGGACTACACAAATGCCCCTATACTAAAAAATCTTTTTTTTTTAATTATAAGAATAATAAAAAATTAAAATCAAAATAAAATGAATAAATAAATAAAAAGAAAGAACAGAACAAACTTGGGTCAAGTAGGGAAGTCTCAAGTTTGGGAAGAATGACAACAGTAACAACAAAGTGGTTTCTTAGTGCTTTAGCGATAGTTCTGAGTAATGTTAGTTAAGAGATTTTTGGACTAAAGAGAAACTACAAATTGAGGCTTTATGGAGTAATTTCTAAGTGATTGTTAATGATCTAAGGTGAAGTGAAAGCCTTTATTTATAAGTGTTAAGGTCAAATCAAGAATGAAAAATGTTTAAAAGAAATAAATGAATTTAATACGTAGAATGATTTTTTCCATGTTTGAATTCAATTTTATCCATGTAGATGAACAAATCTAGACACAACATGATGCTAAATACATAGTAGTGTGTGGAAAAAATGTGCATGGAGTGTGCTCACCACGCATGGAAGTGTACTAGTATGTATCTACCGTATGTGGAAATGTGCCCACCATGCATAAAAGTGTGTTAGAAAATAATATAGCAATAACGTGGACAAGTGATGTGAAAGAAAATAAAACATATATATTGCACCTTCTATAAATTGAACCTAAAACCTTTCCATTTGGTGTATGTATTCTAACCAGTTAAGCTAAGCTTATTTCTTACTTGTTTAAGCATTTTAATTTAATATAACCATTTCTAAATTAGCCTAAACAAGAAAACCCATTTCAAGTCCAAATAAACCAACATTTAATTGAACTTGCAAACTATTATAAACACCCAATAAATTAGTCAACTATGCATACGAAATATTTTTTGACAAAAAGTGTTTTCGAGTCCTGTTTTGTTACTTCTCCAATTAATTCCATATTTAGTTTTTTCATAACTTGATTAATTTAAATGCAATTGAGGCCCTATTTGAAGCCACAATTAGTTTAAATTAACTACATTTCATAGTTCAAAAATAATTAACACTAACTTCAATAGGAAATATCCAAACTCATAGATATAAATCGACCCATCAAATCTCATATGCATATTTAACAACCAAAATTGTCCTTTTGACCCATATGAATCAAAAGACCCCTAAAAAGAGACCCAATTACCCTTATTTTTCTATTAAAAAAAATTCCACCTTCCTTATTTTTGTAGTTTTTTCATTTTTCAATTTTTTTTTTGTCTTTTCTTTATTTTTTTCAATTTTTTTTGTACATTTCTTAAATTAAGACATTTTTCTTTGTTATTATAAATCCTAAAAATACAAAAAGCAAAAATGAGGTGTCTACAACACAAAAAGGAAATAAAATCAACTTAAAAAGAAAGAAATAGAAAAGAAATAGTAGAATAATAAAGGCACAAGCTTTCTTGATTTACATTCTTCAACAATGGCCCTAAAAACTTAATAAATTTTCACATGAGGCAATTTTAGGCAAGTACACTTATCAAGTAATAGTATAAGAAACATAAAGTTTAAGGTTGCCAATCCCACAAGAACTGCATATTTACTCGCTTACGGTTAATTAATCTACTAGAAAGAAGATAAAAATAACAATGATAAAACAAGGGATTAAATTAATTGAAGAAACATAGATTAATTAATAACTAACAATAAATAACAATAACAAATAAGAACCCTAACTAACCATAAATAATGATATCTAGACTCTAATTACCAATAGATTAACATACAGTAATCCTAAAGATCTCTAATGTATTCCCTATTCATATTAACCAAAGGAATTCATTTGTTAAATTAATAGGAATCGCTTCTCTATTGATTCCTAGTCCTAATTATATTATATCAGAATCGCTTCTACAATAGAACAAATTAGAACAGCATTACGAAAAAAAGTTCCATAAACACATAATATAATAACAACAATTCTAAAAGAAATTTACAACTTATCGCTAAACTTGTAGCAAATCCCTTCAATTGTGATAGATCTATTTATGTATCGGGTTTCACAACCTCAATACATAAAATTTAATAATTAACCAAAACCCTTAGAAATAAACTTACTCAATACAAAACACGTAACTGAATTAATAAAGAATAAGGTATTTCATTAGAATAAACAAAATTGAGTATACTACATGATATCTTAAGGTTATAGATCTAGACATCTACAAATTTATACTACAGACATGATAAAAACAATAGTTTGCATGATAAAACGATAAAAATCACTAGGAAATGCTATGGAGCTCTTCTTTTCTTCTCTATTGCGTTTCCTATCTATTGTGTTTCCTCTCTCTTTTCTATGCATGTCTAAGCTCTATTTATATGATTTTGACAAAACGGTCTTCAAATGGTAAGTTTCAAGAATTATAGGATGTTTACTGTTAAAGACCACGATCGTTGAGTTGGAGTGTGAACTTCTCCTTGCAATATCTCTTCAAAAAACGAAGAGATCACTACAAGGGATTATGGCCATGGAGTGTACTTGTGATCTTTCACTTTGTGTAAATTTTTCAACTTCAATTGAAAATTTAAGACGAGAACTCTACGGTCGTATTCTTTAACCGTGTAGTTTACCCACAATCCTCTCTAGCTCTTGATCCTCAATGAAATCCTCTTCCAATAGTTGCTATTTTTAAGTCATTCTCCAACATTGGTAAAATTCTCCTCAAAAAGTGCATAAATTTCATCCTTTTCACCTTATTACTCCATCAAAGCCCTAAAATCAATAAATGAATTAATTTAGTAGCAAACTCATCAAAATGATACTAAAATGACTCAAAATAATCATAAAAATAATAAGAGAAATGAGTATAAAATTGCACTCATCGATATTCCTACCAACACCCAACACACATGTCGTATGTCCCTCCTTTCCAAGCCGTGCATCGATTTTTGCATATTATCACTATTTAGCTTATTTAATTGTGTATTATCTTTATTCCATTGTATACTACTTTATTTATTAACTGTACCCTTTATCAGTTCAAACTCTTACTAATAATTGAACTACGGCATTCTCCTTGAGGGATCTTTTATTTTTTTTTCCTTGCAATTACATTGCTTTAATATTTAGATTATTAGACGAGAATACCGCGTAGCCTATTTCTCCTCGATTTAATTTATATTATCGCAAGAACACTGAAATAAGAATTGGATGTTATTATTCATTCAATGTGATTCATGACTACTCTATAATCGGTGTCATGTTGTTTATCTTTGATTCTGGTATTCTTTGAACGAAATGGTCGAATCTTGATATTAGGATGGAAGAACCGAGTGTTCTCATCTCCTTCTTTCAACCACTTCGTTGCTGGTTTTTGTTTCATAAAATTCTCTTCGCAAGGGGGGTGAAAAGAAAGATTTGCTTGCTATTCTCCTTTAATCACGTGGAGAGGCATCATACTCCTCTTCTTGTTGCTGTACCATCTCCTCTCTTCTCTTGACATGATAAAGAACATTCCTAAAGATATTCTTATACCAATCCATTAAGACTCTTAGGTTTTCTCATCTTCTCGCGCAACATAATAAGCCCAAAGCTTGGAAAATCCTCATTCCAACAAGTCGGTTTGACCGGTTTACCCTTTAAAAAAAGAGAGAGAGATAAGGGAAGCCATTAAATAAAAAAAAATAATTATATAATATCCATTAAATCATAATATATTAAAGCTACATTCTTTATGTTGGTAAAGGATAATTTTTTAAAAATAAAATCATCAAACTAATGATAAAGAACTAATAATAAATTAATTATATGTTAAAGATATATCAAAAATTCAATTTAAGTTAATATAAGGTATTTTTGTAAAACTTGGCAAATATTAAGAACTTGAATATAGAAAAAAGATAAAATTTAAGGAAAAAAATAATAAAAAAGTTGGAATCACTTTAGATTGAAAATTAATAAAAAATTAGAAATTTTTAATAAATTAATACAATTTAAAAAAAAAAAAAAGAAAGGAGGCCACGTTTGAGAAAAAATATACAAAAGTAACAATTACATCAAGTTAGAAATTAATAAAAAATTAGAAATTATTAAAATTAATTAAAAAAAAAAAAGGGTTCAACGGTAGACAAACTGACCTAGAACAATGACCAGCCAGGCCGATCAAGATTTAAGGGAAATCCAGTTAGTGAGCCGACGATTTTGAGCTAGTTCGGCCTAATGAACAAATCTACCTATAGGTATCTAATTAATAAATATATAATATATTTGTAATGAAAAAAGATTAAACTTACTAACACGCCATATAAATCGATGAGTGGCGTACATGTACCAATAATATTTAAACACTTAATAATAAAGAAATATACATTTTAAAAAAGTACTGATTATATTTTCACGTATCAAAATTTTATTAATACTTATACACAACTCGTCGATTCACGTGGTGAATCAATAATATTGAAACATTTCCCGTTTGTAATATCTCACTTTTATTATATTCTATTATATGGATGCTCAATTTTTTCCCTATAATAACCCATCATTCTTTTTTGTTTTTTTTTTAATGAAAGTTTATACTTTGGATGTATTCCAAGTATTTCAACCATATTTATGACCAATAGAATCTAACCATATATTAATATAAATACATACATATATATATACGTATTTAATTGAATTAGTATTTAGTAGGATTCATCATGCTATCTTTAGAATCAAACTAACCCTAATTTGCTCGTACTTATATCCAAATTCGTAATTAGAGTCCATGTGCATCGGATATGGCTTTGCTTGATTTTTATGGGCTTGAACAGAGTAAACCTTGTACATCGTATTCTATGCGGAGAACTACCGATGTGTCCACAATTTTCACGTTGAACCTTGCTAGATTTGTTGTGGGGCCCTGTCGAGCTACAAAAGCCCTTACTATAAAACTTCCTGATATATTGATATTTTTGGGGGCCTATGGAACTTTGACACATTAGCATAGACTTAGATATTCTTTAATGGGAAATTCCACGAGAAAGGGCAAATGATTAAGTTTATAGTAGTTTGAAAAGGGAATAAACCGCTATTAAAGTTTGTGCAAATTGAAAATATCTGTCGTATGCTTCTATTTCAACTACTTTTAAAAATATTTATCTTATCTTTGCACTATTAAAAATTTCATTTATATTTGGACTCAACTAAAAATTTGTTCATATATAAGTTTTCCTATTCTTTAATCAAAAATATCAACTGCAACCTTGAGTGAAATATTCGTAATAAAACATATAATATCCATACTAAGATCATATCATATTTAGTGGTATAAATAGTAATCTCTAACGGTATAGATTGTATTTGATCCACTCCTTTAAAATTGTATATTGATAATAATTCATGAAGGAAGGGGAAAAAATTAAATAAAAACATAACACTTATAACAATCTCTGATTTTTAAGCTTTTAAAGTAGTTGAGTGTGGATCTAAAGCTAACGATTTAGTGTAGTAAGAGGTCCTAAATACATAGTGCAAATCGAATTTTAGGTAAAAGATTTTAGTACTTGATAGTTTACTATTTCATATCACTATGATATCATATTGAAATCAAATATTTGGCTAAAAGGGACGAAAGAGATAAAGTAAGAAAATATAAATATCAAAAACAAAACATATACGTATTGGACATGGATTAAATGGATAAAATATTTCAAAAGAATGTCTAAGATGTCATCAGAGATGGTTAGAGCAAAGTTAAGATGCAGCTTCCAATAGGTCCTAGAGTTCCTATGCCCTAAAAATTCCTTTCTACCACTCTCTATTCATATGATGCGAACAATACGAATTCGAGGGCGAAGAGAGACTTCCGCAAGAAGAGAAGGCCAAGGAAACACAGCAAAGTTGACTATTACAATACAGAATTAAGTAAACTATGGATACACTAGAGGTGAAATCATATGCAATGCAGTTAGTCAATGGGCAAGAGAATTCTCCTTTTGGGTTTACATTCATGACAAAAAGGTTAAGTAATGAGAACATGTGTCCTTGGACACTATTAAAAGAGAAATTATAAATGTATTAATTTATATTTGCTCCACACACACAAGTATTTCGTTTCTGATTTTGCCCTTGCATAAACATAATTATAAAATAATAAAATTTTTATTCTTTTTTTAAGGGCAAAATGGATGTGGAGGATTAAAGAGCACTTTCATAAATATTCAAGATCTAAACTTTCAATTTCAAAAATTAAGGACTAAAAGCGTAAAAGAAAATGCTCCACACTTTCATAAATATGTATTGGGGGGTGGGTGTGGGGTGGTGTAATCTAAAAGCAAAGAATAAACTCAAATCTCAAATATCCATCTTTCCATTCCTACTCTATTCCTAGATTGTATGGACGATGGAATCTAGTTATAGTAGTTATATATATATTGCATGAGTCTTGACTACATGTTGTCTCAAAGAGGTGATATGAAATGGCATATAGAAATAACTAAGAGAAAGTGGTAGGAAGGAAGAGTAAATAATCTTAAAAAGTTTGAATAAACTTGTATTGAATGAATGAGTTATATAACATCAGCCATACTATTTTGAGGAGAAGTGGAGTATACCTCATTCTAACATTTGTTGAATCCTTCATGATAACAATTTGAGGACATAACAATATTGCTCGCAATTTTTTAGTTTTCTGCAAAGGAGAGGAGTTTTTAAGTATATATAAAATTTGATCATTAATGAAGTTTATTAAATCATACCGATAATCGACTCTTGAGATGATTTCTCCTCTTAATAGAATCCTCCATGGGCTCCTTTTGAGTTTAGGCTCAAGAAGCGAACAAATCAATCGAACTATTCCTACTCTAGATGCACCATATCAAATTCCCCTAAATAGTTCAAAATATATGAACTTGCCCCTCAAATTCCTATCACTTAACATAAAGAGTCAAAACCCAAATTTTTAGGAGACTAGAACCCAAAATTTATTTACAGTCATCTACAAACAATTCCAAAGAAGACGGTTACAAGATTTTTAAAATATTTAGGCTTTCTCAAATGAAAGTGATTTTGTTTATATCTTAAGATAGAACAATAATGGTGCGTTCCTTACTCAATTCTATAAATTACAATCATCCATTGTTCTTGAAAGAGTAACAACCCTAGGGAGTATACTAGAAAAGTAAAATGCAATGTTAGTGGCCGGTGGACAGTTGATGGACCAAAACTTACGGTCGCTCCTCATCATGTACTCCATACAGAAACCTTTTCGTAAGATAACTAAATTTCAAAATTACTAAACATCATATCATTCTAGAAATTCAGATTTTTTAAATAAGCCCCAGATTCTAAAGTGTTATTAAATGTGATCACTAATGTAATTTTTACGGGTCATCATCTATTAACAGATGATGCAGCAATAGCCAAAACTAATGGTCGCTCCTCATCATGTAATCCATACAGAAACCTCTTCGTAAGAACAATGTTTAAATCAACTTCTCTTTTCCAATTCTACAACTAAATTTCAAAATTACTAAATATCATATCGTTCTAGAAATTAAGATTTTTTAAAATAAGCCCCAGATTCTAAGTTTATTAAATGTTATAACTCAAGTAATTTTTGCGTTTCATCATCTATTAACAGATGATGCAAGCAAAGAGGGCACAAATTGTAGATAAAATAGTAAATTTAACAAATGATAATTCCTCTAGACATGATATTTGACAACTTTCATCATCTATTGATACACAGAGAGAGAGAGAGAGAGTCCACGTCATGAAACTGTACGGACAGACAAAAGTTTCCATGAGAGAAGCGAAGATCTCTGCAATGTTAAATTTTTATTCTGAATAGGCCACTGGCCAAGTTACAAGGACCCATTCCCATAACAATGAAAAAAAAAAGTGGGGGAAAAAAAAAATGATGGTTAATCTTACTAATGGAAGCAGCAGACTGACCTCAAACGAGAATGGGAAAAAAATGACAGAATCAGGTATTAGAAACAAATTTACAATGGAAGTTGAATCAACCCAATTTCCATTTTTCTGCTTTGCAGGAAGGTTCCATCTGCCAAAGAAGGAAAAATACCCCGGCCTGAGAAACCCCAAGAATCATCAAATTGGTGCAGCGCACCCTATATTTAGAGGCCTGCACAAAGAATTTGAATCTTTAATCCTAAACTGATGTTAATGTCGCAGCTGCTCCCATAATCAATCCTTTCCGTGTTGTTAGAACCCCTTGTAAGAGAGAAAAGAATGTTAGGAAGTCAGGCTCTAGAACCAACTCCAGAGGCAGCAGGCGGACTGAATTTTTTCTTCTCTTCACTTTACAAAGCCCTATACTGTCAACTCCAAGCTAAAACCCTAATCCAACTTGCTTTCTGACCCTGTATACAATGGGACTCTAAGTTTGAGGCGCTTTGGCCCTATCTCTAAAGGGGGAGGTTCCCTCATGGACTTTCCCAAATGATGTTGGACTTGTTGGTAACTATTCCTAGCTGGCCAATCTCTCTTACTCGATCCTTCCTCACTCGATGACCTCTTGAATTTAATAGAGATAGATTTGGCAAACTCATCCCTCGGACCAATCTCTGATTTTTCCCTGTAAATCTCCGACAAACAATGGGTGTATCTTGATTCATTGGCTCTGCGGCTCTCTGACCGCTGAACACACTTCCCATCAAATTGATGTCTCTTCAATCGTTTCAATCCCTGAATGTTTAAATATTAAATTGAGAAAATGCCGAACACAGTGAAATAGCAATAGCATTACAAACATAGCCAAACAGGAAGGAGCTATAGCACGTTTGGCCTGAAAACTTAAAATACAAAATACAAAGAGAAGTATTTCACGTTCATGAAAAGAAAACAAGGTATACCAAAGCTATTATTGAAGGGCGCATAAGTAACCAAGTAGATAAGCAGATCCATCTAAAGAAAGATACATGCCAGGGAAGCTAGAAAGCACACAAGACTTGAGTGAATTGACTAGCTACTGACTTAACAGAAAGGATTGCAGCAACTACCAGTAATCATTCAGAAATAGACAAGCGTATACCTGATTCCGAGGATGCTGCATGGGCACGAAGTCATTGACAATCCTATTTCCCACTTTAGTAGACGACCGACGTTTCACCCTAAAAATCTCTGAATCAGAATCATCATCATCATATTGTCCTGCAACTTGCCCACTACCAGATCCCTGAGGAGCATCTTCATTCAAATTTGGACGTTCATAGGATGACATAGAAGCAACTGGAGAAGATTCAACTACTTTGTTGATCGTCCTTGAATCATGGTCAGGTGAGCCAACATCAGAACATCCCCTATTCTGCATTCAATATTAACAGGATATGAATAATAAATTCGACACCCAACTTATGCCATTCCACTCATATTTGGTTTTTCTTTTATCAATCTTTTCTGTCATGAAGCTATAATAATTACAACTCCCCGAAATTATGCTAGTCTCGTGTCATAAATGATGATTAGGCAAAGGAGCTAGATCTTACATCAAATCTGGATGTATTTTGAGCTGAGACAGCAGCTTTACAAGTTTTCAGGCAGCTAGAAGATACAGAAACCCTACAACCTCCCGAAACTTCTGCACTGCAATTCCGCATGTGCTGTCTGTTATGCTGTCTGTCAAGATCGTCTACAGGCAACTGATGATGAGCGCTTTGCAAAACAGGGTTGTCACACCCTAGTTTTATATTACAATAAGGAAAATAACCATCTTCATCAATACTATCAACACCAGTAGTAGTGTCTTCACAAAACAGCCTAAGTACTTCCTCTTGCTGCTCAAATTTCTTAGCTGCAGCCTCCATTTTGGAAATGTCAATCCTAATATATAGACTCAGATGGCTCCCACAAGCAGGTTCAAGAGACTCTATGCCTGCAATATCACCAATAAAGTCAACCAATTACATCATAATACCAGGAAAGCAAGTCCTGATTGTTAATTGAGAGAAAGAATACCGTGGCGTAGGCAAAAAGGATGCAAGCCACAGTTGCAGTTAAGGTAAGCCACATAGCAGTCACGTTTGCAGAGACTACACAGGATAGTCCCATGGGATATCTGGAAGACACCAGTGCACACTCCTGATTTCATTAATTTCCAACGAGCACGATGCTGGAATCGCATAAGTTTGACAAAAGAAGCTTTAATACAGTTATAGGAAGCAAACTCCATAGATGAGAAGTCTGAATCGTCCAATTCCATGCTTGTTCGGAGCAGCATTGCTTCTTTGCACAGAAGCTCCTCATGAGGAAGCAAAGGAATCCTATTGAGAAGTGCATAACGCCAGCTAGCAACTGCCCCCAAGGGAAACCAATCACCGAGTGCAAAGTTCACTGCTTCACCGCAATTAAAGCCTACATGAACAAGCAAAAGTTGTTCAGAGACCAAAACACACACCAAAGTGGATGTACTGACGAAGCCTAAAATTAAATTAGTTGTGACAACATACTACCATGACTGAATCCTGCATGATATGCTCTAGGAAATGTTATAACAAATTCCCCAGGCTTTTGCACTGCCTTGTAGACAGGCACACCATGTTCTAACAGAATGTGAGGAGGAAATAAAGTTGTCTTCCCCAACAACACATCAAAAGCTCCATCCTCGCCATCAGCAGATAAGATGTCATCTGTGTAAACACGCTGCCTCACTACCCTTTCAAAGTCCAATGCTGCATGACCAGGAATGCCATACCATGTCTTAAAAGCCCCACAATGATGGTAATTAATACTGCACCATAAAAGAGAGTAGTTCTGCTTTATCAACCAAAATAAAAATGAGCTAGTTCTAGGTACCAAAAGAATCTTGTACTGGATTACCTGGATAAGTAATGATCCTCAACATGCCAGGCAAACATACTAAAAAGCATTCCAATATACAACATCGGTTCAGTCACTCCCTGTAATAAGCAGTATTTTAGATTGTTAGAGAGGAGAGGAAAAAGAAAGAAGAAGAAGCAAAATGATTGTACGACATGAGAAGTCAAAAGCCAGTAACAATACCGGAATGGCATTCTCCATAAGACGCAAGACGGAATTTGGCAGTCGTGAGATGTTCTAATGTACAAGAAACACCAATTAGTCCAGATGGATTCAAAGCCATAAGTCAATTGTCTTTCTTCAAAATTTTTGTAAACAGCAAACAAAGACAAATTTCAATTAACTCAACCAACTGCTGATACAAAATATTTGAAAATAAATGAGCATGGGTCAAAACTTAAGTTGACAGAAGATCATATTCATCAAGAAGTTTTCCATGTTCATTAAACCAATAAAATCACCCAGAACATAACATTTGCATGCAAAGAAGAAAAAATGTATACGTGACCACAAACAGGCAAGCAATTCAATTGAAAAAAGGCCTAGTGAAATCAGCAAAGGTAATAGGTACTACAAGTTAAAACAATTCAACTAGAGTGGTAATTTCCCTTTTTTGGGTGAGTTGGTAATTTCTCTTTTGTTCTCCCCTAATTCTATCAAAGGTGGAAAAGAAATGAAATAAGTCCTAGTACATACATAAACATAGATAAATGTGAAAATACACTAGTAGCATCAATATTTTCATATGAGAGTACATAATCCACGATCTAAAAGCTATCCAACTTCTTCCTACTTCATCTTGGAAAAAAATTGACTATTTTCTTAATCTTGTTACTTTTCCTTTCACTTCCTTCACTCTTCTATTTTTCGGTAGCTTCTACTTTTCTTTTGACTTCTCTTTTTTCTCAAACTTCCAAAATGTCCTATTAATCCATTGCGGGCCATAAACACAGAAGGATGCAAAATATTGTCCTTTCGTTTACTTTTCCAGGAAACCGTCAATAAAGTCTAGTCAGATACATGCAATCAGCACATCATATAAAACAGTAAATTTTCTTCATTTTGGCAGTTTTTACTTTTCTATGTATCACACTCGTCACTCTAAGAAAGGAGACTAAACTCCAGCAAATTAGGGTGCGGAGTCTTAGTATAGATTCTATTTTTCAGGTATGTTCTATCACTTTTACATAGGCACCTGCACCGTGGACGCATGTCTATCTTATATTATTTACCGGGTAATCAGGACTTTTGGAACCACACTCTCTTAAACCCAGTTTAGATAATTACTAATATGCCACTAATTTACTTCCTCCATTTAGCACCCATTGATGAGGGTGCATCATCCTTTAGTGAAAGGCTACAATAACAAGAAATTAGAGCAAACCCAAATAGGACAACCGAGATCATGGCCTCTTCAATAATATCACAACACACAAAAACCTAAAACCAAGACCGGGGGATTACAAGCAGACACACCTTTAAGTTGGATTTGCTAATTCCCAATGGATCCGTTGGTGAAGATGAAAAGGCACTACCATCCACATCACAGGCATATTCAACAGTTTCTGTCTTTCCACATGCAATTTCATGCCAAAATTCTTTTTCCATGTAAGAGGCCGGAAGACATCCAGAGCTATGATATCTACGAACAAAATCCTTGTTTGCCATTCTCTCAAAATCACGGAATGTATAATTCCTGAAAATATGCAACTTACCTCAGATAAAGAAAGGGAAGAAGGGAGGGAGGAAGAGAGAGTATCATCTGTAGACAAGGACTTACCTTCCACTCATGAAAAAGGTCACCTTATCATCAGAATCCCACTCAGCCAGACGAAGGGGTTGTACTCTGGTAGTGAACTTGAACCCTGCTTTCTCCTTCATCAACACAACACCAGCAGGGACAGATGCACTCAAAGGAGATATGATCTTGCAAATACCTGATGCAATAACACAGCTAAAATTCACCACTTTCCCAAGAAGACTCAAAAGTAATAGCCGTACCACAGACAAGCATATGCATTTACTTCTCTAATAAGCTTTTACAAAGATTAGATGCATGTTGGAGGTGATACAACTATCATATCCCTTAATAGTGCCACAATCTTGGGCCAAAAGGGTATATTATTTGGTATAGCAGAAATGGAAAAAGTATTGTGATAGCAGTAATCATAATTCCGATACTGGGAAAAAAAAAAAAAAAAAAAAAGGTCCCAAATCATGTTGATTTTTGCATCCTCATCTTTAAAGACAGAAAAGCTTCAAAATAACACCAACTCAAGAAGTGATTCTTCACAGCAAGCCAACAAACAATAAAAGGTGCCTTTCATTACAAAGAAAATCCATCGTGGAACTCATTGAAAAAGACGTAATATTCTTCAAGGTTCATCAAAAATTGCAGATTGTTTTTTGAGCAAAGAAAATTTAGATGATTTTACAAAAGAAAAATATATATATACAAAAGAAGCTGTTTTCAGTTTGATGTAAATATAATAATTAGTAAGGATCCTTTTCAAGCCTCTGAACTTTCTTATCCGTAATGCCAAAAAAGAGAATGCAGCCACCCTCAGATCTCCCCGCTGCTACTACACAATATTCACCAGGCTTGTCCAATCACATGGAATAAAGTCAGGCATAAGAAATCATATTTTGAGTTTGCATCAAATTTAGTAAGGACTTAGCCCTGTATAGCAGATATAAGGCTAAGCAACAAGAAAAGAGTCAACATTCAAACGCAAATGAGCTGGACACAGAACACAGACACACACACAGATATATAGAAGCACACTCAACACATGATTCGGTTAATCAGGCTGCTTAACAAACCTATCAGGCTATCACCAACTTGTGCCCTCACTTAGATTGGAAACTTCCAGAGACATCTATTTAAGTAAATTACCATATTTTGAAGCTTCTGGAGCTATCTTTTGAAGATAAACTAAAGGGTCCTCAAACTCTTCTTTTGATGGACAGTAAACAGGACACTCAGGAATTTTTTCAGTCCACTCCAAATTGTTCAAATCAAACTTATCCAACTTTCTCTTTGGAAAGGCATTGCTCCCACTTAACAGGCTATTTGAGTGACTCAATGAATTCACATTGCTATGTATTCTAACGCCACAGGATGAAGCAGCTCTCAATGCATCCCCACCACTTCTACTCATCATACTACTGAGGCCTGAAGTCTCCACGACACTTTCTGCTTTCATTCTCTGAAGCCTCTTACGCCTCAGAAACTCCAAACTATTCCGGACCTCTTTAGACAGACATACTCTTCCTTCCACCTGATAAAATAAGTATATGGAAAAAAGATATAAGCAGGTTAGTCTGAAAAATGCAGAGATTTCATATTCTTCTAAATCAACATCTATAGACTATTTTCTTACACATACACCAAAAAAACCAGATACTGCATACAGGATACATCTTTACAGGATGGCTCCAAAGAGATTAACTGCCTATCAGATTAGTCAATTAACAAATGCCACGAACACACCAATGGAAGAGATGCAATTTCACTAACAAAAAACTGAATGCCCAGCAGGAGTAACCACAATGAAAAACAGACTAGTCTATTTTAGCAAATAAAAGCATGTCCAACATCCAACCAACTTTCTTGTCACTAATAATGTCTGTCAGATGCCTGATATTCTTGGTTAATCCATAGGACAGACACATGTATATAGCTCCCAAATCAACCCCCATATCAGTAGAAACCAATTATATTTCTACAATAAATGCCTATAGCCTGATAACAACAATGAAGATATGATCCCAAAAAAAAAAGAAGAAGAAGAAGAGGAAGAAATTCTTGGTATCTCCTATATTTGCATCAGCACAAAATACATTGGAGAATCTAAATAATAGAATTGATTTTATCCCATCTGCCCAAAACCTCGTCATATTAAAAAATTATAGAAATGTGTATTCACCACTAAGAGCTCCATGACACAGCTAATATCAACACAGTAAACAAGCAGATAGCAGCCACCACGAACTTGGCCAAGGAAATTCAACAAAACGCCACGATTCCATCAACCGAATATTCATAAGTTAATGTATATCAGCTTGGTCAAACCTACAGCGAATTTACCTTAAATGAATAGCGTTGAAATTTCTATATTTTCATACTATGGAAAAGTCTTCGGAAAACACCCAAAACCACGGCATGGGCATAGTCAAATTTTTCACTTTTTCAGTCCAAAAAAAAAAAAAAAAAATGCAATAAGGTAACGCACTAAACTGTAGTGGCAAAAAAATAAATAATAAGGTAAGAAAAATCCGCAAATAAATAAAAATCCATATAAATATAGCAACAACGAAATTAAAGAAACATTACTAATTATAATTCCAAAACGTAGAATAAATCTTCCTGCGGATCAGAAATCTAATAACAAAAATTACAAACAAAATACACATGAAGTATCAATAAAACTCAAAAAACAAAGCAAAATCCTTCAATTATGAGGAGAACTCGCAATGTTCGAGATCTGAGCAACAAAACCAGATAGAAACAATACTATAACAAAAGCTCTATTGTATAAAGTACGAATAAACTTTGAAGACAAACAATTAACGTACCATCTCATTACGTAGTCGCTCTCTAGAAGCCTCCGTTGTTTTTCTTCCACAAAGAGAAGGAATCAAATACCAAAACAAACCCTAGATCCCAAGAAACACCACAGAATACCGAATACTCCTCCCAAAGACGGCGTAACTTCTCCACATTCTCAAAGAACTCCACTCTCTCAAAGTCTAACGGAATGGAGACGAGATTCACGGGGGCCAGTGGAGAAACTCCGAGGAATTAGAGATAAAAGGAGAGAGATCAGGTTTCGTAAGGGCGGGGACTTGTTTCCGGCGACGGAAGGAGAATATTCACCGGAGAGAAAAGCTGTTTCACGGCGAGGGAAAGGACGTTTACCGGTGAGAGGATAGAGTAAAAAAAAAAAAGGGAGGGAGAGAACAGTGAGAGGGAAAAAAAAAGGAAAAGAAAGAAAAAAAAGGAAAGAGTGGGAGAGAGAGAAAGAAGAAAGAAGGCTTAGAAATCCAAAAAAGAGTACCTACATTATGATTTATACTTTTATACTTATAAATTATTTCGCTTTTTGGCGTGCAATTATTTTAAACTTGGTTTGTGATTTTTGATATAAAATCTGATAATTAAGGTATCTCTAGCTTTCTTTTTTTAACTATGCGCAACACCTTATGCATGCAAAATATATATAAAAATATTGAACTATATAATATAAAAGAGCGTTAATAATATATGTTTATAAATTTAAAACTACAATAAATTTTTTAAAGAAAAAATTTTTAATATAATTATAAATATTAATCAAATAAAAGGTATAATAAATTTATCAAATAATAGTAATATTGGACAATTAAAATAATAAATAAAAAAAAACAATAGTCACCGTAGATTTATAAGTAAAGGGCTGTAGTTGATAAGTTTGTGGTATGTGTTTGAATTCTATGTATGATTATTTTAATACTTAAAATTATACAATATCAAATTATCAATTATAAGTAGTTAAAAAGGGATTTTTCTTTAATATAATAGATATCTTTTAAACTTTCTTTTATAATTATTAGTGTACATTCGCGATGTGTATAAAAAAACACACACACACATACATTAGAAGTGTTTTAAGATTTTAAGACTTTTATAATCAAATTATAAGTCTTTCAATTTGAATAATTTTATTTTTTAAATTTTTTTTTAAAAGTTTTTAACTGGATAAAATTTTTTGAACGATTTCTAATATAATCATTAATGAGAAATGGGCGGACGAATAAAAAAGAATCGTGGCAAAAATATTAAAATCATTAATGAAAGTTATACTTGTAGTAACGAGAGAGAGGGAGAGAGAAGGAGGGGGCGAAGGAGAGGAGAGAAAGATGGGAAAATAGGTTTGAGAAGTAAAAGAGAGGGAGAGAGAAAAAATGAATAGTTATGATAATAGAAAGAAAGTAAAATGAAAAAAAGAAAAATATAATAAAATCTTATATTAAAGTTAGAATTTTTTTATGATTTTATCTTTATTTTTTACAGAATCAATATGACTGTCTATTTTACTCTTGATCCGTATTCCTTTAAATGTAAACAATTGAATAAATTTTAAATTTAATTGCTTAAATTTTAAAATACATAAATAAATAGCGAGATAAAAGATGAGATCGGTTTCATCAAAATAGTAAATAAAACCATAAAATCTCTTATTTAGTTTAGTTTGTGTAGTTGAATAGTATTAGAGTAGATTATTTTCTTATTTTCCCTTATATAATATAGATAATGGTTAAAAATATTCTAATCAAGTTGTATTAATATTGATTGAATTTAATTATTTTTTATTTAATAATAATTGATAAAAAAATTATACAACAAAGATAATCCATATATAATAATAGAGGTTCTCGAAGTTTTTATAATAAATAAGTAAACTTTATGGCATTCAATTCCGAACATATCTGTCAAATAAAAAAAATTTCTGGAAATAATATTTTATTAAGTATATCAAAAGAACTCGTTAATAGTATAGTTTATAAAATATTTGAAAGCAAGTAAAAAAACTGAGTATTTTATTATTTCGGTATTTAGTTTATTTACTTATTGGTGGAAATTATTAATTGGATAAAGGAGTGGGAGAAGGGTGAAGGAAAGTGGCGGTTGTTAGGTAGTTCAACCAAAACGACTGCCGGCCAAAACGCATTCCTTTCATTGCCCCCGTTTCGGATGTGGTTTTACCTCTTTGCCCACCGTTTCACGCTGTAATTAACAATGACCCTCGCCAAAGGTCGCGTCGTTTAGACGAATGAGGGGCGATTGCGGAAATTGAATTGGACGGTGTTATCGAAGCGCTTCCGGGTTCTGTTTCGCTCAGAGAAAGTAAGTGGCTAAAAACGAGAAATGATCAAGTGTAATTAATCTACAGTATTGGCCAGTTTAAAACGGTAGATCTAACCGTCCATTCATTGATCGGGAATTTCAATGGCTGAGAATTGTCCATATCAAAAGATCAAAACTTCTAACTGGACTATACTTTCTTCATTCGAAACTGCTCGCTCGTATCGAATCTCCATCGCCTACCATACAGTTAGTTAGCCCACCCCCATGTGAAAACGCAGTTTTCACCGTGATTCCGTTGGACAGCGTGGAGGGTATTTTCGTCATTAAGACAGTGCCACCTAACCACCATCTGTAACATGCCCCGTGGTGAACCTAAAGAACAGCTGACAATGACACGTGGCAAGTTCCATGAAAGTGATGGACACGTGGCGAGATTTTAAGAGGGTGAGCAGTTTGGGAGTTTTCGTGTGATTTACTGTGTGCAGAGTGCTGGGGGAAAATAGCTGACAGTACCGTGTAATGATAATCATTTTTTTTTTTTGTGCTTGTGTTTTTGATAAATATAATTTTTTTTTTTAAGGTATGTCATAGATTCTTCCTCAGATTTGCCTTGAATTTGGGTGGGAATTCTGGCAGAATGTTCAGATCAATTCCCCTTTATTAACAAAAGGTTATTATTTTATTATGGTATAAATGCTCCAATTACATTGTTAATATGTTAAATAAAGATATTTTGTATACTTTTATGCTTCGATATGAAACGTGAAAAATTTTAACAAATTTCTAAATTCCTTTTTTAAACATTAAAGCGTATCCTACAATATAAGTGTCATGAGAACATAAATATAGTATTGTACCTTGAATCTCTAACTTAAACTCCATAGACAAATTTCGAAAAAAAAAGAAAAAAAGCTCCATAGACAAAATTTAACATGGCAACTGCTAGGCTTAGAATTTACATTTTTAATTTTACAAAACTTACCATCACTTCAGGCTAAAATATCAAGGCCTAAATGATCTCATTAAAACCTTAAATTTATTTCATTGTGTATCATTTTGTAAATCTAGATGAGAACTACTCTCATATGGTAAGATAAAAAACATTATATTCCATCTATTATAAAATATAAGTTCTATATAATCTTACTCAACCTATGAATATCTTTTATTAAATAATATATAATATTGTTAACTCAACAATACTCAAAATTGATGTCCGACTGCCATTACATTACATAAAGCAAAAACCTAAAGCATAATGAATTTGGTGATATCATTTATTTTGAACAAGTGCATAAAAACCTTATAATAAATTGCAATATTTTCATAACATTCCATAATATATTTCTTAGTGTTATATAATCAAGTTCTTCTTGTAGACTTTCATGAGAAATATGTTAATAAAAATATATAATTAAATCGTAGTAAAATATCATAGTAGTGAATATACTAGTTATAAATCTATGAAAAGATTGATAAGATTATGGAAAACTTGTCTAAAAAGTTCTATAGAACATGGGTTTTGGGGTGATTTTAGCATGCTAGATAATAGTTTTGATAAATTTGGGGAATTTGCATCTATAGAGTAGGGAATGAGACCTTCCCTATGGGCATTCACCCTAGGTAGATAGTAATTAAGTTGACTTGTAATAAACAACATGAAATTTTCAAAATAACCTGATGATGGGTATCCAAAACTTATTTTCCCTTTGGCCATAAACCTGTTAAAGGCTTGAAAAGAGGAATGAATGCTTTTATAAAACAGTTACGTAATTTATGAAATAATAAGTATGTTGAAAAATGAAAATTATATATTATTTAACTTGTTACTAAATGCTCTGGAAACATCTATTACTATTTTTTTTTTTAACTTAAGTATAATATTATATTGATATTCATAGTATCCATTAATTGTAAATTAAAGTTCAACTAGAATCCTGTTGTGGGGATGGTGCAAAGGCCTTTATTTTATGCTATAGCGTGAACATTGCTAGAGACTTCGTTTATTGCTCAGCGTGTGAATGAACTCAAATTAAATTCGGAAAATACGTTATTTGAAGCATGCATGACGTTGGAGAAATTTCTCAATTATTGACAACCATTATTAAGTATTATTTATAGGTCACATAGATAAGATACTATAGTTATTTACTCCAACCATAAATAGTAGTTTTAGCTTAAGTAAGACTTTATTATCCGTTTAATTTATCTCTTCTCCATTTTTTTTTGTTGTATTTCTAATATCTATGCAAATATGATATTTGATAAGAATAAAATACTAAAAAAAATAGAAATATAATTATACATATACTAAATTACTACTCTTCAAAAATTGAATACCAAGCAAATCTCTATAAAACTGAATTTATCTACTATTAACAAGACTTTTTGAACATGGGATCTTTAAGCCCGTGCTAACCTGATAAGGCTCATAGCAAAAGCTGTGCTCCATAAAGACTCAGACCTCTCACTCATGGTTAACCTCAGTCCTGGCCCATCAAGCAACCCACCCAACTAAAATGGCCTCTAACAATTAGAAAACATTAGATAAGATTAAAAGACTAAGTCAAATAAGTAACTCATATACTTGCGAACTACGTTAGATATGGTAACCCCACTCTCCAACACTTGTGGATGTAACCTTACCCACTAACTCTTCTTCAACTTCTGGTTTCACTCCTCTATAAATATAAGATCATCACCAAATAATAAACTATTTGATACTTTACTCACTTCAATTTACATACTACTCTTGAGTACTCGTACTCCTAAAATACTCCACTAACTTAAGTATCGGAATGGTCATGTCGGACAACACCCCGGTGCCCCCTCACTATGCTTTCTTTTACGGGCTCAAACACTTACGCGAAGCCTAATCTCTCTGAAATCCAACCATCTACCGCAACTCCACAAGTGAAACCCCTTTTCATGTTACATTCGGATCGAAGGCAATCCTTCCATTAAGCTAAAGCTCCCCAACATCTAGATTCAAAGCTTCAACACCATCCTCAATGAATCCTTAGTGTAAGCCAGCGTCAACACTATTGAAGAAATTAAAGACCTCGCGACAACTTAGGTAACTGCTTATCAGCACCGAGTGGACAAATATTACAATCAAAAGGTCGAACATAAAGAATTTAAGGTTAGTGACCTAGTTTACTGGAAGCTAAAAGCCATAGGTTTATGAGAAGGATAAGGTAAGTTGACCCCCAATTAAGAAGACCTGATCAAAGTTAGAAAAAATTTAGAGAATGGAGCATATGGATTAGAAAGACTGAATGCCAAGCTCATTTCACACACATAAAATGCTAATAACTTTCGACTTTATTTTAATTAATGTACCAATCATGTAAATCATTTCAAAATCATGAATGAAAGTTCCATTTCTAATATGAATTGTCTATGATTCTTTTTTTCCTTTTACTCTCATACTAAGCCCCAACTCCTAAAGGGTGAACAGACCCCTCATCTGACTAGGTCGAAATGCTATCTACCCAACCCCTCTTTAACAATTACGACAAGGGGAAACACCCCTTATACCGATGAACTCCCCTTATCCAGATAAATGGGTAACCTTAGCAAGAGGAAATACCTTTTGCACAGAGGAACTCTCCTTATCTAAACAGGTCAGAATGTCACCAACCTAACCCCTCTCGAGGAACTTCGACAAGAGGAAACACCCTTTATATAGAGGAACTCTCATTAATCGAGTAAGTCGAAACACCAATAACTTAACCCCCTTTAAGTAACCTCAATAATAAGAAACACCCATAACATAAAGGAACTTCCATTGACCAAGCAGGTCAGAACGCCACTGACTTGACCCCCTTAAGTAACCTTAGTAAAGAGAAACAATCTTTACACAAAGGCTCCAACTGATTGGGCAGGTCAGAATGCCACCAACCTAACCCCCTTCGGATAACCTCGGTAAGAGGAAACATCCCTTACATAGAAAGGTTATGTTGAAACAAACCGAACTAGAAAGCAAAAAGTACCAAACAAGATTCCAAGTACGTTAAACAGAGTACATGAAGAAATTCAAATTCTATTACCAAAGTGGGGATGTACAAAATTAAGGTCGGCATCCCAACCTGAAGTACAAGACAAAAGGAAGGGGGATAACTACTACTTTGGATCAGCAAGCTTCGATAGCTTTGAAAAGTCTAACGCTTCAATCCACTCAGAGGGCTGATCCATCAGTAGCCCCTAAGATGACTGGACATGGGCAGCAAGAGAGGTTGAAACTTGCTAACTTGGGTCAGCAAGAGGACGACCCTCACCTTGATTACTTTGAGAAGCACCCTCAAAGGTGACCTCCTGCTGAGCTACTAGGCAAAGTTTGATGTAAAAGTTTCTTAGTTGACCTTGCAGTAGAAGGGGAGCCTCAAACCTCAGTAGCTGCTTGAGCAACTTCTTTCTCCTGCACTTAGGCCTCACTCTTCTCTCGAAAAGTTAGCAAGTCCAGCTAATCAAGGAAGCTCAAATCGAGCCTAAGGTCGTAAGAGAACACCTCGTTCCTTGTGAATTGAGCGCACTCAATAGAGATGTCCTCAAGCTTATCCAACCACACGTCCGTCTTCTAAAAATCTATGAAGACCTTCTTTGCAATGGCATCACTAAGCACATGCCCACTCTCTAATTTGTAAATGATCTCCTTCCTCTCTAAAGCACTTATTTGGAGTTCCTCGATTTATTGTTCTAACCCAACCTTCTAACCGGCCAATTCTAACAATGTAGCTTTGGCATTGTCACACTCTAACGCCTTCATCGCCAACTCGTTCCTTAGTCTAAAGACTGACGCCTTCAGCTTAACGTTTTCTTTCTCGAGCCCTTCCTTGGCCTTGCTCTCCTCATCTAACTTCTAGGATAGTTAAGCCTTAGTCCTCTACTTGTCCTTAAGCTGAGTCCTCAAGTTGCCAACTCACTCAGCATACCTCTCAACATCGGTTTTCCGTTGCTTTACCTCCTACATCCTTAACTTAAGCCCAGCCATTTGTATGTAAGAGTAACATAGATACTAGTTAGCTTTGATAAACTTGTCCATATATTTATTAAAGGAAAACTCTGCCTCCCTTAAGCCCTTCTTAGCACTAGACAACGTTGCTCAAAATCCCTTTACCTCTTTCCACAAAGCGTCGTAGTTATTGATTCAAAGCAATACCTAGCCATGATACTGCAAAGAAACACAAATTGAGATTAGATCAATGACAACAAGGAAGGACACCAAGTGAAAAAATATGAAGGCTTATCTATCGGATGAGCGAGCTCAAATGACTCACCATCTCCATGGGATCACCTTCTCCTATGCTCAACAGTTCTTCGAAGATTGCCTAGTCTCCAGAGGTGTAAGACCCCATTGAGGCTTGATGGCTGAGAGTCCAGTGCCATAACATAATGTCTTTACCCCGAATATCTCACTTCGACCTTAAAAGCTTCCCCCTGGCCCTCCTAGTCTCGAGCTTGGATTTATGAAGGTAAAGCACCTCATCCCGAGATACATAAGGCATGTCCTTGAACGAGTTTGACTTTATTTCTAGGAATTGAAACTTATTGAGGACCTCAAAAAACTCATCCCCAAGCTCATCGAAACACCTGTATAGATGAGCTATCGACCACTTGTACCAAGTTACCAAACTTAGAGGCGCCTTCCTTATCGTCTTCTTCTTCTTGGCCTTAAGCGTTGCTTCCTTAGTAGTTTCAAGGGGCTTCTTTTTATGCCTAACTACCTTGGACTGGCCATTAGCCTTGGCCTCCTCTTCTTCACCCCTATTAAGGGGGGCAAGTATCATTACGTCTGACTCTTTAGTACCAGGAGGTTCTTCCTCCACAATAATGGGTGCAAAGGTGGTTACAGAGGCAACAAAAGGAAGGACCATGCTCACAATATCAGTAACCAACAACTCTATTTGAGGACCAACAAGAGGAATCCCTTAGAACAGAGCAACCAACTCGACTTGGCTAGCCTCCCCTATCCCCAATCTCTATCCTACAACCTTGCCCTTAGGGTCGAAGGCTTTAGTGGTCGACTTCACCCTAACTTGCTAACGCCTTAAGAACTTCCCCAACCAATTTCTTACCTGTAAAAAAATCAAGCAAGCAATTAAGAAAAAGAAAAGAAAAAGAATCAAACCACCATTCACCAACTTCACCATAACCAACACGGATAAGGAAGATCTCCCTTCCCCCTTATTTCTCTCAAGGAGGACATCAGGGAAGCATAACTTTACATGCTAGCATGACAGAGGAAGCTATTTATGAAAAATAAACCCATACCTTCTATCTATTTCTTCACTACAGCCTTCTTCATGCTGGGAAAGAGCTTAGAGATCGAAGACCAGAGACCGGAGACTGGAGACTTAAAGTATCTTTCTACCGTCTCCACGACATTAATTTCAATGCTATTCCTTAAGGTTATGAAGGCTTGAATCTCCCTTGCGACCTTGGTATCACTGGGCCCAAGCTCCTTTTAAGCTCTATTCAGAAGTCTACCTCCTCTAATAACTAAACAACCAGGAAGTCATCTTAGCCTTTGACAGAGTCCGCAAGGCCTCCAAATAGCTTTCTCCCCCAACAGGGCTAAAGGTACTGATGGGAATCAAGCTACGAGACCCCTAACTTGCAGCCAAGCCCGAATACTAGAAGAGCTGGTATGTCGAATCCTTATGTTCCAACCAACCCTTACCGAGGCCGAGTACTTCCTTGCCGAATCACCTTTGATGACGTACCGTATGACAACCCATTATTTTGTGGTTTGTCAAGTAGATGAGTACTCTCCAGTGCCGAGCTGTATAATCACTTAGCATCATATTTGCCAAGAAGCCGAAAGAGAGGATTGGGATTGATTAAGCCATCCTTACTTAGACAAACTCATATGTCCGTACTTTTTATCTACATCTCCTAATGACTACACCAATGCCGCATTGCCATGTGTACAATATCATATGTAAAATATGTAGCACTAATGATTATTTTCCTTGTATATTCATTTTTGCCCCTTTATAACATGTACATTGTATCCACACCCCCCTCCCCCTTAAGAAATATCCTTTTTGTCTTTTCCATTTTAAGCAGGTTATAAATACCCTTATATTTGTAGTTGTAAGACATCAGATAATTTTTAATACACTTTTGAGTACCTTCTTCCCTGTGTAAACACTGTTGTTTACTCTCGGCATCACTCTTATCTTTTTCCTTAAATAAAGTTAGATGATGAGTAACCTCATTGGACCAATTCATGCGTCACATCGAATCGTGCCATGAGTCTTCAGAAGTTCCATTGGTGTGTCATATCCTCTAGAGCTGTTCATGGGTTTTACTTACTATTTTCACCCTTTTGTATCTTTCTTCATTAACTCTTTTAGAGCTTTCTGTAAGCTTGGACCCATTCAGTGACCGGCCTTATCTATTCTTGGCTACGGTTCACAACAAGTACAGCCACTTACCAAAACTCTTCCACATATAAAAGTGGTTAAAAAGTTCGAGCGTAACCCTTATCACCAGGTACTCTCAAAGATCGTAAAATGCTTTTAACACCTTCTACCTATGAGGAGGGACTTGTATCAGATAGCACCAGTAGAAAATAAAGAGCTCTTTTTCAAAATCATTCAGAGGGAGGTGCTATCTATACTTTAAACACTTTTTAAACATAGCAAAACGCCTCCCCATCAATAAGGGCACCCTCTCTTCCCTCCTTAGTAGTCATATTGTCCGACCCAAAGTTAGTCTAATTATGAAGCTACTCAGGACCTAATTAAGGGCAGAAGCCTTGCTCCCATTAATTCAACCACTCGTACCCTTTCTCGTCCTAAGCACAATCAATAGATCTCTAGCCTATTACATGGAAACGTATATGTAAATGTCCCTTAAGAAGATACTAATGAGCCTCGTCTTATCCAGTACCTCTACCGCCATCCTAGTAGTGACGTCTAGTTATTGCAGTGATGTGACTTTATCCTCTCCTCCAAGGGGAAGATCGCTCCTTATGGTCTCAGAGTCCATAATGGTATACTTTGATGCATCAAATGGCATCTCACCTATATTTGCAAACATTTTGAAGATTGAAGAAACAAAGAAAAGTGAAGAACTTTAAAGGAAAGTTTAAAAGAAATAGATCTTCGAAGAAGGTTGATGAAGAGAGAGAATAAGGTTGTAGAGAGAGAGCAAATAACTTGTAGAAAGGTAATCTCTTTAAGCAACTACGTTATTTATTGACTAAACACATTGGAAAGCGAATCAGCGGTTATAGGGATTTGTCTAAGCACATATCCCTCGAAATGTTGCAATGCTAACACGTAGAGTGAATTTTGATCAAACAACCACATTCAAAAAACAAAACGCATGCGACTACATGCAAATCTATTGTAATAAGATACCTATCACATTACATTAAATGAACTGAAAATGGACATAAAAAAGTAAGAATTCAAAAAGTTACTTTCGAAGGAAGCTTGCCTGAAGCTCCCTCAACTTCCATAAGAGAATTTGTTCGATACTCTAATAGCATTATGCCTTAGATAGAATAGTTTGTAGCTACTCGGCCAATGGCTAACTCGGTTCAGTCTCATCTACTCAATACCCCTGCTCTATGACTTTATTGTAGAAAGCATAACCCTTTCCTCACCACTGCTCAAAGTACTTAGCTCAGGCCATAGAGTTTCCACCTCTGTTCTCCCATCCAATTCAACAAGCATGCGCTTTACTCTAACTTGACGAAGGGTTGACTACTTTTACCTTCTAATGACCAAGGAGATCAAACCTCCCGCATTGCATCTCGAAATTGTTACACTCACCTCTACCTAGAAGGTAATCTGCTCAGACATACCATGTTTGCTCGGCTCTAATGTCATTTGGCCTAGACATCTTCTCTTCAACCCTACAATGCATTAGACATCTTGATAGGAATCAACCTTTGACTATGTCCAAGCCGAGATCGACATGTTGCAAGCTGAGGCCGATCAACTCTTGTTGAGGCCAACCAAGTAACAGAAGGTCAAGGGGAAGAAAAGGAGACACTTGGCATCAAGTCTATCGTTAACTGAGATGCCGAGATACCGAGATACCACAAAGCCGAGAACTTGAGACTAAAGAACCACTCAGCATGGCACCGAAAGACTCGTACTAAAAGATTCTAGAACTCAGAAATTATGAGCTGACCTTTCTAATGTCTCGACTAAACATTGCAAGACTTTGGGGATTCCTTCCTAAACCTGAGTATCCAATTGTTAACCCTACCCAGATTTGATCTTGCTCCTTCTAAGACATGCCAAATAACTGCATACCGATTTCCCCTAAAATGCACAGTTTTGTATTCTCGTACATGTTTTTCTTTATTTTATTTATGAGCTTAATTCTTTAGATTAGGCTCTAAGGTATTGTATATTATTTACAGTTTTACCACTAGAGTTTAGGACTTACTATAAATAACAATATTTATAATAAATCTTCGAATCGGATCAGATATACAAAATTAGACAGAACGGAATATTCCTACACTTGGAACTTTCCCCTTTTGAGCAAGGCTTCTTTTAAGCTCAAGAGCTTGCTTTTTTGTCGAATTATTGAATGTTGAACAAACTCTTTAATCTTTCTTGTGTTCTTATTAATCTTGTTCTCAAGATTATGGTGAACCCTTAATTTGAGCGAGTTAGCGAGTCGTATTTAACCTTTTATTTGAAACCCTGAGCAACATTTAGTGTTCGTGAGTCATATCAAACCCTATTTTGAGTTTATTCCCTAATTGTGTTTGTGTTTTGGTGTGTGATATCCATCTACATTCACACTCAAAACCTCTCGTTTTACTCCCAGTTCATCATACCCATTCGACCCATTCTGGGTTTTTGAGATTCGTTACCATACACGCATCACATCTCTGCCTTGACCCTTTGCCAGCCTGGATGTCCATTATTACCGCATCGGCGTGACAACATTAACACAGAGACCTCCATACCTAATAACCACATGCTAAAGAAGCCTATCTTTCCCTTCTCCTTTCCTATAATAGCAATAACACTGCCAAAGGGGGAAAGGGGAGAAGAGGAGGAGAAAGTGTTGACAAGGCCTTTTAGATATGAGCTCCTTAAGCCCGTACCAACCTCATAAGGCTTACAGTATGGCTGCGCTCCATAAAGACTTAAATCTCTCCCTCATGGCTAACCTCAGTATAGGTCCATTAGCTGACTTGCCAAGCTAAAATGGCCTCTAACAACTAAAAGACTTTAGATAAAGCTGAAATACCAAATCAAACAACTAAATCTTATACTTATAGACTACGTTGGACATGGTGACTCCATACTCTAATACTTACGAATGTGGCTCTACCCGCTAACTCCTCTCTAACTTTTAACTTTACTTCTCTATAAATATAAGGTCATTAGCGAACAGTAAACTATTTGATACTTTATGCACTTGAACTTACATACTGCTCTTGAGTATTAATACTCTCAAAATACTCGACTGACTTAAGTATTGAAGTGACCACATAAGACAACACTCCAACACCCCCTTACTATGCTCTCTTTTATAGGCTCAAACTCTTGCGCAAAGCCCAGTCTCCCCCGAATGTACCAGTAAATATTCTAAGATAACATCTACTATTTACTTTATTCGTTTTTATAAGAATACCAATTAAAATATCTATTCTAATGACTTAAATATCTTTCCCCAAATACAAAATAGTACTTTCTCTTATGACACATTTGATTTGTGGCATGAAATAAGATAAGAACAAATTGAATTCTTCTGAATTGAATAGAGAAGTAACAACTATTTCTTATGGTTATTTTAAAGTATCATAAATAAATATAAAAATATGCCTTAAAAATAAAAAAAATAGATCCCTTAATCTTATAAATGAATTGCAATCCCCCATTTTTAAGCAATAACAATTTCATGAAACAGTCATTGCACTAACCAAATGTAAGAATAGGTCAGTATATAAGGAATAGTCATTCTATTCCACCCTTTTTGAAGTCAACAAAATATCCTATTAAAAATACGTGAATTTTTACTTCATAATTCTTATACTTTAATCATTACCTCCATCATAATTATAAAATACTATATTTTAAAAAGATATGGATGGGATATAAAGTAAGATACAAATAAGATTAAAAAAAAACTGCTTTATGTATTATATTAAAGGGGAAAGCCTTTTTTAATTACATATAACTAATAATTTGATATCTTATAATTTTAATTATTAAATATATTTACACGATAGTTAGCAAAAAAATTTAAATTTATCCAACAAACTTCTTAATTATCGCTAATTACTTATAAATCTTTTTAACTATATAGTTACAATTATCTATTATACTTACTTCTACGGCTAATATTATTTTGTTTATCCATTATTTTAATTACCTAACATTGCTATTATTTAGAAATTTATTTTACGTTTTATTTGATCAATATTTGCTACTGTAATAACGACTTTTTCTTTGGAAAATTGATTACAGTTTTGATTTTATTAACATATATTATTGGCATTATTATATATCATGGAGTTCGAACTTTTTTTATATGCAAGTACATTATTCACTAGTATTATATTAAAGCACATGGTAAGTTTTTAAGTGTCTTTTGATAGTTTGATTTTTCTTTTATGTTTTATTTTCCTGAAAAAGCCACCAACATAATGATGCAATATTAAAAAAGAAGATATTTTGGAGAAGTGTTTGCTAAACTAATCATCCATTAAACCCCACTTTATCTTAGATAATCACCAACTAACCATTTTTGTTATATTATTTCATTATTTTATATTTTTTTATATTATGATTTTACTATTTATTTTCTTTTACCATCAGTGTTATATTAGATATTTATCTTCTTTGTTTCTTTTTCTTCTCATATAATACACAATAGCAATCCCTCAAATCAAAAGTTATTTCAATTAAGGCCTAATAAAAAGTACACCTAAAATATTTCTTAAACACTACAAAATTCAAAATTTTAATTTTCTAGATATTAATTATATATTCTAAAATAAGCAAACTCAAAGAAAGAGGAACATTTTTTGTTTAATTATAATCTCTTTACAAGAATCATAAGATATCCGTTATCATCTATTACTATCCATTATCTAGATATTAAAGCATTATACACCTTTTGGCCCAAAAAATAATAAAGAAAGAAAGAAAGAAGCACTATACACTTTTTGTTGTTATAAATAATTTATATAAAAAAATAATTATCCTATCATCTCCACTAATTTATGTTAAAGAAATAAATCTATGGAGTGAAATTATTTGTATAAAAAAATTATCCTAAATTTTTCATTTTACTAAATATTAATTATATATCCCTTATCAATAATTTGTATGAAAAAATTAATTATTTTATTCAAATCATTTTAAATTTAATATTGGATTGTTTAGTTTTCTAGTTTTAAGGTACACATATAACAGGTTCCGAGTAAATGTTCCTTTTCTCTCTCCTGACCCCATTGCCATTGGCAAGTTGGTATTTTTGCTTTTGTTACGCGGAGGTTGGCCTAATGATTAGTTTCCTACGGTCAGCGCAATCGAGGACCGTCAATGGACTCTTGTTCATTTGGCGGCTCGGCTTTTAGTCATGAGACGAAGTCAACCACGCCTTCATATAGCAATATGTAGTCGGCTCAGCTCCACGTGGTTCGGCTATATCAAATTTGTTTTATATTTCTCCTTTTCTTTCCCCTGTAATAAAACAAAAGGCAGTTAGTCCCTGAAAAGTTGAAATTTTCTTCGTTTATTCTAGCCAAATAAATGTGACACAAAAATCATAAAATATTGTCCACTTCTATTTTTTTTTTTTTTTTATGTGACTAGTATGTATAGGAAAAGAGAAGCAAGTGTTTTACGACATTCCTAGAAGTAGGCACGAGTCGCGTTGAAGAACTAGTAAAAGATCCGATAACTCAAAATTGGCTCAACAATTGGGTTTTAGACTCGCCAGAGAACTCAATGGGTCCAAAGGTCAAAGCCAGTTTAGCCCCTAGATCCATAAATTCGTCAGGTTACCGACCTAAAAGTTCTTTAAAAAGAAAAAAAAATTAAAATTTAGCAAAAGAAATAAAACTTGTGATTAAGTTTAACTAAAAATTTAAACTATTATTACATGAAATAAATCAAATGTTTTAGGTTCATAATATTTAATGTTGCGTTTGTTGTCATCTCAATTAGTTGGTGGAAATTCTGTTTTGAGCTTATGAAACAAGCTTAGTCTTGTAAAAGAAAACGTAATTAGTGTGTGCTTAAGAATTATTTAATGCTACCTTTTCGATACTTAAGTTAATAAATCCATGGAATTATCAGTAAAACAAGATTAAACTAATGTGTCTATGTATATAAAGTATCTTATCTATTCATTTTCTCAACATGACTCATGGAAAGTATCTTCTTTAGATATAAATCTCTCCAAAATATATAAGTATATCTTTTAGAAAGATACACTCCCAAACAGGGAAGCGACGAGGCCATAGTGTCCTCCCTTGCCCGTGGTATAGGCCTTCCTGGTAGGTTACTAAGGTCCATAGTCATTTGTGGTATAAACTCTCTAAGCTTATCCATCATGCACAAACCAAGGTCTTAACCAGTCTAAGTCGATGTCAGCTTGTCCATAACTACTTTTCCTTATTCAAGGCTTGGGTCTCCTTAGAGTAGTCATCGGCCAAGGTTGTCTAACCCATTGTTCATGAAGGTTAGAATGGGCCATGAAGTCCTTTGTAGAAAATTGCTCATTAACAGCATTAATAACTTAATAATTTAATATACTGGTAATAACACCACACCACATAAATTAACTATTTTTAAAGTGATATTTGTATGAATAAACTTCCACTCGAAAAGAGTTTTGCATTCTTAACAATGTAGGATTAAATATTAATTTTTGACTTTAGATATTCTTTCTATTTTTTTTTTTCATACTACTAATATTACATGGGTCTAGTTTTCAATAAATGGAACACAAATTTTTTACACTTCATCATTAATAAGTGGGTTACAACTATATAGATCTTAGGCTTAGAGTTCTTAAATTTAAAACTTTAAAATTGAAAAAAAGAGAAATTATTTTAGACTAGCTCATGAATGATGGACTTGTGAGCTAGCTTGGGGCTAATTGTTAGGTCTAAGGATTCGACACCAAGTCGACCTTAGGTAAGCTAGTTTTGGTTCACTCATTGGGGTGGAAGGGAAGTGAAGGTGGCGAGGGGGTAGCAAAGATGACAAATGACTAATGTCCATCAAAAAGAAAATGTGACTAATCAATCTTTGAACCACTTAACCAAAATTTTATATTTAGATTGACATACTATTAACTATTTTAATTTCATAAATCACCACATCTTGTTTCAAGCAATCATGTTGAACCTACCGCAACTTGCAATCTATATTATTTACTTCCATTATCACTTTAGGTATACTCCCTAAGTATGTACATCCTATTACATCACCTTGCAATTAGATCATATTCTTTCCTTTCTTTTGTATATGATCTACTTCAAGATTGCCCAATGTCCCATAAAGACATTATCATTTAATCATGTAAAAACATTATCATTCTAGAAACTCCACCATAGCTACACTTTACCCAACCCTTGCTTTAAAATACTCTGCGCTACCATTTGATTGCCCCTTGAAATCAATATCGTTTGTAATGTTTCAATCAAATAGTAGTTAATGATAAAGTCAATAAATGACTTATTGGCTTTCTAAATTATTTATCTTAAAAATTTCCAAATAATGTTATGTTTATATCACTACTTTGACCTCATATATTGTTAATCACTCTAATCACATAATTAGTGTGGATTAACAATCACGTGCATTCTCCACCATTCACTTTCATTGTCACCTAAGTCACACACATCCTAAAGTTAGAAATCTGATAAGGACATGAATGACAACCTCGAATGCAACAAGAACATTCTTATTTTAAAACTGAACGGTGAAGAGCTACAAAGCTAGTAATTCATCCCATACTGCTCCTATAGGTGTAGGTTCTTTAACTTTTAGAATCTCAACCCATCTAATAATCCACTAGAAGGGTTTTTAAAGGAATTACTAGATCCAGTTTCAACTCCACTAGTTTCAATCTGGAAATCCGCTTATCATTAGTACCTACCTTCACATAATACTGTCGAAATGCTTGCATCCACCTCGTTAGTATTTGTTGCTACCATGGATACAATTCAATTGGTTATATTTTTCTGAGAAAAATAATGTTAATGGGTGGATTTAAGGCTTTTGTCATGAGATCCACATTTGAGAAAGATTTTTGCTTTTATTAACTTTTTTTTTTTTTCAATATAGTGCTCAATCCATCTAAGAAGGCCTTTTAATAAATAACACCAATATTATTAATTAATGTTATCGAATCAACTAAAGGTTAACTAGAAAATGAGAAGATATCAAGAGTTGAAATAAACAAATTGTGATTAGACTTGGGTCAAGAAATTTGCATTTATTAAGTAATAAAATTATTCATATTTTTTAAATGCGAAAGTTGATGATTTTTCATCATTTATTTATTTTTTCATTTTTATACACATATAATTCATCGGTAAATTAATGCATTTAAAAAAAAATTATACACTCTTACTAGAGATTCTTATATATATATATACTAACTGTTGATACATCCGCGCTGTGTGTGTAAATTTTTTTTTTCATCTAACATAAAAAAAGAGATATATATTTATATCAATTTTAAAGTAAAATATTTTATATTAACCATTACAAATTTTACTTATAATATACTTATATAATTTATAATGAATTTTTTAAAAAAAATCATATTGATGAAAGAAATTATGGAAATTGTGAAAAAAAAGGGGGTTTTATTGAAAATTGTAAAAGCAAAGAGATAAGAAATTGGGAGAGAAAAGAAAGGGGGAAAGAAAAAAGTAAAGTGCAGTTTTAAAGAATGGGAGAGGAAAATTAGATATTGTTATTGTAAGGAAAAATATTTTTATTTATAATATAAGTTATATATAATTTTATAATATTATTTTAATATTAATTTTTCTATTAAATAATATTTAATGTTGGTTAAAATAGTAATTTTAATTTGACGATTACTTAAACCTTCAAAGATTTTAATTATATAAATATATATATATATACACACGTTAGATCAATATTATAACCGTATCACGTCGAAATCAATATTGGTACTAAGGAGATCCCTTTTTTAGTGCCAGTTTCCCTTTTCTTCTATCCCGATCAGGTTACAGTTTTCAAATCAGATAATGCTCCTCAGAATTCGCATTATTGCGAAGGAGCGCTTCTAAGATTTTCCTTCTCAAAAGTTCACCTGAATGAATTGACGATAATGTCCGTCCATGTTCACTAAAATGCCTTACGATTCTGTGAAAGGACAATTGTCTGGTAATTTTGGTTCAATGGTGTCACTCTCAAGGACCACCAAGAAAATGCCATTTTATCTGAAGTGAAAAAGAAGAAATGTATGTAATAAAAAAAGAAAAACCTAGGCGGAATCTATTGCTTGATTCATTTTCTAACTACCTAACCTTTCTATTTTGATCATATAACTATAAATACTTCCTCTAAGAGTGGAGGAACTGAAACTGGAAAAGTATATAGTATTTATAGATACTAGTGAGTAGTGATTCATCACCCTTTTCTTTTTTAATACAAAGCTTACAAATCTTGCCAATGAAAATTCACTGCAAAACGAAAAAAGGGCTAATGTTAGGGGCCCTATAGCGCGACAAGAATCGATTCTCAATGGGTTTGGAATTGATGAGGCAATTATGATAGAGAAAAGAATTTTCCACAAAACAATAGTGATATTAGAGTCATCCTCTCCCGCTATAAAATCTCCAATACTTTTAATCGAAATCGTGAAATTGAATTTAATTTAGAAAAAAAAAACTATAATTCATTTTAACGTCATCTATCGATATTTAATTCTTACAATTCCTAAACCAAATAAATTTGTTTGGAAGGCAATATCGGAGGGTCTCATAGCCAAAATGATCCAACCACATCATCTGCCTCCTATTCATGTCAAACAAACACCATTAAGCTTGATCCCCATTCGAAATTTATAATCTATCATGCATAGTTTTCTTTTTACTTAAAATGTTATTCCAGCAGTTGAAGCTTAAAATCATCTTTTGTAAAAACTAAATCAAGGAGCCACAGAGGTCAATTGTTCAGTCATGTTTCTTAATCTAATCTATAATTTTGAAGAGAGAAAGGTAAAACGAAAGCTTCTTTAATTTTGGAGATTATCAGCGTTTTATGGCGACTTAATACCATTAAGAACTCGTGTACATCAAGATCTAATAAGTAAAACATATCCAAATAAAACACTAAATATCATATTTTTATTATATTTCTTAAGAATCACGATCACATTTATATCATTTTTCTTTTTTATTCTACCAATAAAACATGCTATTAGTTTTTGGATCAATAATGGATGAAATCACCCTTACAGCATTGGTGATTATGTGAGATTAGGCCCTCTATTTGAGCCAAAAGGTCAATTGTTAAGATTATATGGCAGCAATAGAGTTTTTTCCCTTTTTCTTTTTAAATATGCTCAATAGTTAATAATCATGATTCTCTAGGTCCAAAAAGTTGTTTTATTTGGTTGTAAAATATTTGCTCGTCCCAGGAATAAAATTTAAGGAGGATGACAATTAACCATCGTACATTTTAATTTTGGCGTGAATATATCTCTAAAATTTTTAAATGTTACAAATAATCACTCTAAACTTTAATCTCAATATAGATATACTCTTTGAACTTTTAAATATTACAAATAGTCTCTTGAAATTAGATCTTCATCTCCTTAAACTTATCAAAATATACTTTAACATTTTTCATGATTACTTTAAATTTTGATTTTGATAAAGAATAATATATGAGCTATCAAATATTATAAATAACCTCCTAAAATTAGATCTAAGTGTAGAAACACCCTTTTAAACTTATTAAATTATACTTTAACATTTCTAAATTCTAACCTCGGTGCATTCTTTTAAACTAAGTAAAAAGACAAACAACATTAATGTTGCCAATTTATAAAAATTTTAACAAATTATTTACAATATTTTCTAAAAATAAGAGATACATCTATATCAAAATTAGAGTTACAGCACTTAAAAGTTTAACAAATATATCGCATTGATATCGAAGTTTACGAGGGTGAATTATAATTTTCTCTCCCTAACCATTCATAGTTTGAAATCATTGACAATAACTTCAAATTTTAATATTTTTACTTATTAATAATGTATTTTGTAAATTTATAAGGTATTCTCCCCTATCTATATCTATCACTCCAAATATTTCGCTATCAAATTGTTTCTAGAAAATTACATAAACCGTAAAATTTTGCAGAGGTTAATAATCTTTTTTTTTTTTTATTTTTCCAATAATCAATATTTAATCGCATGAACATTTTCTTTGCCAGACGACCACATTGAACCATATAGACCCAATAAACCTAATGGTCATACCTAAAAATGGTTTTGGCTTATCCCTCCAAAGAAACCATAAGTTCTCCACACGATTTGGTCCAGTAACTTTTTAAAACCAAACCATAAAAGAAAATAAGAAAAAAGTGAATCTCCAATTCAATTTACCGTTCGGTCAGTCTTTTCACCCACCATCAGTCACGGGCGTGGCGCACCGGGCGGCAAAGAAACCCTCGTGCGCCAAAAGGGGCCATTCAAGGAGAGAGAGAGAGAGAGAAAGCGCGTGTGTGTTTCTGTTTCATGATGTTGCATTTAGCCTTTTTCGTTTTTTAAGTTTGCTAAAATAGCAAGTAAGCTAGTCATGATCCAGCGGTTATTGTCTGTTTCCATGACTAAGTACACTCTACTCATGCTAAAATGGGTAAACAGTACAATATAGCTGAAAAGGAGTGTTATATTTCCAAAGCAACCGGAACCCTGAGCTTGGAAATTAATGACGACTCAACCTAACTCCATCCTCATGGGTAATTACTTCTTATTCTCGCTTTCCTGAATTCAAGTTCAATTTAATCATTAGAAAAAGTAAAGTTTCAGGTTAAAGTAGACCCCTCGATGTTGTCTAAACTCAAGTTTTAGCTCAGACAGCATACCAAATGGTACCTAAAAAGTGACACCCTTCCAACAGTGTTCCTCGTATCGGTTGGAGTTATTAGGGGGAGAAGAAAACAAGCGTCAGGGATGTTTTAAATTATAAAATTGTCCTTTCACTTTTACGAGGATGAGATTCCAGACACGTACAGGTAATTTAATATAAAGTTGCGATCATATTTTATATCTTGCGTAAAAATATCTAACTTTCTAAATTCTTATAAACCTGTTTAAATTCTAATAACATCCTGTACCACTTTTTAACACCTAGTATTAATTTTTCTACTAACAAGTGACCAGATTTTAAATAGTTATGACAAAAAGTTGAATGTTTGTAATAAAAATATAACAGTGACTTTATATTAAATTGTTAGTAACTTATCACAGTAATTTTTCTCATTTTTAATCCTAAGTTTCTATTGGATTTTGTTAAATTAGTATTTTAAGGATCTTTTTCCTTTAACGATATTTCCACTTCATTATCGATATTTTTATAAGGAGATTTTTAAAATTTATTTGTGTTGTTTGCGTGGCTCATGATACCAAACTTACACAAAATCGACACTTAAAAGGACATGAAAAAGGAGAAAAAGGGATCCTTAAAGTATTGGTTACACATTATGCAATAGAAGTAAACATATTAAAGTGCATTGTTTTTTAGTATTTTAGTTGGTTCATGGAAGACACCTGTTCACCATGTCATGCATACGAGCTCAATCTATTTGAACATTCTTAAAAGAAAAAAAAAATGATTAATCCCAAAAGATTAGTCTTTCTTGAGCCGGTTCCAATATTGTTTTGAAAATTAAATATTTCTCTTCTTTAGTAGAAAATTTCAAGACCAGTGAAAATGCAGCCATGACACCTGTTCACCATGTCAGGCATACTATTTGAACGTTGTTAAAAGAGAGAAAATATATATATATATATATATGATTAATTCCAAAAGATTAGTCTCCGATATTGTTTTGAAAATTAAATATTTCTCTTCTTTAGTAAAAAGTTTCAAGAATAGTGAAAATGCAGCCATGAATGGTGATGGATGATCGATAGTTTTAAGATGATATCCATAATTTTTATTTTTATTTCTATAAAATTTATTATTTAATACCATTTTGTAAATCTTCTACTCATGAGGACCATATAGATAATCTATAGATATATTTATCGGAGCATATCCACTTGCTAAGTTTGATTATTAACAAAAAATATATATTTTATAATATGGATTGTTCATCGTAAGAGAGAGATCTTTATGATGTTACTAAATACATGAAAAGAAGTTGTCCCGAAAACCCATGTACATACACAAAATATGCAGTATATGGAGGGAGTGCAAACGGGCTACACATTGTATAATACTTACGACAATTATCACCGATCATCACATGAATTGGTTGACCCCCAAGTGCCCTCCATGAAGGGCAATCACAGTAAACGAGAACCCGACAAATTTTATTAGCTATTGATGCACTATTTGTGCCTGAAATTGAGCTTATCCTTAGAAAAAATTAAGACCACTTTTATGTAGCCATGCCCCCATGTACAATTTCACGACTCTGGGATTTTTCTTTAGAATGTATGAAGTTCGTGATTCCATCATAAGTTTTTCTTCTTTTTTCTTTTCCTTTTTACATTTAAATAATCGCATGAAATTTTTTTTTTTATTTTTCTTGATATTTCACATTTATCCATGATAAAACTCCTTTGATGCACTTTTTGCATACTAAACGTGGAAACGAGCCAATAAGTATACTATGCGACCAAGCATAGTAAAGAAAAGAGTAAGTAAAAAACTAAACAAATACACGATAAATATACTTAGGCCCATACGATAGCTGATTTTGAATCATGAACATGCTCGGTTCGAAAATGGCTGGACCTAAACCACTAAGCCTAAGGGTTTGGGCAGTTCAAGAGGTTGAACTACCCAGATCGACAAGTCATGAATCATTGGATTGGCCTGGCATTGAAACGATGGTGAAGAACAATTTTTTAAAAATAATATCATCAAATTAATGATAAATGATTAATTATAAATTAATTATGTATTAAAGATAAATCGAAAATTTAATTTAAGTTAATATAAGTTCTTTTTATAAAACTTATCAAATATTAAAGATTTAAATATAAGGAAAATATAAAATTTGAAAGGAAAAAAATAAAAAAATTAGAATCACGTTAAGTCAGAAATTAATAAAAAAATAGAAATTATTGATGAATTATTACACTTAAAAAAATAAATAAATGAGGTCATGTTATTAGAAATTATTAATATATTTAAAAAAAAAAGAAATTAACCAAATTAATAAAAAAATAAAATATTAAAAAAAAAAGGTTTAAGGGCTAAACTAGCTCGAAATTGCACCTGCCCCACCTCTTCCCCTCCAACCAGCCAATCATGGTTCAACCATCGTCAAACCTATGAATCGATAATTCCGAGCCGATTCAAGGTTGGACTGAATCGTTGAGTAAGTCTTAGTATATTAGATGTGGCTTTATTTGATGGTTAAATCCCCTATTTGCCCTTTGAAGACTACTTGATCCTATATCCTTGAGATGTTGATTATCTTATACTTTATCTAACTATAGTTGATTTCAATGAATTATTTTTATGTTTGGTGCAAAAATAAAAAATAAAAGAAAAAATGATTAAACAAATACAATCAATTTCACCTAAAGATCATCAAATAGTTTGTGACAGAAAACCATAAGGAAAGCAAACTAAATCGAAACATTTTCAAATAGGATGGATTATCTTCTATCTCTAAATTCCTTAATACAATTTTTGTTTATAGTCCCCAATAGCTTATGGAATATGACCAACCTAGAAAATGTAAAAGGAACGCATACAAACCCATAATTGTAACAATTGTTCATCAACAATAAACTATCTTTTGATCAATTGAACAGAAGGTTTGATCTAACATATCATGATTTGTCGGATCATCTATATTTAAACCACGATCAATTGGACCTTTTTCGTGTAAGTTCTTAATCTTTATTTATTTTTATTTAAATTCTCAATGTTTGCTAAATTTTACAAATAAGAACTTTTTGTAACAATGTTAACCTTTTCATTACATAGTGACACTTGGCACAATTCTATAATTCCACATAATTAATATAAAATAATAAATTACATGAAAATCAGTAAAAATTAAGAAAAATTCAAAAAAATAAAACAAATGAAAAAAAGGAAAACATATATATATATATATAAACACATGCACATATATAAATATATATTAGTTTTTTAATAAATTAATTAAAAGAAAAATTAAAATAAAAAACAAAAAACCTTCAAAAAAATAAAAAGTTTCGACCATCTCATAAGTAAAGGATGGTTAGTGAACACCTAAGAGGGGGAGGGAGATGTCATGCGACCCCTTAGAGATAGCCACCAGCTACGCTCGCCCATGGGTTGACTAAAATGGCCAAAAGGATTAGGTGGGTCGTGACTCACCATTTAAAATGTGTTAATTTGACTTTCTATTAGTGGTACCCACCACCCACTAAGCTAAAAAAGGAAATTAGCCAAAACCCAATATTTTTTCCCTTTTTTTTTTTTCTAATCTTCATTTAAATAGGTAGTTGCTTGCCACTCGAGGGGGGCGTGACCCACTTAGTCCTTTTTGTCGTTCCGACTATCCCATTACAAATAGGGTGGTTGGAACTTTTTTTCTTAAAAGTTCCAAGTTTTTCTTTTTTCTCTCTAATTTTTTTTATTTTCTAATTTTTTATTAGTTTAATAAAAACTTTTGTGTGTATAAGTGTGCATACGTGTGTATGTGTGTACATGTGAGTGTGCTAAATGGCATGCTAAATGTTTATATATATATAAACATCCCCCATTTTTTCATTTTTTAACTTTTTAAAATTTTCTTAATTTTTTACTTATTTTCACGTAATTTTGTAACTTCTATATTATTTATTTTATATTAATTATATAGACCAATCAAAATGTGCCATGTGACACAAATGAACGGAAAACATAACAACCTCAATAGAAGTTCTTGTTTGATAGTATTTGCAAATTTATAGGACTTAAATAGAAAGAAGAAAACATTTAAGACTTAAGTAGAAAATATGTAAAATATTAAGTCCTAAATTTGTATTTTTCTCTATTTAAAAAACTCATATTATGATTATATTAATTGAACTTATTACTCAATCCACCACATATAAGTGTAATATGTACCTTATAAATCTTATTAGATCTGTGCTAAGACCAAATGAATCACAATAAGTTTAGAGTATACCTCACTTTGTAGATGGAAAGTTTTCAATATTTCTGAAAGCTTTAAATTGATGTAATGATGAAACTTGTTAGCTCTACATTTTGCCTACTAATCATGGAAACAAATAGATAAATACATGATCAAACAAAGAAAAGTAAATAAATACATCCAGTTTCACCTTGAAATCTTGTCAATGGGCTATTTCAAATACGGGTATAGACTAACCTCTTTAGAGTATAGGTCAAGTTTAAAAGCCCACGACTTACCTATTTAAAGTCTTAGTTGAGCTCTCTCAAGAGCTTAATCAACCTTTTCATAACCTAGGTCAAGCTGCTAACATTATGGATGACCTTCTCAAAATATGGGTTGTGCTTATAATAAGCTGTTTAATCTATGTAGAAGAGGTATGCAAAGTTACTATTACCTTCCATCTCTTAAGAGGTTAGATCCATAAACCCATTAAGTGTAAGCTTACTCCATGAGGCCAAAGGAAGATAAGGCAAAAATAGCTCATCCAGGTTAGCAAAGTCTATAGCCAGCATACACCTAACTTAAGATACTTTCCCACAAAACTTATAATGTATCTTGAAGATACGGTGAAGTGTGTTTGGGAGATATAATCGAATTGAAAGACCTACGTACACAAGCTAAGGACCCTAGATTGCACATAAATGCAAACAAACTTAAAAGCCGACCAAATTGAAAAATATGATCCCTTTTGGTTTTGTCTGTTTCAGTGAGAATAAGAAGATATGATTGATGTAGTATACATTCTTCAAATTTTACTTATCTAATAGATTATGAATTACGTGGTATACATTCTTCAAATTATCTATATTGTTAGATAAGATTTTATTAGTTTACACATGTCTAATTATATAGTTTCAATATAATTTGTTACATTACATTTGGCCTTGTTATTTCTCCCACATTCTCTTATAGTTTTTGTTGATTATAATTAGATTAACTAGGGTATGCAAACTTGGGTAGAGTCCAACTCGATTAGGCTTAGGCTTTGCCTTCTACTCCTTGATACTTGTAAAAAGCCCCTTGTGGGTATAACTATAGGGGCTCTTCGATGCTTAAATTAGTAAGAAAGATTGAGTAAAGGGAAGACAAGCACCAAAAACCTAATGGATTGTGGTCACTTAGGATGTGTGTGTAGCATGTTGAACTTTTGTTCTCGAGAGAAAAGGAAGGGAAAAGTTCCTAGAAAGTAAGAAGGTTCTCCCCTTACTTCTTAGTACCAGGCATTTTTTATGTATATTATCTGGATACGTAGCGATTAGGGATTTACTCATATTGATTGTCAACAGTAAGTATGCTTAGCAATAAAGACTGAGTTTCACTGAGGGTAGCATGTCATGGTCGACAAAACCATAGAATCTATAGCTCAATGATCTAATAGGAGCAGGGGTACTTAGTGTGTCGGTTGTATGACGGATATCAGGTGCTTATTAATGAGTTGCAGTTGAGTGTAGGCATTAAAGACGAAAGTCAGGCTAAGATGCTAAGGAAGGGGTCAGCTAACACTTAATAAGAGTGAGCTGAGCCTTAAGCTTATGTTAGATGATCGATGGTTGCTAGCTTGATGATTGAGGGTAACCTGCTCGAATAGTTGTTATTTGGCTTGCTAGACAAGTTGCAATGTAGGGACAAGCTAACCATCGACTTACATCTTCATCTACTCGAGCTTATGGCCTTGCAAGATGGTTGTGGTCTGATGTGTGAGCTTGTTGTTTGCTTGAGCGCCTTTCAGTGTCCCTTATGATAGGCTTTACTCGTTGGGCTTTGATTTGGGCAAGAATTGAGTGTCAACAGTTTCCATATAATTGGTTACATTACATTTTTCTTTTCTTTTTATCCCACATTATCCATTTTTTTGTTTATCTATCTATATCTTTTATATATACGAGCCTATATGACTTTAATCATTTTCACATCTCTAATTATTTATTATTAATTATTAATATATAATTTCTAGTGCCTTAATTACCTTTTCTTTTTCTCCCACATTTTCTCCTCCATATTAATACTATCCTATATATTTATATCTACATCTAGAATATTTTTTATTATATCTTTTGTATTATTAAGCTAGTGAGATTTTATTAATCTCCATATCTCTAATTATATAATTTAAATATATATTATAAAGTTAGTACTATTCGCATCTCTAATTATCTGTTATAATAATTTGTATATTAGCTTCTTTATATATTTATATGTATTTTTCTTTTTATTTACCTCTTTACATATTATATTATTGATTTATCACATATATTTTTTTAGCACACATAATTTGGTTGCATGTTTACTATTACTTCTCTAATAGATTATGAATTACGTGATATACAATCTACAAATTATACTCATCTAATGCATCCTTCAAACTATACTTATCTAATAGACTTTCAATGGGTCACTATTTATTATTTTTAACTTTAATGAATATTCTTATTGACAAGGCACTTTGGGTATAGACCTCTTAGGCTCGATCGGATTCATTAGGTCTTGTTACCTTAAGCTCCCCTTCGTAGGCCTCGAGCCTAAGCTTGAACTGCTTACACCCATGAAGTACTGTAACGGTCATGATCAATAAGATAAGGATAAAATGGCTACATCTTGAATATTAAGGACACATCAGGTATAATAACTCTACTCTCCACACTTTTGGGAGAAGATCTCTCATCCTAACTGATCTACAATTACTGGCTCTACTCCGCTATAAATACTAGACCATTGCCTAACGATAACTCTCTTTACACACTACATTCCAAGCCTGCGTATTACTCACGCACGCTTATTCTATACTGACAAGAGCCCACTACTAACTTAAATATCAGAGTGACCACGCCGGACAATTCCTTAACGTACCCTTACTGTGTGTTATTTTATAGGCCTGATACATATCAACCTTGATCTATTACTGGCAAGAATTGAGAAACGACAATTCTCATTTTCTCAGAAAGGAATTTGGAAAAGGTATTGATGTAACGTCCAAGAGTGTATTTACAAGAGGTATTTAGTATAAATTTCCATACCAAATACCCTATTGGCTTTTATATTGCATGATATCCGGGTACTAACATATTGGTTGTTAACTTCTTTTTTATTTTTATTTTTATTTTTTGCTTACTTTTGCCATTGCATGACAATTCCAATCTCTTTTTTCTTTTCTTTTTCTTTTTCTTAAATATTTAGTAAAAATAAATAAAGTATTATTAATATAATACAGAGTAATAAAGGAATATTATTTTAAAAAATAATAATAACATGAGATACATAAAAAATTAAAATGATTGATAAATAACTTTAAATATATGTTTAAAGAACTTTAGTTAAATACCTTTTTATAAAGTAAATGGGTACTTAAAAAATAGATGTATTTAAGATGTTGATGTGGCATTCTAAGCATCTCTCCAGATATCTCACTCATAAATTTATCCTAATACATATATAAAGATGGTGTAGGCAAATAATAAATAAGCACAATAATAACAAAAATCGAGGGACATGTCAAATAGCTTTTTTCTTTTTTAATTCAAATAAATATATCTGTACACAACATTAATTGTATTCCATTATTGCCTATTTAAGCCCGCTGCAGGCGAAAAACTAATAAATAAAGCAGCTTTTTATAAGCCGCGACCAGTAAATGTACCTTCAATGCGTAGGTAAAAAGGAAAATAAATCTTTACCTCAAATAATTTTCTTAAAGTTAGGTCCAAAATACAAAAGGTCACTAAAAACCCTAAATTAGTAGCTCGTTATAAACGATTTTTGAATAAATCCTCAACATATATGCAGGCAAATGAATGCAGTAAAAATTATATGTAATATCTGCATAAATAATGATACGTGATCGACAGACATAAGATGCAGGCGGAACAGAAAACTTTATCGTCATTCTCACAAATGGTCACGTTGCAAACACTGCTTTGTCGGGTTCCAATGGGATGATTCCTGGAGGTACTTTACTTTAATCCATCAACTTGCTGCCACTTACACCCAACAGAAGCAATTGTTATAAACAAGAATTCAATGATGCCAGCCTTATCCTCTCCACAAACCCTACTATTTTTATACATATCCAGACATAAAATATGAACCCGAACCATGAGCAAACGCAACACGCCAACAGACAACATCAATAAACAATCTTAGAATCCGATTATTGGTAGTAGGTAGTCCAACAAATACGTACGACACCCTTTACATGAAATGATTAATTATAATTATTATTTTTTTCTCTTTTTTAGAGGACCAATAAGCACTAAGAAAAGCTCTTCATCTAGAAGCAAAAGGAAGTTGGTGAACTAAATCACCATTAGTTCATCATTATTTTGCTACAAAGTTTTAGTGAAGTCTTAATCAGGATCGTAAGAAAAAACCCAGACCAGATTGGACAAGCTAGGTTTTATAACATCAATATGCTATTTGTTCTCTATAAGATCTAACTAATAGAGATTAATAGAAATTATGCTTTGTGCTTCTATATGAGCCTAGAAGATAGAGAACAGTGAGAGGCATCGGAAGAATGTTAGATGTGAGTATTTTGATATTTAAGTCAATTGAATATGTGAAAAGAGTAAAGAAACGAAAGCTCATAAAAACAATATAAATGCATAGAGTATCAAATAATTTACCATTGAGACGTGGCTTAATATCTGTGAAAGAGTGTTGTAAGCAGTTGGAGGATCATCAGTAGGTAGATGATACGTCCACAAGTTATGGATAGTTGAGCCATATAACTGGACATGGTCTAGAATTGTAGAAAGTAATTATTGATTTAGTCATCCAACTTTATCCCTTACCCTCTAGCTGTTGTAAGTTGCAACAATTGGGTAGGTTGTGTAAAGTACCCGAGTTGAGGTTGATTAGGTGAACAAGAAGGTCGAATCTAGAGGAGAGCAACCTAAACCATAAACTTACATAGATTGATATAGGTTGGAGGGGCCAAGGCTAAAATACTCTATTTTTTTGTTTGTTAATTAAGGAATCAAAGAGGTGGGGCTAAGATTAATTAGGTAATGAATAAAAGATGTAATTATATATAATGAATTTCCATTAAAATAGTAGTAGAAGGGAAGTAACTCTATACGTATCCGAGTAGATAGTAAAAAATATAGAGTTGTGACATATGATGGTTGGTACGTACTATTACAGCGAATAATTAGTGCCAGACTGATGTGTTGCAACTATCGAAACAACAATATCATTCCAATGCCCAAAATGTTTCTTCTTCTCCTTCTTCTTCTTCTTTTTTTTTTTTTTTTTTTTAAAGATCTCAAGATAAATGCATGTAGTGGATTTTGATACCCAAAATAGAAAAATGGAGGCATTTGAAAAGTTTCTTACTTTCATTAGGTCTATATATTAAACTTGGAACAACCCTTAGCGCACACATTATTCGACTAGGTTTTTCGATCTAAGGGAGCAATCCATTCATCATTTTATATAAGTAAGATGGACTTGTCCTTTAAAAATTCTACTGAAGATTTTCTTCGAAAGTCAAATGGAAATGAAAATTTATTCTCCAAATTAACGAGATTATTGCACATTTGATTTTTTTTTTCCTCGATTATATTTTTACTCAAATTTTCTGGTTCCCATATATTTTTTTTTCTCGTCTCCATTGTATGACATGTATTACTAATGAAAAATGAAAAGAAAATCATAGAGAAGATAGCAAAGATGCTTAACTAAAATATGCCTAAAATGACTTTAATATATGAAAAAAAGAATTTATATCAAAGACTTGAAGTCTACAACAACTAGAAGAAAAGATTCTCTCTAAGTCAACCATAATAAGAAACAATGGGTGCCTTTTCATTACATCATTATTGCTTGTTTGTTTACATTTTCTAGTTGTCATTCAATTTTTATCAGCTTTATTATATAAATATTATGATAATATTATTATAAGTGCAGTGAAACCGAATTTCAAGGTGAACTAATAGGGCATAAGGACTTGTCGATGTAAGATGGCAGTAGAGTCAATTGTTATTAAATTAAGGGAAAAAGTATAAAAAAGTTTATTTTTACGTTTCTACGAATCGGTTCTTAACTTTTTATTTAATCCATTTTAGTCATCAATCTTTTCAACTCATATCAAATAAGTTTTTATATTAAATTCTGTTAAATTTTTTGTTATTATAGATATGTATTAGCATATAATTGGTTTATGTAAGTATAAAAAAGTCTCTAATATTTAGTTGTATATACGAATCAGTTTTTAACCTTTTTATTCAGTATATTTTAGTCCTCAATAAATTCACACATAATGGAAAAATTTATTGATAGGTTTTAAATTTATTAAAACGTTATCGATTAAAATAGACTAAATGAAATGTTAAATACTGATTCGCAAAAATATAAAACGTTATCAATTTTTTTATATTTTTTTCTCAAATTAAATAAATTTATGATTAATGGATTGATAAACCATACTTGACCAAGTCCATGTGGCAGTGTGATTTTTAAGATTAATACCCAACACGTAACCTTTGATTAATGCATCAAATGGTGCAGATAGTCAAACGGTTTGATAGCATACTCTCTATCCAATTGTTTGACTAATGTACAAAAGCAAAAGAATTTGAGAGTTTTCCATCACTACAAGAAAGTACGCACGTAGAATTTTCTAATACATTTTTTTTTTCAACATTTTGCTAAACGCTATGGTTTTGTTAGAAAAAAAAAAAAAGAAAAGAAAAAGAAGAGAAATTGGGAACTCTTCATTTAATGGCCTACTTATTTTCAAGAATGGAAAAAGATAAGGAATGAAAAAACTTTTTGGTGATAATAATCATTGTTTTAAATAGTTAAGTAGTATATATTAAATTATTTACTTTTTATAAATCTCTATTGTAAAGGAATAACAATTCCATTTTTATATCATATTATTCTATTGCATTGGAGGAAAAATTACATTAAAGGAGTAAACATTTAAAGATAAAGTTAAATATGGAATTGAATTTTCAATTAAATAAAATAAAAGATTAATATTTGGCACAGCGATTCAAAATAAGGGATTTCATTACTTTATTGTTATGACACCATTAAATTGAGTCGATGTGACACATTATCTAACAGGCCGTACACATATTGCTGATCAACATCTACATGGCTAGTTAATTACATATAAAAAAGAAAAATATAATAAATAACATTATAAATGAACCTAAAAAGATTTGGAAAATAAAAAAAAGAAGGAAAATAGTAAAAAGATAGATAACATTATAAAAATATTAAAAAAAAAAGCTAAAAAAAGAAAAGAAAAATAGTAGAAAATAAATAAAATTATAGAAAATGAAAAATCTAAAAAATAAAAATGAAACAAATAAATAAATAAAATTTTAAAATAATTTTGAAAACTAAAAAAGGAAAAAAACTATTGAAAGATTTAAAAACAAGTTCACTTCAAGCACAATCAAGCACTCCTACCCCCTAAACTTAAGGATAGTCGTTAGCTCTCCCCTAGTTTTAGGGTAGTCAAAGCGGTTATTTTTTTTAAATTTATAAATTTTTCTTTTTTTAGATTTTATTTTTTTAATTTTATTTATTTTTCCAAACTATTTTTTATTTATATATGTTTTTGCTTTTCTAGATTTTTCTCTCTTTTTAATTTAAAATTTATTTATAATTTTATATTTTTGGTATTTTTGTTTTTGCTTTTATGAATTATTTTTTTTCTATTTTTCTATTTTTTTTTCAATTTATAATTTTATTTGTTTTTGGTGTTTTTCTTTTTATTTGTAATTAAATAGCTATGTTGGCGCTACATTGACCCTACATGCTAGATAATGTGTTATATTAACTCAATTTAACGGTATCATAATGGTGGACTAATGAAATTCCTTATTTAAATTAGGAAAAAGTATAAAATAATTCTCAATGTTTATTTTTTTTTTAATTTCAATCTTTAACTTTTCAAAAGTTTCATTTAAGTCTTCATCATTTAAAACTTTTGTCAAATACGTACTTCTTAGGTTTCGTGATATTTTTCTATTAGTAAGGACACATGGTAACATATGATTGGTCTAAGTATAATTTTTAAATAAAATAATAAAATATTTATAAAAATAAAAAGAAAAAACATAAATGCACATAGAAAAAATCAAAAGAAATCTCTAAGATTGAAAAAGCACTTACGTGATATATATATATATATATATAATATATAGAATTTTTAAAAAAATTAGAATAAGAAAAAAAATAAAAATTTTATTCTAGCTACCCTAAGAAGGGGGTTACACGCCATAGTTTACTATTGACCATCCCCTTCCCTTAGGGTTTCCGAAACTATTATCTTTGTACAAATGGATTGTGCGACTCTTGGGCAGTTGTGAATACCCCTCAAAAAAGTGGTGAGCGACTACGCATAACAGCCTAAATCTATGATAATAATGATGATGATAATAAGGAAACTCAATTTCTACAAAATTGAGTCTTTTTTATTTTTATTTTTAAAATTTAAGCTGGTCACCAAAGGGGACCTACTTATTTAAAACACGACTGATTGTTGTATATTTGAGATTTGTAAAAAATAACTAATAACTTTTGACAAAAGATAATGATTACTCCTTATAGAGAAGGAATATAAAAGTTCTTTATAATAATCATTCCCTAATCAAATTTCTTCTCGCATTTTCTTCACCGTACTTTTGTTTTATTTCTTTTTCTTTTTTCATGCTCTAGAAATTGCTATGTTCTTCTCTTTTCCTTTTTTTTTTTTTGAAATTTTATGAAAATACTCTATTATGGAATGTATTGACACATGTTTTCCATAATCCTATCGACATAATCGTTTTAAAGGAGGGGCTACTTGTATAATTTGAATATTTATAATATTTTGGAAAATAGCTTCTTAATAATTTTAATCTAAAATATTTTTTAGATGTATTGCAGTGTCTTGGTAATTATCCTTTAATGATGGTTTTATTGCAAGGTGCTTTCCGATTTTGATTCGATAACACCTCATAAGCCACATATTTTTTGAGGAAAAATTTCATACAAATTAATGAGGAGCATTACAAAAATATGACCTATATTTTGGAGTTTTTTGAAAATAAGTTATTTGAATTACTTCACGCACATGATACTAATTAATAACATGTCGACTTCCATTTTGTCAACTCTAATAAAATAATATTATTAGATAAATTCAATTGATTAATTTAATAAAATTAAAAAATTGGTAAATGTAAAAATAATGAATTTTTTTTAAAAAAATTTGCTAAGTATTGTGGTTGTTTCTAGACCATTGTAAGTATAGGGGTGGTCAGCAACTACATTATGCAAGATCATAAGTAACCCCTTGCCCTGGGATGGTTAGAGAGTAGTTTAATCTGTTGAGTTGTGGTTACCGCTATAAGTGGAGTATGCAATTCATTCTTAATAGTTGGCAATAAGTCTTAATTTCTTTTAAATAATAATAAACAAAAAATATATTAAGATGTAGGTAAGTAGTTGTTCATTACCTTAAAGAAGTGGTTTTCACTATCATGAGTTTTTGTGATCTATTAAAAATATGAGGTTATTGTTGACTTTTAAAAGACTTAGCCGCTATTAACCATCTACGGTTATTATTATTGCCTCCGTTGTTTTTCTTTCTTTTGGAATATCTGTTTTTTTTTTTTTTATTTTCTGCAATTTTGTTTATTTTAATTAAACTAATATATCTAATAGTATTAAATGTGTTTGCCTCTATGATACATAGGCAGATTGAATTAAATTGCAATGACATTACACTTCTCTGTTGCCTGAGGATTTATTTCTATGTATATTAGACTTAGTTCTTTACTTAGTAATCGCTCCTTTTACAGGATGGCCGACATGAGTGGGAAGCTTACCGAAAGTGTTCTGGTCTAATCTATCTATTATAGACATAAATCTTTCTTAAGAGTATAAAAGAACACGTGAGTTTTTTTTTTTGTTCTATGTGACATATGTTTATACTTTTCTAGTCCAGTCTAATCTAAATTTGGTAGATTTATGGCCACAAAAAGAGAAATCGGGGCAGTCTTCGCCGCCAGACTGAATGTTTGAAAAATTTTACCGGTTCCAGGTACCTATGCAACCGAATCCCTCTACGTGTACACGATTTGCATTTATTTCCTCTGAAACCTCATTGTTGACATTTGACCCTTTCTTTTCGTGTTTCGTGTTGCTGCCATATCGGTTTAAATCATTGTGCTATCTTTCTTTCTTGTAGAGTTCAATTAATAGATGCTCGAGATATATATATAAAAGATCTATAAGAGATTTTTATATTTTTTAGGATCAATTAAACATTTTTATAGAAAACATAAATATAAAAATACTAAAACAAAAATTTATTTAATTATTTAATAAGTATCCCAAAATATCAGACCTAATGCCGTTTTTTGAATTCATAATTACTTCCAAAACAGCCGTCTTTGGCTTCCGTTTTGAGTTCATATTAATGGTGGGCCTTTGACCAGCCAATGAAATCCCAGAGAGACATGGTAGTGTGTAATTTCTCAAATGTGGCAAAGGAAGCTACTACGTAGTGGACGGAAAAGAAAGGTAATGACGCGCTTTTCCACTTTCTGTTGTAGGGTCCATGGATACAAGCAAATTGCTTGTATAAATTTATAAGAGTTGTTTTACAAGTGGCATCAACGTACTCTTAAAAAAAATTATGCTTCATATTTTTAATATATTTAATAATCAAAAAGGTTACGAGAAGTTTTTAATCTTATATGCTTTGTTAATTCAGTCATAAACTTTTTCAAATATATATTTAAAATTTATGCTAGCATTTGATGGGTAGAACAAAATAGTATTAGGAGACTACTGTGCAAAAAGAACAGTACAATATAATCCTTTTATACCGATTTTTATTTATACAATGCAAGATATGAATTTATGTAAATATGTTTATTTTATCTTTATAAATTTTTGTACGATTAGATAAATACTATAAATTATTTTTTTTCCCAATACCATGAGGTCCTTTTTGTTTTATGACTTAGACCCACAACGCAAATCAAATAATGGATTAAGGATTTTAGTTAATCTAGTATAATAAAACGACTACAATCAAACAATCCCTAAATCCTTATAAGTTACATTGATTGGGTACTAAATCTTTTACAATGTGTACTTACATCTTAAACATTCTTAGAAAATATTACTAAGAGTAATGTTAAAATTTCCTTAATAATTTTTATGATATTCTTTGAGGGGTCAATTTTTAATATGCTTCGGACTTGGATTGACATTTAAAATATTTGAATCTCAATTAAAAAGCTGGGAAAAGATTTAAGATCTAAATGCATATTTTCATTTATTATAGAGCTCGGTTAAGAAAATGAGAGTCATATCAGTAAGTGTGTAGCACCAATTTATATAACGTGAAAGTCAAATAAAAAACTAAATATCTACCTTTGTCTAGGGATATATTTAGCATCCTAAATAAAAAGATCCAAATTACGAAGGACCCATGTTATTGTGTTTTCAGACATAATCTAATTTATTCTATTTATTTTGACCCTATTAAATTCGTGAGGATGAAGTCTGAACATTTCACACTGCAATACTGCATGCATGCGATCCATGCAAGTATTAGATTCTCTCTCTCTCTTTTTTTTTTTTTTTTTTTTCTTTTACTTTTTCTTTATCATGCTTGGTTGGCACAAACTAAGAGGCCAGCTAAGTAAAAAAGTATGTACACAAATTTACAAGGTTCAAAATTGTATGAAGATTCACACGTATATGTCGCTTTTATTTTTTTAATAAAAATCTTTGTTTCCACTAAAGTGTTTTTTGCCAGATTTATATTATTCAAGTCAAACTTTGTCATTATTCCATCCCGTTCATATTGGGGAGCGTTGCATCTGGCAATTCCACAGGGAAATCCGCATACCCCTCATCATCTCAGCCTACCTTTTGCTTTCTTTTCTTTTCCTTTTTTTTCCCCCCCACATCCTTATTTACTTGGTCTCTTGGAGTGCAAAGGGCATCAGAGTGAAAGAAAAAAGGGGATTAAAAATTTTGGAATTTTGTACACGCATAAATTGGTAACGGATGTGTAATTAACACCTTTGAATATTTTTGGAAAAAGAAGATTGGTTTGTGGAACATAATAAAAAGAATTATCAAGTGCTATGTAAGATTAAGGAAAATCGACTTTCATCCATTATGTTATGTGATACTATTATGTAAAAATCATTAAATTAAGGCTTTATTTTTGTTTAAGCACATAATCGATACTGTAGGTATAAATAAGCCAATTAGAGTGTTGAGCTCAATAAGCCCAAACTCAATTGGAAGATGTAAAGCTAACTTATACTTAAGCTTGATTGACATCAAAACTTTGGATTTGAGCCCTAATTTGGAGTGGTACTCAACAGGCTCACACTCATTCCAATTTAGCTTGTTAATGCTTATTTTATTTACTATGTATATACGTATATTTCATCTTATCAAATAATATTGATTCTCAATCTCAACTCAAACTCAATCAGCACTTAAGCCCAATTCGAGCTTTATTAGGCTTGTGTTTTTGTTGCATCAAATGTCATGAAGTTTGAGCTCTATGTGAAAAACTATTTGAGTGACTCTTACTTAAACTCAATTCAATTAGCTCGAGTAAACACAAAATCATACGCAAGTAGCTTACAAGTAAGTATAGATTGTTTAGATCGCTAATCGAACAACATAAGTAAATGGTAGGATTAAAAAACTAATTATAAATTGAACTAAGCACAAAAATAATGGATTAAAGATTAAAGGGAAGAAGATGCATGAAATTAGTTTATGTGGGAAACTCAAATAGCATGTTTGGTTAAACTCATAAGAGTAGGATAGGATTGTTATTTATGTCTTGATTACTTATAAATCTTGAAAAATGTTTACTACCACATATAATGAAACCTTAATTCACCTTCTATCCGGAAAATCTCAACTGAAGTAAAGAGAAAACGAATGTAAGACATGAAACTGCAAGAATCAAAAGAAGGAAGAAGGAAAAAAGAAAAAAAAGAAAAGAAAAGAAAAGAACACAAAATATCATAGTAGCAGGATTTTGGTTATTGCACTTCCATCTGTTGGCCTTGCACTATTTCCAGCCGGTTTTGATTTCGATAGGATGGTTTTCAAGTCCCATGGTTGAACTAGCCCTTTGTGCATTCACTCTTATGAACTTTAGAAATGCAATTCTATTCCATATCGAGCTCTATGACATTTCTAATATTATTCAAAAGAATCTTTCTTAACATTTGTTTTCCACCATAGATTATCTCATGAGTTGTTTCCAGGCTTGATGGTCATGTTTTTGGACACAATAACATTGAAGCTACTTGGTCCATTGAATTTCCAAACAAATAACTATTACCTGTAAATTTCTGCATGCATATGAACAGATCCATATCCATGGTAGAGTCCCCATCATGATTATTAGTGAATGTGACTGGATAATGTTCTGGGCCTTGGCCCACTGCAAGTCAACCAATTTGGCCCACCTTTCGTCACTTGAAGACGAATCTTCACATATCAAAGAACTCACATGACTTCTAAACATCCCATCAACGCGTATAACGCAAAAACACAAAGGGTCCATCAGATACGAGTTCTATTTATTTAATTTTTTCCAACAACCTCATCATTATCACAGACTAAAATAGCTTAGAGTTACCAAGTAGTCCAACAGCGTACACGCTCCTTTTTGAATGGATGATTTAGATACAGTTCCCTCTCCGAAATGGTAAATAATAGTTGGAAAGAAAGAAAAGGATTTATAGAGTTTTAGAAAACCGAATATAATTAAAAGGTGCTAAATTTTTCTCCTATTCAGGACATAAAGAGCCGTGGATCATAACAATTGTGGATTAAACCCTATAATTGATAGAGCTGTATATTGGAAACCACCATGAGGATAGGACGATGTTGCTCTTTCTTAGTAAATGTAAAATGAAATGTGGATTTGAATGTGTCATCTATAAGTTTCTGTTGGTATGTTAAAGAGAATTAGATCTTAGAATGTTTAAGTGTGGGCTTACAAAACAAAACACAATAAGGAATACAGAAGTGTTATTTAACTTGACTACTTTGATACTTAATTTAGATTATATTTAAAGAAGTAAGAGTGAGAGAGCTAGAATGCTTGAAGAATTCAAGAGTCGTAAAGTGTGTGTGAGGGTACCTTACCATTATGAAGTTCCTCGAATTATAGGAAAGAGCAAGAGAGAATATAGGGCATATAATTCACTTTGAGACATCCACTAAGCATAAGAAGTGGGTGTCATATAGACAGTTATGTCCCAAGAATCTAAGAGTTAAATTGTTGATCAAGTTAAGGAGTTTTATTTATTAGGCATCCTGAGGAGAGATTTGGCTTGAAGCAATGCTTGTTTCATGACTTATTACTACTTTACACAGATCGTGTATAGAATTGGTCAAGTATACCTAGGAAGGATTACCTTGGTCATAGGCTTGAACAAGTCAACCTAAAGCCTTTTAGGTTTGGCATAAACCTAAAAAACCTACACATGAAATCTCTCATGGAATACTAGATATAAGACATATTTTATAAAGGATATTCTATTTATCTTTCATTTATTAGTTTCAAAGTGGTAAAGTAATGCATAAAAGTGTGCATTACCAATTTAAAAAAAAAATTGAATACACTAATAGTGTTTTGATTATATATCTCAACATATTCGTGTTTTAATGAGGATTCTTTTTTGAGTTATATTCAAGAGTCAAACAGTATTCTAGTTTAAGCTTCAATTGAGATTCAATGATCAACAAAGATGAACTTGATTACGAAGAATTAAGAAAATTTTGTGCAATAATATTTTCTTATAGTTTAAATTTGATTGTAGCATTTAATTAAATTTTTACACATAATACATCCCTAGGAATTATATTAAAATCTTGACTCTGAATTTAACTGGACGAAACTTCGATTGAATTCAAGCTTCACTCAAGTTTGCTCAAGCTTACAAGTTGGACGAATAGAAATTCGAATATGCTCGTAAAGTGTAAATTCAGCTTGATTATAATCTAGTTAACTTGAGTAAAACCGAGAAATTAATTATTTGTTTTTCTATTGGTAACGATATAGGTGGGCCCTCTTTCCTCTTTTTGACCAGAAAGAAAAGCTTTTTACACCAAAGCATAAACCAGAAAACTAAAATACACGAAAACGTGATTTAATCATCTCTTTTTGGTTAAATTACTATAATCAACTTTGAGACCGATTCAAAGTTCATGAGCAGATGGAGAAAGTGTCTCCGATGGTTCCTCTTTGACCAGTCCACGACAACGAGATTGCTGTTAGGCAAAGGCCACGACTTCAAACCTTTCAACACTTAAATGTTGACGCTATGTATATTTATTTCTTTCTTTCTAATAAATTATATAATTAATATTGAAATATCAAAATTTTGTTTTTGAATCTCATTAATTAGTATTTTAAAGTCACTTGTTGATGAAGTTCTAAAATAACACCTTAATGTGGGATTGATCCTAAATAGTAAAGTGGATAATTCTAATGTGTGTTTATAGGAAAATAATGGGACTGACTACTATAGGATATTTGACTTGCCCAACTTGATAAAGTTGTATAAAATATTAACTTATGGGTTTATGGTTAGGTTTTGGGTTCATAAAAAATTACAATCGAAATCCTAACTTAGTAAAAAGCAATCCAGTAATAAGAATATTTTTTCTTAACCTATGTACCATGTATACCCTACATAATGTGTACACTATACAACACATTTGATTTTTAAATTTAATAGGTTTAGAACATAATTATCTTGTCCCTTATAACAATTTCTATCAAAATAAGGCTAATTTTGTCAAATACTAACTTCATTTCTTTTTATTTTCTTTTTGTAAATCCACGTAAACATTTCTCTCAATTTCCTTCATTTTCCTTTCAATATTATTGAACAAAAAAAAAAAAAATATTACTGCTTGTTTCCATTTTCATTGATTTCTCTTCCTTCTACCTATTCCAGGTCATTTTTATCCTTAACAAAATTCCCAAACACAGTGTTCAATCCTAGGAGCACTCTCACTAACTAAATTTCAAGCATAAAACATAGGATTGCTGCTTGTCATACTGTCGAAGTTGGACATATTTTCTTACAAGTAGCAAGAAATATATGGTTTCTCATGAGAAGTTAGGATTTCCGACTGGTGACAATAAGGTGTTTATTAATCGAGAATGGCAATTTATGTGAATTATGCGCAGCGGTTGGGTCTGCATATATAAACCTGGGTCAGGAGTAAGTGTTGGCCCATAAAATCAGTGTCAAATTGTGTATGGATCATTCCAACTTTATGAAAGCCAAGGTGCCGTACCCCGTAGGTGCTCAATCATCGTAGCGTAGTAGAGGTGGACACGAATGCAAACCGGCCCGTCCAATGCCGGTTCCGAACCAGTTCCTGAAACCGGAAATATTGGTTCACCGATCCAAGACCGTGAGCCATCCATTTATTCTAAACTTAAATTTAAATTACACTTTAAACTTAAAAGAAGAAGAAGAAAATTAATCGAATCCACGAACCTTATCGTCTTCTTTCAGACAATTTTTTGAAGCAATCATTAATGAAGCGTATTTATTTAGATGCAACTACATCTGGCTTGAATTGTTGCATTACCAATATGGGACAAAAATCTAGAAGCTACAAAAGGATCAAAAGATAAAAATTAGTCTCACATACTAGGAGATGAGGTTTTCCTTTTAATAGTGAAAGTTTACATGTACCCAACAGTATATGCTTTAAAGATATATTTATTTCTTATATTGTAAGTAACAATACATTAAATATTGTGGAGGGCAAATAATTCTTCCCACTTCATATGGAAGTAGTTTAAATTTTCAATATCATCTAACCATATTTTTTTAGTTGTTTTTTTACCATGTTTTTTTTTTTTTTTTGAATTTTCAATGTTAATGAATCATGGTTCGGATCCAAGAATTGGTGTGTCTGTTTCCGGCTTGGGCACTAACCATGCCTAGGTCTAATAGATACTATTTGGTTCACCATGTTGATTCTGGTGATTGGCATGGGCCTCGACCCATCCATAGCCAGTTTTGGGAGGGCTCTTGGACTGGCAAGTGTTTCAATTCATTGGCCTTGGACCTGTGAATCGGCACGAACTAATTTTTCTTTTTTTTTTTTTAATAAAAACTTAAATTATAAAGTAAAAGAAAATTTGGAGCACAAAGACCATGTAGTTTTTAGCCCATTTTTAAGAAAAGATGAAAAGGGTTTGAATTTATATATACATAACTATAACCAATTTAGTTGTAATATTAATAACGTGGGACAAAAGTTTATAAAGAAAATAAAAAACAGAAATTAGTCTTTGTCTCATATTGTTAAGGAATAAAAATTTCCTTTTGTTGAAAATCAATATATAACGAACTAGACATGTTTTAAAAGTATATTGATTTTTTGTGTTTGTTAATAGCAATGTATTAAATGTTGTGGATAAAAAATGATTCTTAATAATTCACACAGAAATAGTGTAAAATTTTAATATTATTAAATTATATTCCATTTTTAATATATTTTCCTATAATTAATTTTATTTTAAATTTTTATCCACGAACTGGCGTGGCCTCATGGACAGTTTGAGAACTGTCAATTCGAGGTTGAGCCAAAACCCTCCCATAGTAGGCCAGAGTTTTGGGCTGATTCAAGAATTCAGTATGGCTCGTGCTTAGATCTAAGTGTTTCTAGCATTTGTTAAATATAATTTTTTTTCCATATTTTCTAAATTAATTAGACAGCTTGAGAAAAATTATTTATATAAGTTGAATTTGGTTGTAGCTAAGTGGAATTTAAACTTTAAAGCTCGAGCTATATGACTGATCTATCGTGCTATAATTTTAGCATTGGAACTGCGAATGTAAATTATCCATATAGGTTTGGTTCATTTGTCTATTTAGTTTAGTATAATCTTAACCACCATATAACGATAGGATTCAATTGTAAAATTTAAAAATTTTCAAGACATTATCTCTTTTTTTTTTTCCTTTTCTAATTGTATACTCATTGATAGAAATTAGAAAGAATATCTCATCTAATGTGCACATTTTCGTTTTCTTCATTTTTTTTTTTTTTTGCCATGTCAATCTACAGCTTAACCTGAACAATTAAAAAACTTTCTCGTGCAAAAAAACAAAAAAAAAAAAAAACTATAAACTTGACCTAATTTAGGTTAAAAGGTGAAGTGGATCGATTGTAGTTCATTTTGTTTTATTTGCACTTAACCTCTATCTTTAAAATTGAGCATAGTGCTTTTGGACGTTTATTTCACTTTTTTGCCTTTAGATAAAACTAATAGACATGCATTTATAGACATGACAAAATCTATAGCAATAAAACGATTACAATATTAAACTATAAGCATGAATGGTATTTAAGAAAAATAATTATGCAAAAATGGTTTAAAAGATAAGTACTATTATGAAACACTATAAATTTAGGCGGCTGCATGAGAGTAGAGGTGAGTACGTATATAGTGAATAAGGTATGAGGTCTTATACGTAGTTACTCTATAAGGTACAAGTTATCTAATCTTGGAATCGAAATCTACCTTATAATATCTTGAAACCATTATGATACCTGTATCTAATAAAACCTATGGGATACACCTTTTTCTCATAAATATATCTTATAAAGTTTGTAAGTTTTGTCTCTTTTCCTATAAATTTCAAGTTTGTACAACATTAAGAAACAATCAAAATGTGATATTACAAATTCTTCATATGTTAAACCTATGAACCTATAGCAAAATTTATGAAATTGAAAGTTAAAAAGATAATTTTTTCTACCTTCATTATTTCAAGTTTACATAATCTTAAGACTTATCAAATAGGAAAGAATAAAGGAAAAGAATTAAAAATGAAAAGTTAGAGAAGAAAATAGTGAAGAATAATGGAAATAATAGAAAATGTAAAATGATAAAGGTGGCATTAGCTGTAACCGTTTAAGGTTATTAACTTATAGGTTTGGACCCCTCCTTTTTTTTTGCTAAAATAATTGTTGACTGAGAAATATATTATTTTTGATTTATTCATATTTTTTAAATAATTTTTATAGGATAGATACATGATACCTTATAATTTACACCCTTTATACCTTAAAATGCAGGATTTAAGATGAACATAGAGTATTAAGGCCTCATACTCATACCCCATTCTGTGAGAGTAGGTTTTTAGAAAATCTTGTATATGGAACCTACTCTATAACCTTAACATCTATCCGGAAGCTACTCTATCAAGTATAGTATGAGTTAGCGTCCTATACAACAAGTTTACCCACTTAGTTTTACGTGGGAGTTATTAAGCTTGATTGTTTATATGGGAGTTATCAAGTTAGAAATAACAGATAAAAGTGGTTTGGGGAAAAAAAAAAACTTAAATTATATGTTAGTTGAATTCATAGGTATTCTCTCAATAATATTATGGATTAAGAAAAAAGTAAAAATAAAAGATGTATAAAATGAAGTGTAAAATGAATAAGAAGAAGTTTAAATGTTATTATTATTATTGCTTTTATTTGATTAAAGATTTGATGTGTAGACAGGCAATTTGAAGATTAAAGGTTTGAAACATATAAAGAAAATATAAAGAGATGTGTTGATAGGAATTTTTGACTTGAGCCCCTTAAACCCATACCAACTTGCTTGGGCTTATGGCCCAATTAGACGTAGCAATATTCAGCCTCATTGTCTTCACGGTTGACCTTGGCACAAGCTTATTAAATGGCCTACTTAGTTACCATAGGCCCACAATGGCTAACAGGTAATAAGATAAGGCTTGGAGAGATGGTAATGAGTACTACCAAAAAATTCGGACTATGTTGGATTGCATATTCCCATTATCTATGGTATGTGGACGTATCAAAGTGTTGATCTAGGTCCCTTAACTTCTAGCTACCTCCCTTTATAAGTACCAATCAACAACCTAACAGTAAACCGTTTAGATTCTTTACGCACTTAGCCTACTTTAGAGAATTCTAGCATCTTTTCTCTCTCCACACATAAAGTACTAACTTAAACATCAAGGTGGCTATGCTGGACAATGCCTCAGTGCCTATTACCGAGTCTTGTTTTGTAGGCTTCTTACTCAAGCACAAAGCCTAAGTTCACATCACTTTACCAATAGAATCCTATGGATGACATCTGATGCCATCTGTAGGAAAATAACTCTTTTGATATCTAAACACTATAAATACCCTCCAAAGACTTTTCTTGTTTACATTATTCACCATGTCTCGAGTTGTTGCTCTTAGCAACCAGCTTTTGAACAACTAGCCTCCAATGGTATAAACCCTTGAGCAACAATTGGAGTAGCTGGAAAAGTTACTTGAAAAATTTGTTGTACGTAACAGGGAACTCCAAGCTAGACTTAATAAAGTTGAAAGGCAGAATAGGCATACTTGAGTACCAGAAGTTTCAGATGCTTACAATAGGTAAAATAACCAACAGCAGTAGTAGTAGAATGGTAGGGCTCTGCAGCCTAACTCTCTAGTGCAAGAATAGCAGATGTGGTTTGTGACTAACCCCGATCGCACCCTTATTGGCAATGAGCAAGTAGTTGATTCCTATGGTAGAGTTGCCCATTTAATAGCATGTGAAATTCATTCAGCTAACAATGTTGACCTTGATAAGCTCTATGAGATTGTTAAGAGGCTCTTCCACAACAGGAGATTAAGGCAATGGAAGGCATTGGCTTAGTCGCCAGCAACAAAACCCACTTCACCAAGTGTGTCCAAGAAGTGGTCCTTCCTCCGAACTCCAAGCTCTCCACCTTGGACCAGTTTATGGCACTAGTGATCCTAATGATCACATCCTTCATTTCCACAACCTCATGAGCTTCCATAGTCATGGGAATGCAATCATGTACAAGGTTTTTCCAAGCACCTTAAGGAAGGTAGCTCGGACGTGGTTCAATTACCTGTGGAAGAATTCTATCTCTTCCTTTGACGAGCTTGCTTGTAGCTTTAGTCTTCATTTCAAGGCTAGCAAGTCCTCATCTAAGGACACCCCGTCATTTATCTCATTTGGCAGAAGGAAAGGGAAACCATTTGTGAATATGTGGCTAGGTTTAACAACGTCTTGGTCGAGATCTCTTAGCTTGATGGGGGAGTAATTGTTCATGACACCCAATTCGGCATCATACTTTTCGAGGATTTCTTTTGGTTGATCTCAAAAAGTAAACGTAAGACCTTAATCGAATTTTGGAACAAGGCCTAAAAATACATGGACCAAGAGGATAACATTTGTGCTAAGCGTAAGACTGACTTGGAAAGGTCGGGTGGAAAGAAGGATAAGGAGAAAGGATCTGTTAAGGATCACTTTAGTGGTAAGGTGTCGGCTAAGCTAACAAGTAAAGCTCCAAGATGAGGGGGAACCTCGATTATCGAAACTTAGATAAATTTTGTCAATTCTACGAGGACTACGTCTATACAACCAATGAGCGCTTTTAGTTGAAGAACGCTATAGAGTATGTTATCCAAAGGGGCTTCTTTAGAGAATACGTAGCTAAGCCCAAAAACGATGATGGTGATAGGGTACCTTAGATGTAGCGGACTAAGGATGCATAAGCCAAATGCAACAATGATTACTGTAATAATTGAGCCCCCAACGGTGTTATCAACATCATTGTTAAAGGACTACATCTAAGGAGCTGGCCAAGTTGCAATAGCTCGGCTAACACCCCATCCAAGGTGATGGTTGTGAGTAAGAAGAGGTTGAGGCGTAACACCTTTATTTCCTTCTCTAATGAAGATTTGGAGGGGGTTGATACCCTCTATCAGGATGCCCTAGTGATTAGGGTAAGGATCTTGGGCTTCGAGGTCTAGAAGATCATAGTGAACACCGACAACTCCATCAATATCCTCTTCAAGCACACCAATGACAACATGGGGAAGAAGCTGCTTAAGATGAAGCCATACCATCATGACTTGATTGGCTTCAATGGGGAAATCGTTCGACCTAAAGGCATTATTATCTTGGATACGAAGCTCGGACAAGAATGTCGCTAGATAACTAGCGAAATTTGTAGTGATAAACTATTCATTCCCCTATAATGCTCTATTGGATGACTAAGCTTCATCAATTTAAGAATTATCACATCGTCCCTCTATTTGAAGGCCAAACTTCTAACCTCCACTGGGGTGAGACTTTGTAGTTATGATTAAAAGCTCTTTAGGGAGCTCTACTTGAAGTGATGGCATCTTCGCTTCGAAGACTGGTCTGTAGGAGAAACCGGTGGAGAGAGGTAAGCTGGGTAAGAAGACAGAAGAGGTCCAAATCGTCACCAGCCCTGACTAGATTACTAAGGTTAGGGTTAAAACGCCTCCCTTAGGTGAAGGAAGCCATTGTTGAGCTCCTGCAGGCCAACACTGATCAATTTATGTAGTCGACGTTGGATATGCCTGGTATTTTGATCGACCTGGCGACCCATAGCCTCAAAATCGATGAGAAGATCTGGCTTATTAAGTAAAAGAAGAGGTATTTTGCTCCAAAACAGTAGGCTGTCATTGAAGAAGAAGTGTAGAAGCTCCTCAAGATAAGCTTCGTATAAGAGGAGAAGTACCTAACTTAGCTAGCCAACGTTGTGCTAGTCAAGAAGAAAAATGGGAAGTGGCGAATGTGTGTCAACTATACTAACCTTAATAAAACCTGCCTAAAGGATTGCTTCCCTCTACTGAGAGTTGACTTTATGTTGAGACATGCTCTATTAAGCTTTATGGATGCTTTTTCAGGTTACAATTGGATCAAGATGAACCCGAAAGACAAAGTCCATAACTCATTCATCATAGATTTTGGCACCTATTGCTATACTGTCATGCCCTTCAGCCTAAAAAATACCTAGGCCACATACCAGCAAATGTTGACTATGTTTTCAAGCTTCAGCTTGGGCGAAACATAGAGGTGTATGTGGATGATGTGATCGACAAAAGCAAGCAGCCATCATATTAAGGACTTATAGAGGGCCTTTGATAGAATGAGGAAGTATAATATGACACTAAATCCCTAAAAGTGTGTACTTAGGGTCGGTTTGACAAGTTCTTGCGCTTCATGGTCACTTAACAAGGAATTGAAGCCAATCCTGAGAAGATTAAGGCCATTAGGGACATGAAGGCATACCTCGATCAAGGAAGTTTGGAAGCTCATTGGCATAATGGCCGTGCTAAGTGGGCTCGTCTTTAGAAGCGTAGACAGATGCGTAGAGTTTTTGAAGATCCTTAAGAATCTTGAGAGTTTTGAATGGACCCCTCGATATGAAGTAGCTTTCATGGAGCTGCAGGACTTCCTAGACCACTTACCAATCCTCTTGAAGGCTATCCCAGCAGAGGATCTTTACTTATACCTAATAGTCAGTAATAAGGAACTTTCGTCTGTGCTAGTCAAGATGGAAGGTAAAGAGCACAGGCCTGTGTACTACATCATCTACATCCTCCAAGGGCTTGAGGTTAAATACTTTAAGGTAGAGAACTTTGCCTTGGCTATCGTGATTTATGCACATTGGGTTCGACCTTACTTCCAGGCACACCAGATCGTCGTGCTGACTAATTAGCCACTCCATACGCTTTTATAAAAGCCTGACACATCTGGTTGGGTAGTTAAGTATATGCTAGACTTAAGCACGTATAGAATTCAATACTAGCCATGAAAGGCCTACAAAGCATATATGTTGGTCGATTTCATCATAAAGTATATAGGAGAGGAGGAAACACCACTTGGAAATGATAAACTAGTGTAGACTCTCCACGTTAGCAACTCTTCCACCTTTGAAGGAGGAGGAACGAGTTTGGTACTCACCAAACCGCACAAAACTACATTCTACTATGCCCTCAAGTTCGAGTTTGACACAAATAACAACAAATCCGAATATGAGGCATTGATAGGTAGTCTCAAGTTAGCTAAGAAGATTGGCGTTGAGCACCTTAAAGTATCTTCGGAATCAATGCTTGTTGTCTAGCAATTTCAAGGCAAGTATAAAACTAAGGATGACACCATGGTAAGATACTTAGAGAAAGTGAAGGCTCTCCTAGTTGAGTTCCTTCATGGAATATTACAAAAATTCCCTAAACTAAGAACTTACCAGCAAATTAACTATCCAAGCTTGCCTCCACTAAGATACAGAAGCTAGAGGTGACGGATGGGAAGATATTTATTAAGTACTTGCCTTAGAGAAGCATCACCATGGGCAAAGCTGAGGTCCTCGAGCTTAATGCGACACCTTTAAAGCCAAGCTGGACGAACCTTATAAAAAGCTACTTGGAGTAAGGCACATTACTGGCCAATAGGAAGGGGGTCAAGAAGTTGAGGTATCATGCTGCCAACTATACCCTAATCGACTGCATCCTATATTGAAGAGGAGTCGGCCTTCCCTTATTAAGATGCCTTCGACTTGATGAGGGGTTATATGACATGGAAGAGTTGCAAATTGGAGGGTGTAGCAACTACATCTAGTTGCAAGTCTTCTATGTCTAAGCTCTTTAGCTCGGATATTACTGTCTTACAATGAGGCAAGATACAAAGGTAGTAACCTAGAAGTGTTTTATTCTTCTCCATTTTAGGCAAGTTTCCCTGGTTTTTTGGGTATAAATACTTATTGTACATGTAGTCGCAAACACATTATTACTATCTTACATCTGATAATGAATATTCTTCTTTTTGTAAACTTGCTCACAGCTTGCTTGCTTTCTTTACTTTACTCTTATCATGACTCTTAAGCAAGGTTAGGTGGTAAATACTTTCACTGGATTATCTTGTGTATCATATTGAGTTGTGTCGTGGGTGTAGATATGTAATTTTTACACCCCCCCCACTGAGGCAAGATACAAA